>VWPW01015263.1:0-43477 GCA_013389825.1 Crypturellus undulatus
AACTGCAGACTTAATACTACGTTGCAAATGTAAGCGTTTCCGCGTGTTCTCCTGTGCTCTGACAAAGTTAATTGTCTAATCTTGGCACCAAGTGCCCTGTACTTTTTAAAGAGGTTTATGCATAAGACTAATTATGCACTGTTAATTTGGCTGCTAGCAGCTTTCTACTTTTAACATCCATTGGATTCAGGGGCTGTTCAGTGTGGCATTTTTGTGTAACTACCGCAAGGGCTATGAACTGGATGTTAAGAGACAAAGAGAACAAATACCATTGGGATGCTTCTGAAAGAGGAGAGGAAAGGGCTAATTCCCTCCACCCTCATCCTCATGGTAGAAAGACCAGGAAGGATGATTCACAAGTGTGCTGCACAGAGCAGAATCACCTGCCTGTTTCACCAGTACGTTCTTCTCATTGGTGAAGTAGAGAAGGGCAGGTTGCCAGGATGGAAAAGTATCTTGTTTATGGGAATGATATCCAAGGGCGATAAGAGAGTAACTGGATAGCAGGTTGGGGTGGGATGGTCCCATCAGCATACTGAAGGAACTTGAATTTTTATTTGTTTGTGTTTTATTGGGGGCAGCCTTCAATTTATTGATGTCTTGGTATTAAACTTTGAAACAAGGCGATGTGAGTTATTCACACTCTTGCAGTCTCACCAGTCCAGCAGCCCTTCCCTGCTGGATATACTCAGCCATATTCAGCCCCCTCCTGTGTCTCATCAGACTTGCTGGTTTCTGCAAGGAGAGGGAGAGGGGGGTTTATGTGCAGGCCTTTGGTCTGGCTTCCTCTAGAAAGTGCCATGGAAAGCTGATACCTTTGGCCCATGGGGCCTTTACTGTAATGACTCCTCACCAGGGCAATTGCTTATTGATATGATGAAAAAATGGCTGGGCACCTATTAGGGATTTCCTGTATCAGAAGAATAAATAATGGTGGGGAGGGGAGGCAGCTGTGGTGCAGGTGGGGGCTGCTGGTGGTTCATCAGACTGAGATGGTTAGCAATAGGTGGGGGGTATGTCTGAGGTCCTAACATGTTAAGAATGTTTCTCAGGTCTGGCTTAACTTTTGCCATGCCAAAGGTTTGAAAATGACATGAAAATTAAATGTTTCATAAATAGGAGGAGGTAGCTGTCTGGATGCTTTCTTTAAGTGTTTAAATAGAGCAAAGCATCTGTAACTGTTATTGTTTGGTAATTGCACTAATATATATGAGGACTTGGCCAAGACAGTCTCTGATTTATAGCTTTGGAAGTGGAAAAACTTGGGCTGTCACACTGCGTAACCCCAGTGGATGCCTCATTCCAGGTTAGTGAATTATGAGCTCTCCTCTGGGTTTTCTAGCTGAAGTTCTCCAGGACTCAAGTTCAGCTTTGAAGCCAGTCTTGATCTCAGTGTGATGGAACTCTGAGAAAGCTGGTCTGTGTTTTCAACCCCAGATTTTCAGACAGCAGGGCAACACCTTTCCAAACTGAAAGCCAAATCAACCCAAAGAAAGGAGGCACCTCTGTGAAGAGGAGCAGAAGACAAATTTCTTAGCAGCTCCACTGCTTGTAGGGCTGATCATTAAGACGATCTGCGGCTGCTGAATCTCTGAAATGACTGGGCTTCATGCAGCAATTTCCCAGCTGGTGTCGAAGTCAGGCTGTCAACAGAACTGCTTTGATTAGAAGAAGAGGAAAAAAAAAAAAAAAAAAAAAANTCATTAGCGATATATTGGGATCTCAAATTTATATTAAAATCTAGAGGCTGAGAGGTGAAGAAAAATTGTTTCCCCTCTGAGACACTAGTGTCTCAAGTTTGACGTGGTATCACAGAGCATCTGTGAGTTCCGTAGGCAGAGATCATAGGTGCAGCTTTACTTGCGCATGGAGGTAGAATAAATGCAAATGTTGATGGATTCGTAACTAGTGAGCTTTTTTAAAAGGAGCATTTTTTTAGAAAGTTGGAAAGCAATGAAACAGAGGATGTTTGGTTTACAGAGCGGGAGGAAAGAGTGAGCTAAGGAGGAGCATCGAGAAGCTCTGCATGGGGACAGGGGAGTAGGAGCCTGCTCAAGCTGAGCAGGAGGCAGCCAGAGGAGGAAAGTTCACTGCCTGCTTAATTGCAGGGGGTGCCACAGTCCCACTGTGTACACAAAACCTTGTCAATAGCACTGAGGCACCAGCGTGTTAATTAATGATTTACTTACACTGACCCTTGACCCTGAGGCAAATAAAGGGGATTTGTTTTGTTTCTATTAACTCCTCGGCTTGCTGAGCGGAGGTCCTCTCATCCCCAGCGTCACATGGCCATACAGAAGCTACGTGTGTCCTTTATTGTGCCAGGGTCCAGGATCTAACCAAAGGGAATTGAGCCCCCACTTCTGCTCCATCTCCATCACTGTGTCCTGCTTACTTTGGAGCTGTGACTCCGCGGTTTGGTTGGAATTGCTTCTGTTTACAGCTGCAGAAAAGAATGGGGATTGCACAGATTTTTTTCCTCTTCACTTACCTCCTTGCAGTCATGTATCCTTATAGCATTTCATTCTTTTACTGTCCCTAAGACCAGTGTCCAGTCCTTCTTGTCCACACTGGACCCTTGTCATCTTCCAAACTTCTTCCATTTACTATATCTAAACTATCCTGGTTCTGTCTAAAAAGACAAGATTGAGTTCATACGTTTCTGTGTGGCCCCTGTCCTTCTTTTGAAATGAGCAAAAAGTGGGGCTGAGGAGCGCATGAGTGGAATGGGCAATGGGAGCAAAAGTTCTCCAGACCCATTATTAGAGTCAGGGGCTGCTGGGTTTGAGCCTAAACACTGGAAGAGAAGGAGAATGACAAAGACAAGGCATACTCCAAGAGATTCAACTTGGCAGTGGGGCCTTATGTGCCTCTTCTTTGCCATATTTAGCCTAGAAGTTCCCAGTGTGTGGTGATACAGCAACATGCATGGTGATAAAGGGAATATATACAATGGCAAGTGCCTACAAAGAGAGAGCTGAGTGTCACTACCTGACTGCATCTTGCTGCATGAAGGTAGAAATCCCCACAGGCATAGGGATGCCTGCTGTAATGCTCTCTGCAGAGCCTGGAGTCTGCAGATTGGTCGATGTGAAACACACTTCTTGGCCAAACCACGCCAATGTCTTCCTGGAATACTCTAAGCAAGCCTCAGCCTCCAGCCCAGAAACAGTCAGGCATCTAAATCTTATGGAATAGAAAGCGAAGATCTAAATAACCACTGTGAAAGCAAGAGGAGCAGCACTGACCTCCCCTTCCCCTGGGGTGGTGGGAGGATAAATGTGTTACAGAATGTAAAGCGCTTGATACTATGGAAATGGGAACTCTGTAAGTTACTTAGTTCACACACATGCAACTCCCAGAGGGCGTAACTAGGGCTATTCTGTTTTTTTAGTATTATTGCTTGAGGCATTACACCTGAAAATGCCAGATGTACTTAAATCAAGCGAGATGGTGTCACTGCATAGTAATAGTGTTTTATCAGGGGGATGGACTGGTCTGCTCTCTCTCACGAGCATTCAGGAGAGCATGATGCAGAGTGGATTGGAAAGCAGATGGGTTCCTCTCTATTGGAGGATTACATTTTTATTAAAGTAGCTGGTTGTTGCTTCAGTGGAGGGTCAGTGGCGGCTGCTATAATCAATAGAACTGTGCTTTTTATGTAAGATTTACTCTTGCTTGTCCCAGTTTTGCCGAGAATGTTCAGCTAGCAATCGATAACAAGCTGTGATGACAAAGTAGCTCGTTCCAATTGAATTTGGTATCATTAAAAATGTTAAAAAACCATTGTCTCTTCTACCTTTTTATAGACAAAAGCTTTCTGATGAGAAAATTTGGTGCTGCCCTAGCAACCCAGCAGGATGAGAGCAGTTGCTTGTCTCTCTCCTGCCTGCGCTTGTCTTGGGTTAGCATAGCTGAACTTAGCAGCTCTTAGCACTATGTTTAGGCCAGACATCAGGCTGTGTTCCGGGTGTGATTTCTCATTACCTGCTACATTCCAGCAACTGATCGTGATGCAGCATTTTATTTTAAAATAAAAGCTATTTCTAGGAGAAAAAACAATAGCAAAAATCTGTCCTTGATTTCACAGAGGCCTCTCTCTTCTTGCACAGACTTTGCAATTGAAATTCTTCTGTGAGGTTTAAAAGATGTGGGGGAAAAAAATATGCCACAATTTGAAAAAGGAGCCTGGTGACATGGAGGGGAGAAGGTTCTCGATGGCAGTGGAGATGTGATGCAGGTCCCAAGGTGAGGTTAAGTGAGGTAGACTATGCTTTGCTAGGACCTGGCTCCTTCTGGCTCTTGCGGTTATGAATCTGGTTTGTAATTAGAAGTGTGGCATTATGATAACTTTGAGCTCTGGAAGGTAACTGCTGTCATATATCTGGTAATTTTCCATTTTCAGAGTCAGAATACACTAAGTAAATATCCCTCTGGTGCCTGAAATGGGTGATTATCTTCCATTCTGATTTGAAGCAACCCGGATGCAGGGACTAACTTGCTTCAACTTTTGGAGTTCAGCCAGCCCTTCTGATGCTGACTGGTGCACAATTGTGTTTACTAGGCTTGTCTCATGCATTTCAGCTTGTTTAATTTCCTAATAAGTTCCTTTCTTGGGCAAGCAAGTGAAATGACTTTTTGCTATTCCAGGAAGCAGCAGCATCTTAGGCCCTTTGTGGCTCAGGTCAGAGTGACACAGCGTGGCAGGATCCTGACAATAAGTTGTTTCAGCATCAAAATATGTAGCTTCAGAATCTAATTTCACTGGAATACTTTCAAAGTTTGACTTTCTCTCCAGTCTGCAGAATTGTTTCTACATTTACAGCAGCTGATGCTGTGGAAAAGAGTCCTCAGAAATTAGTTTCTTACTATTACTTTCTTGCTTTGTCCCATATCCTGCTTTAAAAACACTTTGCGTTTCCAACAGCAGAAATTGGCATTTGAGATCAGAACTGGACAGGAAAAGATATTTTTGTACATAGCAATGACTGGTGCCTTCTTCTGGATAAAACTACTTCACTAGGCACATTCTCAAAGCAGGTGGTGCTCTCTCCTCCTCTGCTATTTTCCTAGTGAAGGGCTGTAAAGGCAGGAAAAAAGGGTGTAGGGAACAGGATAAAACACATTTGTATTATCACCTGGTATCACTTTAGAGATGCAGAGCAGAAAGAGAGCTCCTGATGGAGAAAGCCTTAGGGTGCAAACCCCATGTTTCCGAGAAATGCCTTCTTAAGATGGGCTTAGAGGCGCATGGAGCTGAAGTCTGACGCACCGGGAGGCCTGGCCATGTTGGTGGACGAGGGGGAAGGAGGAACAGAGGGACCATAGGCCAGGCTGGCGGGCGGACATGGGCGCTGGTTGCCTGGCAGAGGTGGCTCGTGCTGGAGCCAGCGTTGCGGAGCCCCTCTGGAGCGGCACGATGGCTCTGGACGAAGGTCGCTGCTATTCCGGTGTTAAGGAGCGGTGCCTCCCTTTGTTAGGTGCTCGGTCCTGCTTTATTTGTTTCCCCTCCAGCTGCCGGGTGTTGGTGGCAAGGTTAACTCCCCAGGCGTGCAGAGAATTCCTCGCTGTGCTCTACCTGAGGTCTTTTGTTTTCTTCTGTTATAATTTCATAACCTCAGCAACAAACTTCTCCCCCACCCGCTCCCCCGGCTTCACTCCTCCTCCCCTTACTCCAGTGGTTTATGAGTTTTGTGCTCTGTGGCCTATTAAGGTTCAGTTCCCAGCCAGTAAAAATGAGGAATTGGTTCCTGCCATTCCACGTAAGGAGTTTTAATGCACTCGGTCGCCTGGAAGCCTAAATGCAATAGTTTTGTATCGGTGATAGTTGTGTAACATAAAGCCTTAATAAAGGTTTATAAGGGAAGGGATATGAAATGGAGCGGATGGCGTTCAGCCTGGTGTGCAGCTCTGATGGGGAGTTAAACAAGGGAGGTGCTCGCGGAGGACATGGAGAGCTGCACTGCTGTGTAGCACCCGCTGCTCCAACGCGGCTCTCCAGGCCTTAGCTCCTTGTCTGTGCAAGGTGAAACTCCCCTTCTTGTCAACGCTGTGCAAGGCAATTGCCAAATTTTGCCCTGCAGTGACACCTGGTATGTGAATGAAGATAGATTTCGACCGGTTTTGCACTGAGAGGATCCCTGTGCTTCATCGAGAAGCTATAAAGCAGTGTTGTCCACCTAATACTCTCCGGAGTGCTCATGGGCAGGTTCCAGCACTTCCATTCCCCGGTCTGCACATGCAGGGAGCATTTCCATGCTTAGGGCTAGGAAAGGCACTGCTCTGAACAGCTAATGAAGGATTGCTTTGGGCCAAAAAGTTGGCTTTTGTTCCCAGTTCAGTTGCTGTATCTACTGTCCATGATCCAGGGAAAGGTGCTTACTATTACCTTCCTTGGCTATCTTACTTTGGTTTGAAAGCTCTTAAGGATGATGTCTACTGCTATGTAGTACCTAGCACAGCTTAGCTTTTAATAATTTCTGTTTAATAACATTACAGGATTCAAATGAGTATATAACTAGACTTATACTGATCCCTTGCCCTTTCTTTTGTTTCAGGAGTAGCGGCCCATAGAGCTCTAACTGCCCTGCCTCTATAAATCTGTCCCGTGCAGCCTTTTATGAGCTCTTCCATCAAAAGTCTTGAGAGCAGCTGCATGGGAGTGCATATAATGGCAGGGGTGGAGGGCAGAACGATGCCTTTACCTTCCTTGCAGTATATAAAGAATGCCTGTTTTTTTTTTTTTTTTTCTGTAGTTTTATTCAAAGCAAAAAAAAAAAAGCATAAAAATCTTCTGGTTTTATTGAAATGTCTCATAAACACGAGCATTTAAAAGGGTCAAGGTGATAGGTTTTCGATATAGATCTGTGGAGGTTTTCTTCCAGGTCTTTCAAACAAATGGAAATAAACGTGTAAGAGTGTGTTTTTCCTTCTCAGTTACTCTGATTTCTGTACTATCTCCAGTCTGTTTCTTAATATTGTAAGAGAAGTGAAGGGAGAATTTAACCAACATAATGAAGTATGTTGGTTAGAAATAGTGCTTTTGCAAGGTGTGAATTCTTCGTAATTGTATTGAAGATTATTTAACCCTAAAGCCTAAGTGAGGGATGAATATTGTGATGATCATTTTAATTGCTAGTCATATTAACAGATGGGATGAAAAGGAAAGTAAATATGAAGCCTTATAGAGGTCCTCAGGAACTACTGAAGAGGACAGAATGTAGAGAGGTAAAACAGAAAATAAATGTGGACAGTAATTGTGCCCCTAAACTTGTTCAGTTTTCTACTGTGCTACAAATGCAACAAAATAATAGCATGTGATAACTAAATAATCACTGTTTCAGTAACTGTCAAGTTTTGGCCTGAGCCTTAACATCTCACTGCTTGTCCTTGGGATGCTCTGATAAGAGAAATGAGTAGTCTTAAATATATAGTCCTGTCTAATGATCATACCCGTGAAAAAATCTGTGATTTTGTGAGTGTTGATAATCTACTTCATGTGCTATCTACCTGCAGCCAGCACAGGACTCACTGTATAGCTCGCAGTTATAGCTCATCCAGCTCCTTCTCCAGGGCTGCTTTAAATTATATTAAATGTCCTAATGGTTCTCAGTATTAAGGGCAATGCTCAGAAAAGCTCCAACCATTCATTGACCCGTTTTCTCTTGTTGGGTGTATTTCTTTGGCTTACCATAAATGATGTCTCTGGGGTTACTACTCCCTAGACTGGGAGGTATTTCAGTGGAAAGGATGATGACCTTAAACACACTGTCCAAGTTCACTTCCACTGCTTCAACTAGCTTCCTGCTCAACCTTGGGTAAATCATTTAAGGTTATGTTCAGGAGAGTATTTTAGATGCATAGCTCATATTGAAATCAATATGGATCAATTGTAGATATGAGCCCTGGTTATCCCTTTGCCTCATTTCCGTGTATGTAAAATGGTGAGAGTAGCAACCTCTATATCACAGAGCAGGAAGGTAAAATACATCACATAGAGAAAGAAGCTCAAATGCCACAGAGTTGAGAAGACACGTAAGTACCAAGTTGCAAATGATTCAGACTCAAATGCCAGCAGGAAGAACGACTTCAGCATTGGAAGTAAGTCATCAGGGTATCTGCAAGTGAAAAAAAAAAAAGTGCTTGAAAGAATCCCCTGAACAAATTAAATCTTGAGGCCTAAAGACAAAGGGGGAGAGAATTAATTTTTCTACAGATATGAAATGTTCTGAATCAGATAAGTCTTGTCATTAGAAAAGGCACTAAGCAGCAAACGTCTGGATAATACTGCCAGCTCCAAGCTTCTCTTGGAACCTCTAAATACATTAAATCCATAAAACTAAATGAAAGCAGCTGCAGTTTTATAGAAATAAAAGGCTCTCATATTAAAAAGCTGAGAGCTTATGAAATGAAAGAAAAAAAATAATAATAAAATTAAAGAGTGGGGGAGGAAAGAGAGGAGTGGAAGTTAGAAACATAGGTTCCCAGGAAAGGATGATGCAAAAAGCTCTCAGTTAATATGAGAAGCCTTCTGAGCCAAAACACACATTCACTGCTTAGTAAAACCAAATGATAACTTCTTAACAAAATATTTTTAGTTTAAGAGATGTTTGATCATAAATGTGTCATCTTATTATAATAATATGTTTTTGTACATTGCCCCTGTGAAATCTTAGGGGAGGCCCAGATGGATTATCCATTTTCTCATTTTTGTTTCAGTTTTCTGAAAAAAGCAGAGCATTTCAGAACAAAATATTTACAAAACAATTTTTCTTTCAGTAAAATATACCAATATATAGAAATATTCAGGTCTTTTGTGAGATTTTTTTTTTGTGAGAAATGGAAATTAGGTTTCTGTCCAGCAATAATTCCTAGTGTCTTATGTATCCTTGAGGTTCTGAGAAGAGAGCAAAACTGGAGGTGGGGGAATAGTGCCTACAAAAATAACTTTCATTTGTATGCAAATTTGCTTTCATTAGG
This sequence comes from Crypturellus undulatus, assembly GCA_013389825.1. Classification (NCBI taxonomy): domain Eukaryota; kingdom Metazoa; phylum Chordata; class Aves; order Tinamiformes; family Tinamidae; genus Crypturellus; species Crypturellus undulatus. The sequence goes on from VWPW01015263.1 coordinate 8,980, forward strand.
ATTTTAAGTTCTTCATTCTTAGATGTATTACAATAGTGTTTGGAGGACTGCTGCACAAGCACATGAATTCTGCATTGCTATGATCCTCCAGTGCAAGGATGAAGTAGGAGTGTTGAGCCACATCTGCATGATTTAAACAGAACTGCCACAGAAGACTTGCTGTATGTGCCTCGGTTTTGGTGGAGCTTTCTGAGACCTTGAGGAGATTAATCCTGCGCAGTTGTAGTTGCCTACAAGTCTACTGTCCAGGACTGATCAGCTCTCCTGGGTTGCCCTCATAGTCAGTAGAAAAGAGGTGGTGCCTGGAGGGACACAATCTTCATGTCGTGCCTGTTGGTCTGGGACTGTATGAGAAGTTCAGGTTGACTAACTCAAACTCACCTCCTCTTTAGATATCCCAAGTTTAGACCACAGAGTTTTCTCTTTGATGGTAAGCATTGCAAGCTGGAAAGAGAAGTTTCAACACATTTAAGCAGCAGTGTGCCATGTTGCTGCTTTTTGTTCAGGCAAATGTGTTTGTGATCCAGAGAAATTAAAGGAGTTTTGATGTGAGAGTTTTCAGATATATGTGTACATATATATTTAATCCTGTTTGGATTGCTTACTGGCTTTTAAGACCGTGGAAAAGGTAAGAGGGGGAGAAAAAAAATCTGCTTCACATCTCATTCAGAGAAATAATTACTTTTGAGAAGAGTTTGAATAGGAAACAAAGAACTATTTGATTCTGACAAAGGAAAAGGGAGGAGTTCTGCCTTCACCACTTTTTCATTTTGAGGTTTCTTCTCCTAGGGATTTTGTCCTTTCTATTTCAGCTTTTCTCAGCAAACAAGTGCTGAATAAACAATCCAAATGCCTTTTTTTATTTTCCTTAAATGGCATCCATTACTGTCTTTTTTATTATTTTTTACATTTCTAATGCTACTCCACCAAAAGACAGAAGTGAGCCAGAAGGGATGTGAGACATCAATAAATGCATTTCATGTACCAGATGTAATGACATTAATGATACCTTCTATAAAACAATAACAATAAGATTGGAGATCTTAGCCTGGCTGCCTGCATGCATCCAGATTTTACTGATGCTCTCAGTAAAACATAGTATTTTAAGAGTCTAGTTGCTGCTGTCTTGTGCTGACATGTCCGACCTGCGGAGTGACGAGACTTCCCAGCCCTTGTGCCTTGACAGGAGGTCTCGAAGGCCAGGGAAAGTTGGGTGATTATTTTAATTTTCCTCCACAGCTCTCACACAGCCTGCGAAACTCCACGAGGGCAGACGCTTCCCATCCAGGAAGGCAAAGCTTGTTGGATGTTACCATGACAACCTGAGTGTAATTAAGGCCTGCTTCAGCTGCTAACAGCTGTGTGCATTTTATCTGTCTCAAAGATTTTATAGAAATACGCACACATACGCACGTATAAAAATATGTATTTATAGGCGAGCAGACAACGGGGGTATCTGCAGCTATCTAGCCATACATAAATCTGCACCTCATACATAAATCTGCCCCGGTGTATGTCCGTATTAATTGGACTGGATGAGGCAATTTCCTGAGCCCTCGCTGTTTCGAAGCTGTTCCAAAGCCCTGGACTCTCTGTATCACCTCTTCTCTTTGTGGCTACCCCTTCTAATGAAGTGCGAAAAAATGGCCGTGGCCAGAAAAGGAGCTCTTGCTCTGGGGTTAGTTTCCAGCATCTTTCAGAGTTGCTCTTAGCGACTGTAATTTTCCTTCCTATTAAGGAGGAAATAGAAGCTGTTCCCTAGCATTAAATGTCTCTAGCAAATGCGTCAAGTTCTGAAATAAGTCACTTAACCTTTAGGTAACTCTTCCCGTCTTCTGGCACGCTCGCCTGCCGGCACGCAGCCGTCCCCGTGTGCGCCAGGCGGGAGGAGTAATGCTGAGGAGGCTCTCGCCTCGGGGTGTCCTGCGTGGGGCAGAGCCCCTGCTGATGTCCCTGCAGAGAAAAACATGTTCCTCAGCACAGGGGAGCTCCAAAAATACTGTGGGTAGACGGCTCACAGTAGGGGGGCACAGAGCTGTAGATACCCGGACCACTCAAATATTGGGCCCAGCTCGCGGGGCCGGTATCCCTCAGTAGCCAGTGGAAGGACAGGATCCTTTTCAGAGCTAATCTAAGTGTGTGTGCTCACTATTTGCTTGGCATCACCCTTCCTAGATACATGTCTAGGAAAGAAGAGCCTCTGGCTGGAGCTTGTGACACATGTCTGGGTCGTGTGAAGGCCTCTAACTGGGTCCATGTGGGTGACAAAGATATTACTTATCGAACAGGGCAACCTTTTGCTTTACCAATTGCACTGAGAGTGTTCACTGCAAGTTTGATGCTTGGAGAACATGGCCTTATTTATTTATTTTTAGATACTTCATGTCACCTGTTTGGGCCTGTGAAGATACTATACTCCCACATAGATTTATCCACGCATCATTGCTAGCAAAGCAGGTTAACTCTTCATGGAGCTTGTAGTAATACAGAGAAGCAGGGAAAGTATTATCCTTACTGTTGTTCTTATCTGGTGTTTGCATAAAGTGCCACAGATGACTGTAGTCCGTGATGGCTTAAGCCTCCCATCTGGGGGGAAAAAGGAAAAATGAGGAGAAAAGTGAAAAACTGCTCTTGGGAAAGATAATTCATAAAGTAAATGCTGAGTAATGAAGGTGACTGTTATTCAAAGATACTAAGCTGTACATATCCTCTACAGTTTAGACTTTTTAAAAATAATTTCTAGGCTTGGACCTGTCATAAATTGGATCACACATGGATGTCCAGAGAGTGTTTAGTTTTCCTTTAGATATTTTCACTTGAAATTATCATGATGTGTGGCAGGGAATGCACGTGTGTTCTGCTCCTTCTTTCATAAGTTTGAAATTATCAATGCTAGGGACCCTGTGAATTTCCTGGGAAAGCAAAGTTCCCCTGTGTGAGGCGGGTTAGGTGCTTGAGTGCTTTTCCCTGGGGAATAGTGGAGGTGGCAGCTGCAGATTGAGAAACCAGCACTAGGTGCTTAGGTTGGGAAAGTCCAGCATCCAAGGCTTGGTTTGGAGTTTGGGTAACCGCAGCTCTACTCCTGGCTGCTCAAAGGCTGTCACCCCATGTCACTTTTCCTGGAATTCATTATTTCATTCCTGGCTCTTTCCTGGCCTCCTTGGTCCTAGAGCTGCTGTTTCTAGCGTAAAGCAACACAATCCCATTCTTTTCTTAGCAATATATTCTGGGGGTAAAAACAAGACTGCATGGAATAAGTTAGAGATTTTGATTAAAAGGCGCTTCATAAGCCACCAAGAAGGTGTAGTGTGTGTGTGTGCCTACGTGCACATACACCCACAGGCACATGTAAGCTGATACGTGTTGAAGCTTGTATAAGGCAGCGTGTGCATCCTGGGTGCCGAAACCGTAGTCGCTGCCACACTGAACACTGATAGGAATCTAGTTAAAGCTGCAAGGTAAATTTGGAAACGGTATAGGAAGAGGCAGGCTGCGTTCATGGAAAACAAACCCACCCAAATGCCGCGCTGCATGTTAGCAGTGGTCTGGAGGATTCCTCGGAGAACAATATGTTCAGCACTTGGTGATATTTATGTGCAGGAAGTGTTGTTCAGGGAGAGGGGTGAGATGGAGGTTTTGTAAAAACGGAATTTCCTGGAGCTATTAAAAAAAAAAAGAAAAAGGAGGGGGGGTGAGTATGGTAGGAAGGTAGGGGTGATAGGGAATAGGAAATATTTGTGGCAAGAGAAGCTTTCTTTTAGAGTGACTTTGTGTCTTAAGGAGCAACATGAATGGTCAAAACACTTCCCCTACTCCAAACTCATTATGAAAATTGTGTTCTGCTTTGTCCAAGTAGTTCCAAACACAAGATGTTTATCTGTATTTGGAAGAGAAGAAAAAATACTGCTAAACAAAGGACCAAGAATAATTTTAGGACTTGCACATTGTAGCTTAGGTTCCTGATTTCAAATGGCATATACTTTATCAACTGGTTAAACCAGCTCTGAGTGAAAGTGGAAGAAATAATAAGCTGGTAATTAGAATGATTTGATATTGGGATCAGCTTCCTGCGTAGCTGTGATGTCTGGAGACATTTACTTGGGGCTGTGATATATCCTGCTATATCCAAGTTTATTTTGTCCTGATATATATACTTGATGCACTTAAATCCCTCACTGATGTTTTTTATAGCTGGGCAGCCATTTTGTGCTCTGTAAAGGGAATATCCTTTCAGGAAAATGCCAGCCCCACTGCACTTTCTGTGCAGGGCCCCGTATTGAGCTGCCCTTCTCCAGCCCTGCCTGCAGTAGATGCCACCGTCGGGGAGGTGGTTTCAGGGCACCTGGCGGGAGGAAGCAGCAGAAGGTAAGGATGGGATATGCATGAGGTCAAATATTTACAGAACAAGGTAATGTTTTCCAAGCTGAATCCTAACTAGCAATCACAAAGAAACAAAACCCAGTCCTTCAGGAACTGGGATTGTGCTCTGAATAAGGAGGACTCAGTAAGAAAACGAAAAACAAGCTTATCAGAGAGTCAGAGGATATACCAGTGGCTGGAAAATTTAGTAGTTTAAAAGTGCCATTGGACTGTGAATAGACCCCAAACCCTATCTACCAGTCAAACAGACTCCAGCCCTTTTTAACACAAGATTTGCTTAATTACAAAAGCATATTATCTTTTATCATCTCACTCTAATCCCTAACCATACTTCTCCTTAGCCTCTCTTATCCGGTAACTTTACTTAGCCTATCTTAACTGATATAAATCTACATCTGCATATCAAACATATTCATGAACGACAGTCAAAAAAAAAAAAGAAGGAATCTTGGAAGCGCAAGCTTAAGCTAGTCGCCCTGCGTCTGTCTTTTGTGCTCAGCCTCCCTTCTGCTGCTGCAGTTACAACTCTCCAAAGGTGCCTGTGTCCCGCAAGAAGGGACGATCTCCCTGCCGCTCTTGTACGCGAGCCCGTAAATCTCTTTTTTCCAGTGTGTAGGTGTTTGGTGTCACGGTGCTTTACGCATATCCTCAGCTGCTGCTGAAGCTGCCTGAGGTCTGCCGCGATGGATGAGGGTTTTGATGTTGGCTTGCCTGTCTGTACACTTCGCTAATTAGAATAACAAAACTGGTAGCAAATCTTCAGGCATCAGCCATGCATTGCATCAATTAAAAACATCAAAAACAAAGTCTCTCCTGGTTCCTCTCCTTTCCACTTGATCTCTTACTCCATGGGATGGTGTAACTGTTTCCCTAAGTCCTTCTCCTAATTACCACACTCGTTCTTTTCTCTGTGCGCTTCCTTCCAGCCCCAATTCTCTGCCGACATTTTATTTGCTTGCCCTTTCCTTCGCTGCTAGGGGACACCGCTACTCTAGCAGGGGAAAACAAGCATTTGCTGAGCTTACTAGGCTGAGAGAAATGCAAGGTTAAGACTTTTAACTAAATATGCCTTCCTGTCAAATTTGATTCTGATTTTTATTTTCTTTAAAGGAGCAAATTTTAAATAGTATTTTTTTCCCAAGCATGGGTATTGTAATTTTAGTTGCACGTGGCTTAATTGAGACATGAGTTCGGTAACATACACAAGCTTTTACTTTCTTTTGGACAAAGCCCAGGCCTATAAGAAAGCCGTCTCGTGTCTTAGGTCATTGACAAAACATCATTATGTGAAATTTGGATGAAAACCAAACCGTGAATTCAAATTTTGACAGAGGTTAGATTCAGTTTTGAACTGTGTGCATCTAAACTTAAAACTCAAATGTAACTGATGCAGAAATACAAAACACTTGGAGCAAGACAAATACCGCCCTAAATTTCTTCTTGGGCAGTTTAGTATGTGCAAAAGAGAAGGTGGAGGGAGATGTCTCATTCTAAAGATAATTCTGTGTGCAGAGTCTGGAAAAATGAGATCATGATATAAAGAAGCTCCTTCCATACTGATGTCATTTCTTTCCGCCCTTCTAATGTAACTGTTTAGATTAATGCAAAAATAGAAAGCGTGCGGAATATTGCCGATGAGCCCCGGTTCCCACCGCCGCTATTCTGAGTCTCGTCACCTCATCCCTGGCCGGCTCTGGCTGCGCAGTGCCACAGGGCGGGAAGGAAGCCCCAGCGGGAATTCAAGCCCTGACAGAAGAGTGTGAATATACGCCCTGTCCCAAAGACCTGGTGACTGACAACACCATCCAGAATTCAGACCGTGTCAATTTTGCCCTTTTTCCCTCCCCATTTAATTTTGTTTGTTTGTTTTTGTTTTTTTTTTTATGTGCATAAAGTTATGCTTTTGGCAGCACAAACTGGCATGGAAAATCTCATGATCGAGGCCACGATCTGCCCATCATCAGCTTCTTTTTGCTGACTTGGATGGTTCAGAGAAGCATCTCGGACACCGGGCTTCTTCAGAACCTGAACTCTCAGCCTTTTGTGCCTTGCCTTCCAGTCTCCTTGCTCGGCTTTCATGATGTTTGTTTACTTGACATCCTCTTAAAACTTGCCTTTAGTATTTTTTTTTTTTTTAAATCTCCCCATCTACGGGTGCTGCTGCATTTCTTTCCCTTCCCTCCCTCCTCCCCGTCTCCACTTGTGAGCACTCGGAGCTGCTGTTGGGGGAGTGACTTGTACCAGGGCAAACTGCATTTAATTGTAGTCACTTCCTACACCTACAGAGCTGCCTTCCCGCTGCTCAGCATATGTTACGCGTCCCCTCTCCGCGCGTGGTCCGCCCACCTTGGCAATTTAATTCAAGCTGCACAGCGCCGTGCTTAGAGTCTCCAGTTTAGTCTCAAGTGTCAGCCAAGATGGCTGCTGTCATATTCACTTAAGGCCGTCCTGCGTAGACGAGCCCCTCTTGTGACAGGAGAAGGGAGCTGGTGGGTCAAAACCAGCACAGGCCAAGAGACGCGGCGCTTGCTGTTTCCAATTGAACTATCCCGACGTTTCAGGCTGAGCCTCACGTGTCGCAAAGGGCGGACTGCAACGTGTGCTTTCTCAATATGTCTCTCTCAATGTCTACGTTTCTCTTTGTGGGGTCTTGGTGTATTGAAGCATGGAACTTGCAGTCTGCCCGAAAGCAGAGACCTCCTCCTGAAATGTCTGAAAAATGCAGTACTTAAAACATGGAGAAGCAAAGGAAAAGCCTCAGGAAAATGCAGGTGCCACAAGCAAAGCAGGAGGCATCAAGAACCAGAGGAGATGGCAAGATGAGAGCAGCGTGAGCACATCAGAAGCAGCCAGGGTGTCTTTTTGGACACTCCCTTTATCTAAACAGGCCCAAACTTGTGCTGTAAAAGGGAGAGGGGATGGGGGGCGTGTAGAGGCTGAAGGTGGATGGGAACAGGAGAAAAGAAAGAAAAAGAAAAATCAATTGAAGCCGAGTGAGATTTTGTTTGCCAAGTTTCCAGCTGCTGCTCAGAGTGAATTTTTATGGCCACGTTATAAACCTTTGAAAATAGGAGTTTCTAATGGAAATGCTGACAGACCCTTTATATGGTGACATTAACACTGGCCGCTCTGCAATTGTCCTTGTCTACTTTTATTTATTTATTTTCCCCTCTTTGTCCTGAAGGTCCTATCACACTTCTCGTGACCCTGGCGAGGAAGCGAAGGGAATGAGGTCAGCATCCTTTAGAAACAGGAATTCTTTTTAAGCCGATGAAGCAGGTTGGGGAAGGGTTTGACTGTGGTAGGGATAGAGCTGCTGAATATGAATGCTCTCCCCAAAGCCTGCTGTGATTCAGAGCAGTGTTCAACCTCTCAATACATCTTGCTTTACCTTTCTTCTCATTTTTCTTTTTGTTCCCGCCCTCAGTAGCTAATTGTCTTATGAATGGTACCCCCCTCACACATCCCTTACAACCACTTAATGAGGTAATTTTTTAAGGTAACAAAAAAAGTTAGCGTGAGGGGAGGAAAAAAATATAAATTGTATGTTGAGGGGTTTTTTCAATATCGTGTGTGTGTGTTATGAATGCTCACTTTTTTTTTTTTTTCCCTGAAATGAAAGTGGCCTTATAGGGAAAAAGAAACCCTGTCCTCACTTATTATTGGGAAACTTGAATGTATTTCCGAAAACCACAGGTTTCAAATATATTTGAGATTTTTAAATACCCCTGTACCCCTGTGTCTGAATGGCCTTAAAATAAGTCTTGTGGAAGACTTATGTGGTTTTTCAAACTCTGTTCCTGAAGGAGGCACGTATCTCTGGGCTGCTGAATTGGAAGCATTCAACGAAGGTCCTTCTTCACTGCCCTAAACTCTTTCTTCTCATGTGCCAGATTGGCATGTGAAGAACCCAGTGACTTGCAGGAAATGCAGGGAGCTCTGTATGGAGTCAGAAAAGGAGGTCACCAGCACTGGGGACACTTGCAAAAGGTGTAAAACTTCCCTGGGGTAAAGAGAGGAGGCAGCATGCAGGGAAGGGAGTGAAAGTCAGTCTTGGCCCACTTGTCTTTGTCCCTTTGACTTGCTAGACAAAGAAGTTTCTGCATCACCTGAAATCTAGCCTGGCTTTATCATTCCCAAGGAAGTTCTTTAGGAAAAAATAAAATGAAGCAAAAACATTCCTATCCTTGTCTTTAAAATCCTGATTTTGTTTCTTTGGATATTGGTGATTGCATCTCTTCCCAGCACCAGCGCATGTGGGGAATTGGAATGTCACAGTTGTTAGGAGACAAACTCAGATCCTTGGAGGTTTGCCTAGACACAAAGGTACTTCCTTGCTGAGGTGGATAAGACATGGGCTGTGCCTGGGGTGAGAGAGACAGAGGGGGCAGAAGAAGGACAAATGAGTGGAGTGTCTGTGAGCATCCTTACGGACAAGGCTTGGGTGGCTTCCTGCAGGGGACAGAGGATATCTGCATCTGCAGGAAAGGGAGGTGACGGGTTTGGTGGGATGCAGCTCCTAAGTCCATAAGCATCTAAAACTTCCGAGTTCATATCCTGGCTGGAGCTCTAAGTACCTGCAGCGCGCTCGGCCGTCACTGGATTTAATAGATCTCAGTCATGCCTCCCTGCACTTCCCAGAAGGTGGAAGTCAAATACACACCGCATGCTCCAGTGCTCCTCAAACACAAGTTTAGCATCTTAACTTTATTTCTTGGTTTCCATTTTGATGGTACACACAGGGCTTGATGTTTTCATTGTTATACACAGTAGCTTAATTTTTTTTCTTGCAGCCTCTGGGCTGTTGCACACCGTTCCAAGATCCCTCCTAGGAACAGCAGGGCAGAGATGTTCTTTATTATTTGCTTGCATTTATTTCCTCCCCTCCTCCCCGCTGCCTCTCCCTCCACTTTCCCCATGGTTTCTTTGCCTCTTTGGTTCTAATTAGTCTTGCTTTCCCAATTAGCATCCTGTCTGTGCTAGTGAAACCAAAGGAGGAAACCAGGAAACCATGGCAAGAACCCCCTTTTTTGAAAGAGACTCATGGCTGAGACTTGGAGACTGATTTTCCCCAAGGTTGCAAAGCACTGACTGATTCTTAATAAAAGGAGAATTTGGGGCCCAGGGGCACTGTGGGTCTGTAACAGGCATTGTTTCTTGAAAATATTAAGCTCTGTAGGAAGTACGTTCCCCCTTGGCCTCTCCTAGTCTCAGGTAGTGATATGGAAACTATCATCACATTTGGACCCCTCACAACCTGTCCCTGGGTGGTAATGCTTTATGAATAGCACTGAGCAAGCAAAAAGAAGAAAGAGAGAAGGGAAAAAAATGAAAAAAAAGTGAAACCTTTTGGCTTGTCTCCAAGCACAGTCTTGGCATTTTCAGTAAACTAAAAAAATAATAATTTGTGGCTGAACAAAGTCTTAATTGGGATTCAAAGATTTTTTTCAGAGAGGCTTGCGAAAAGCACAGAGTGCATCAGACTGCTCTTTAGTGTGTCATATGTGATCCTCCTCTTATGCTCTGTAGCCTGGCACCTTGGATGATGGAAAACAGGGTTCAAATCTCTGCTGGTGATGAAGCAGTGGTGTAAATCGTGATCTCCTGACTCTCTGGTCCTGTGAGCATCCATTGCATGTAAAATGGGGCAGCATTTTTAGGGAGCTTGTGAAAACATTCAGAATACCTTTAAACAATAATTATGGCAAACTGGGGCTCTTGGGGGTCGTTGCTTGGGGTACATTGCTGCCTCTAGATCGATACTGTCTTGAAAGGGTCTCCCTTTCTGGAGAATTTTCTTTGACCTGATAGAGCTGATACCTTCTTACCAGCACAAAGCCCTGAAATACAGCTTTGATCAGGACAGAGAACCTTGCCCAATAAGGACAAATCAACACTGCACAGAATAGTCTCCCCTGATGTTGCTGGACATACTAAGCTGTCAGAGCTCCATTTTTTTCTCTTTCTCCCTGTCTCTGCTCGTTTTGCTTGTTGTGATCGTGGGCCCTTAATTCCATTCAGATTTTCTTCCTCTGAGAAGATGAGACATTAAATAGTGTTGTTAGTAATACAAAAAATGTGGCCAATAGGTAAAATACTTGGAGATTTAACACTTTAGTGAAGAAATTAATAATTACAACAATACCAATCTCATTACTTTGCCCAATCCACTAAGAAAATAACAAACCTTTCCCCTCTAGAGAGAAAATTCTTATTTTGATTTGCCAGAAATACACTTTTGTTGCTTTTACAGTATCATTTTAAATGCAAAAAAAAAAGTGGGAGGGGGGTGGAGGAAGACAGTCCCTACACCTATTTACTGTAATGGATTTGAATCTAAATCTTTGATCATGTCGTTCTCTGCTGGGATATTTTTTTCCCTGTGTTATATGTTTTTTTTTTCCCGCTTTCCATTAGGATGGAACAGCTTTCGTCATACTTGCAGCACTGCTCTGCATTAGCCCTTGGATTCAGCTCTGGAAGGGTTATTATTAATAGCAATGTTTCTCAGTAAACTTGCCTCCCAAGGTTGCTCTAGCCAAGATTATTTAGAAAACTCCACTGGGATACTTGTAAGGGACACCTTGGGTCTAATGTACTAGTGTTTAATGGACAAATCTATTTAGGTCCCTGTGTTAATATAAAACTGTTTTGTTAGTTGTGAAGCAGGCACAAAGCACTACTAATAACAGCTGTGAAACAGAGCTAATTTGGGCATCAGTAGCCACCTGAAGACTGGAAATCCAGGGCACTCTTAAAGCTGTTCTGTTCTTGATGAATAAAACTAGTTTGATATGTATTTCATTATTAAAACAGAAATATAGCTTTCTATGGAATTTATTTTTCATTTCCTTGAAAGCGAAAATTCCTTTTGCTTCAAAGAAGGGCATGATTTGACAGGCAGGGAGAAGTATCCTTCCCCTTTTTCCATGGCTTGAGTAGGCTGATCCCAGGCTGGTCTTGTAATTCAAAGCGATCTGGAGCCTGTAGTAATGCGATAGTAGCAATATTGGTGCTATTAATGTTGTGTCACTCTGCCTTGTGCTGCCGCGTCCTGCTTGTAGGGCTGCTCTGACACAGCTCCTATGTGGGGCGGGAGAGCTGGGTCAGATGTTCTCCCCAGCTACTGGTACCCCTCTTTTTCATAGCAAAGAGCAGCAGTGGGCAGAGCTATGGTAGAAATGGGGAGTTAATGGCGGATTACTGAGTCTCAGGAGGCAGTTTGTACTTTCCATGCTGCAGTCCTGAGTGGAGAATGAAACCTGCTGGCAGTGCAGCTAGTCTGGGGCTGCTTCTGCTTGTGTGCTAGAGAGGGATGAGGAGGCTGATGAGAGCAAGGGAGAAGGCAAAGAGAAACCTAGGTCATGGTCTAGCCCCCTCTCCTCTTTCCACAAGCCCCTGCTTCTGTTTCAGTCTGTCCAGCTCTTTCAAATCATCTCTTCTACAGCACTTCTCACAAGTTGTATTTGTTTCTGTTTTTCTTTCCACACTTGAATAGTCTCACAACTCCAAATTTCCTACTTGTAAGACTAGAATTTCAAATGTCCTGGCTCGAGATTTGCCCAGAAATTGTCTTCTGTTTGCTGGGAAAGGGAAGACCCTATTTAGAGAGCAAGATAATCAAAATTCCCCCACTCCCTACAAAGGGACTTTATTTATTTATTTATTTTAAGGAGGGAATTAGACAAACAATCTTTCTTTCTCTAGGGGTTATTTCATACTTGTCCAAAAGAAGGACCAATCTTTTCCCCTGGGCCAATGAGGTGAATAAATGATTTTGAGGAACGAGGAATTAGTTAGGATGTTGATCACATGGATATTGGGTAGAGAGAATACTACAAAAGGAGAAAAAGAAACTACAAAGGTAGGAAATTAGCAGCTGACCAGTGTTGCATTGATGTATTGCATTTTTGCCCTTCTCTTTCTTTCTCTTCCTTTTCTGTTGGCTGTATTCAGCCTTGTAGCCTGTGCAAGTCTCACCATGACCGTGTGAATATCACTTTCGGTGGCACAAATCCGTCCCGTTGCTTTTCCTTCTGTGGTGCCACATAGCCTCTCCTGTAACTGACAGGTGCATTTCTCTGGGGACCTATTTGTCAACCTGGAATTCCTCTTGCCCTGCTCTAGCAAAACCTGCCGACGCGATTAGCATGGGGACTGCTGATTCACCAAGGGGGAAGTGAGGGGAGATTGTCTGTTTGCTAATGCCAGGCATCAGTTCAAGGTAATTGCTGACCCTTGGGCAGGTCACAGGAAATGAAGCTAAGTGATACTTTGGCCAGTTTAGCTTGACAAAAGAGGCAAAAAATGATTATAAGCTATATGGAGTAAAATAAAACATGGAAAATCCTCCCATCTGGGGACAACTGGTAGTGAGGAATCTCCAGTGTATTATGTTTCAAAATATCTTCATCCATCTTTTTGACTCTTTGCTTAAAACACTAACCTAATCCTAACCTAATCCCTTTCAATTTTCAAGGAGAATTGGAAGAGGGTAAATAAATAAATAAACACACAGAGAAAGCTGTAATGCTAACAGATGGGTAAAAAGTATGTATAAATTACACTGCCAAAAGACCGTACTGATGGCAAGTCAGTATTTCCACGACAAAATAATATACAAGGTGTTTCATTTGTAGGAGAAATTAATTGTTGGCAGCGAGAAAAATCCATACTGTGTGTATGGTATCCACCAACCCCTCCCTTACTTTCCTCCCTTTCTGAAGGATTTGAGATCACATATTGATAACAAACAAAAATGTTGAAGGCTTTTAGTGGTGGCTAATACTAAGCTTTCACTGAGCTGATTATATTTTTCATTATGTCTGCTCTTTACATAAACTGGTTAAGATTGGATATATTCTGAAGTCTGAGTCAGAAGACTACTGGAGTGTCTCCTTAAATCCCTCTGACTTGGGTGTATATGTTGATTTGTTTTGCTGACATAGGGTCTGGATAAGTCATTGGTGCAAATAGCTGAGGAACAGCTGCCAGCCTAATCCAAAGCCCTCTGAGATTGGTGGGAATCTGCCTGTTGCCTTCGGTGGGTTTGGAACCAGACTCCACTTTGCTTTTTTCTCCAAGATATTTTGCGAAGACGCGGGCAGCTCCCGTAGTATTTTGGTGACACTTTCCCAGGCAGAGGGTTATTTGGCTCTGGTAGATATTGTTCTTAAGTTTTCAAATATTTTTGGTCTTGTCAGTTTTATTTTGCCTTCGCCTTCCACTCATATCTCCCCGACCACCTGCCACTTGCTGACAGTTGCAAATAAGGCTACAAGGAGCTGTGAATGGCCCTTGACAACATGTAGCCTAGGATTCTCCTTCCCATTCCCCAAACCCATGAGAGAGAGCAAGAGAACAATATCTCTGAGCAAGTGCTCAGTTGAGGAGAGTGTCCCTCTCTCAGGGAAAGGACAGCCCAGTTTTTCCCATCTCATTTCTCTCTGCAGTCATTCAGGTACTCCCACCTTCTCATACTCCAGTGCTACCAACACATGGGCAACTCCTAAGGGGGCCTCCCTGATGGATCCTTTCAGAGAAGAACCTCCAGTGTGGTAAGTGGGAATGGGAAAGGTCTTAGGCAGAAATACACTGGCAGACCTGGGGAAAGGATTGAGAATTGTCATCAGCTACGTTTCCCCTCCTGATTTCTGTGCTAAGTGTGTTCGTGAGATGAGTCTCCGTTTCTAGTCCAGTGGTAGAAACAGATGATCTTTTAATAGTTCCAGTGATGGGAGTGCTGTTCCCTTGCCTTCCAACAATGAGTTTAGAAGCCGACAGGTAATTAGCAGGAGCAGCTGTTCATATGAATAGGCCTATGTCCAGGTTTCCCCTCTTCAACTGCTACGCTTTGTAGTAACAGAGAAAAACGACGTATTGGAGCATGGGCAACTTCCTTTCATGTTCTCTTTCTCTCTCCAATCTTTTATGTTTGTCCTAATTCCCACAGTCTTACTCTGGCTTTGCCTAGTTGTTTAAAGCCAAAACTTGCAAAGAATGATATCTTTGCCATTTGTGTCAATAGATGCAGAATTTTCCATTTTATTGTGTTTTATAGAACCAAAATGTCTTATCACCTGCTACTTGAATTCCAGAATTAAAAAATCTTAGCATGCCATGTTGTTTCAGTCTTGAAAGTACAACTAGACGGTTTAATACAATCTGTTGTGTAGACAGCTACAAAGAGAAGAGACAGAAAGCAAACCTTTAAGGGCTTTTTTAGGGATGTTCTGCTTTGATGTCTCCTATGTCAACATTTTGTGGAGTGGGGGGCGGAATAGAAAGAAATACACCAGAGGCTTCAGTGTAAATTAAGACGTGCTTTCAAAATCATTAAAGAGAACTGTTAATATTCACAGACACTTCCAGGGGTCAGTTCAGCCTACCTAAGATCAGAATTACCATCTGGCTATGCCAATCTTTGCTCGTTCAATGTATAGTGAACTTAGGGACTGGGTTCCTAATATTAAGGTGCTGGTTCCATTATATTTTCCAGCCCTTAATATTCTACTCAGATGCAGAAACTTGTACATCCATTAGAATCATCTATCTTAGAGATTTTTTTAATGTGTATTGCTGCCTTGTCAAAATGAATTCTGCTAGAAATATAATAATTTTAATTTTAAAGTTATGCATCAATAATTGCTGCAGACCCTATTGAAAGGCAGGGCCCTACGGGGTTTAGTGGCTAACAGATATGCAGAGACTCTCTCTGCCTTTGGGAACATTCTGGGCTAGGAAAGGCACAGGAAGGGATGGCAGGGGATAGGCTAAAGTAGAGGAGAGAAGATGTCTTGTCCAAGAGTGATCAGAGCCGTGACCCTGAAGAGAACCAGTGAATCTGCCTTCTGCCTTTGACTTCTGGTCTCCAATTCAGTGCACCTGAGGTTATGAGCTGATCCCTGTTGGTCCACTCAGCAGTCCAAGGAGTTGTTTAAAGCGTTTCTGAAGGACATCTTAAGAGCTTGCAGTTAGGCAAGATAAACTGAAGCAGTGGTGCCCCTTTAAATTGCTTTTTTTCCCACTGAAACCCCCACCATGTATGTGCTGTGGCCCCATAACAGAGCCTAAGCAGTAGTGTTGACAGCTTTGGCCTCTCCAGTGGCAATTAACTTATGCAATATAAACTTGTTAGTGGTTTGGGCTGTATTTTGGTTTGGATATGCTGTTTCTGTAGCTGGGTGAATTGCTCCATGCAGAGCCCCATTGATATCTCTGGAAACCCTACTCCATGTAGCTAATTGGATTCTCTGCATTTTCTAATTCGAAGGAAAGATGCCGGAGCTGAGGAAAAGACTGGAGCACCTTTTCTGTCTATTCACCCTACAGCCCTTCTGCAGCTGCACACCTTTGTTTTTCCAAGCAATTTCCAGGAATCCAGACAAATGAGGTTATGTGAGCACTACAGTGGTCTCTCTGAAGAGACAGTGTGATTAAATGTGTTGATTAGAAGTTTGTTGCTCACCTCTGCTAGCAGTCGTGTTATGACTCACCCCCCCCCCCCCAAAAAAAGAAGTTACTTTCTTTTAGAAACAACTAGAAATATATAAATGTATTTATGTGGATTGCTGGCAGGATTATAATAAATCTTCCAAGTAAAGCAATGAGTTGATGTCTAAGGAACTTATATAACATGTGAAGAACAGAGATGTGCATTTGCATGTTCTGTGTACCTTGTGGCTGGACATCATGGTAGCTCCTATGTACTGCACTGCTGGCTACAGATGCTTAACTGCAGCAGCTGTCCTAGTCCTGAACACATTTTTAACCTTCATCTTTTCTGCCCCACCTAGCAATATGGTAGTTCTGGCAAAGAGTAAAATAACTTAGTTTTCCCTTTAAAAGGAATATTTTTCTTGTGCCAGCATGTCTATCTAGGTGAGAGTTTCACATTTGCTGCATAAACCTCAGTTAAGTATGGCAGGGAAGGCCAAGATGAAGAACTAAAGCTCTCAGCAGCATCTGTAGCAGACAAGAAGGAGTTAGATTATAAGGTTACATTCTTCAGGGGATATGTGGGATAGTAGAGTGAGTAGAGTGTCTAGTGTGCTTAAAACTTGTACTTTTGCTCTTATAATACACAATATTTTGTTTTGCTTTCTGGAATTCGTAAAATCTAGAAACAAGTATGTATTTTCAAAGGATTCACTGGTGATGTTGAAACTATTTGTTTTGCTTAGGAGCTCCAATATGCTGTAGTTGTGGCTTCGTAAACATGCAGTAAGTGCTACTGCCTGTTCTAAGCCTTTTCTGTGGCCTTTTTTTTTCTTTCATTTGTAGATAATATGTCCAGCACCATGAGAAAGGAAATATTTTACACATAATGACCCATTCTGTTATTGGCTCATTGGTTTTCTTCACATTTATCTTCCACTTACTTTGTATCTTGGATTCAAGTTGTTACCTGTTCAGGGATTGGGAGCCAGGTTGCCTAGTAGGGTTCAAGAACGAGTCTGAGGGCTGGACAAGTTGATGTATGAAGAGCCATGAATTTCCTCAAGGTACTTCCAGAAGTTTTGTGATAAAGCCAAGACTTTGAAAGAAATTTCCCATCTCTCAGTGCAGTACTTTAACAAGGCTATTCATACAAACCCAACTACTGATTTAAGGGCAGAGATGAACATTTTTATTAAATCTTGAGTTCAACCATAAGTATTTAGTACTTTAACTGTGGTCAGATTTGATGGTTGTTTTTAGTGATAATGAAATGTGAAATGAGAGAAAATCTGTATTTTGAAAGTGCTAAAGCCCTTCCTTTCTCTCTCTCTTTTTATTTTTACTGTTTTTTTTATTTTTCATGAAAGGATCTTTCTCATTAAAAAGAGAAAAATCCGTCTCCTCCTCATCCCCCAGCAAACCTGGGTTAAAAAGTAGAGTTAAAAATACAAGGCAACATGAAATCAAAATGAAACTTTTGATTTGTGGCTGAGCCAAGATAAGTAATTTTCTTTCAACAGAAGTGTTCTGAAGTAATTTTTTTCCATCTTACTTTTCCTTTTTTACTGTCAGCAGTTCTTCCTCTCACCCTACCTGGCAGATCTCAGAGTGGTAGTAAGATGTCCACCTTGAGGCAGAGACCTCTGCCTCAAGAAAAATTGAGCTGTTAAATTGTATGTGAATAAGCGAATTCTCTAGATCAGCAGCTCAGACCACAAACTTTTGAACAAGACCAGGCTAAGCTTGGTCCCTTGGGTCATTGAATAACTCCGAATGGACAGCAGATGTCACACACATTGACAAAACATATGTTTTGAGGCAGCTGTCATTTTTGTTATACCACACAGGAAATGAGTGTTTTACTGGCAGACTTTTATTTAGAGTAAACAAGTGCAGGTACTTTTTCCAGAATGCAGCATAGAAAAGCAGTGATTTTTGTTTCTGCTATGGTGTGAAACGCCCATAGGCTGAATCCTTCCCTAATGCATCTTCACTAAGACTGGTGACCAAGACCATCCCAGGGATGATTTGGGCCCCCTAGTTTTTTCCAGGGGGGTATTCCAGGAAGGAGTCCTCTAGAAGGAGCCCTGGTCACCTGCTCATATCACCTGGTTATATACTAGTGATTGCAATCAACAGTCAAGATCTTCAGCAGTATTTAGAAAACACATCTAACCTAGAAGGTCAGGGTGTGTAGCATAAGGGCAGAATTACCTAAAATGTAAAGGAGAGTTTAAAAACAAAGGACTTCCATGACAAGATTCAGGAGGTGGCAATGCATACCACTTGATCAACCAGTGTGACCAGATTTGTTTTCTGAACTTGTTCTTTTTCCTTGCCCATGATGCTAATCTTGCTTTTGATTATGTTTTTAAATAGTCTTCTTCTATCTAGTGAATAAAATGAGGAGCAGATAAATGCTAGGACCAGAATAAGGTGGTTATGAATACCTCAGCATTTCAGACATCTTTGAAATCACCAGATTTTTTTTGTTCTTTTTAAAGCCTAGATTTATGAGGACAGAAGTCTTGAACAAGGCTTAGACATTCATGTTGTAGTTCTGTGTTTCACTCTTGACTTTTTTTTCAAACATTTGAACCAAGTAACCAAGTTCAACTCTTTTTTTTTTTTTTTTTTTTTCAGAAGAATAAGACTTCTCAAAGGTATTAACTTCCCACAACTTTAGTAAAAACAGAACTATGCAGAGAGGATTTCCATAATTCCCACAGAGGGAAAAGCCTCTGTTTAGATCCACTGTATTGCTTAGGCACCAAAGAATCCAGATTGGAAGACAGACCTTAGGAAAATTAAGGTTCATGAATTCCACCATTCATGTAGCTACTCCTAGCAATCTGCTCTTTAAAGTGGCAATGTTGTTTAAATGAATAAAAGAAAGGTCATGAGAGTGATGGTGAAAGAGCTAGGAGTGAGGGCAGAATGCAGCTACCTGGGAAGGGAACAGACTTGTATATGTAGCACTAATACAGTTCTGCAACATGTGCCCACCGTATCCTTGTTGAACGCTCACCATGCAGACAAAAAATTAATCTTTCGGCGGGAGTTGCTCACCCCTCTTGAATCCCAGAGCTTCGCAGGGAGCAGATCTGCTGATCCGGACTGAGTACAAGATGCCCTTCACTGCTGCTGTAGTGCAGCTGCCAGGATATTGCTGCCTTCAACAGAGTCATCTATCCGATCCTTACTGGTAAATTGGAGCTCGCATCACATGTTTTTCCAGGCTAATGATGATATAAAGGAGAACTATCCATGGGTTGCCACTGCAGCAGCTGCAGGCAAGCGCAGCCTCTGCTATCCAAACACAAGGAGGAGGGAAGTTTCCAAGGCTTGTCTGGGCTTTGCTCATCACAAGTGATGTCTCCTCCAGTGGCTTGATAGATGATACGAGCACCAGGTCCTGCTGCCATGTAGGGCCAGTTAAGTGGCGTGGCACAGCTTGGCCTTCATTTGTACTCAAGGCTCTCACTGGCACAGCAAAAGTTGCCCCACATTCGTCTGGATAGTTCTCTACCCCTCAGCTCTTTGTCCAAGCATGTAGTAAATAACCTGACATCTCTGTCGGAGCAGGGGAAAAGCCAGTCCAGGACTGCAGGAGTGGGGAAAAGAGGGGCTGATGTGAACTTGAGTCTCTTATGCTCTTGGCAACACGACTCTCTTTTGTAAAAAAACTCAGCCTTTTAAGCGTAAAAAGGGTAAAATGGGAGGATGGTGTTCTTTTTATTAAAGTTCTTAGAGCTTAGAGAAAAAGGATTTTTTTGGAATTACGGAGAGTCACCTCTTTAAAGAGTTCCCTAAACAGATTTGCATTCTCTTTTCAAAAAGGCTGGTGAAAGTTAAAAAAAAATCCCTTCCAAAAATATTAAAAGTTATTTACTGAGTGCTAATGTGGAGCACAGAATGCATACTTAATGTACAGAGACACTTTTTAATATAAGAATAATTGATTCTTTTTCTTATTATTCTTGTCATACTGATTATTGTTTATTTCACAGTGAACTGTGTTTCTGATGATTAGTCCTAAGCAGGCACTCTTTCTGCTATTGGCATCATTGGGCTATCTCATTATGGGGAATCTAAGATTTTGATGTTAAATATTTTCTAATAATTAATTTGATGTTTTATTGAGCATTATTGGCAATGTGATATATATAGGAGACAAATTCTACTCTGCACTACACCAGGGAAAATTTGGACTAAATGACTTAGTACAAAGAATTCTTACTAATCAGGGGGGAAAAAAAAGAGAGAAAAAGATTAAAAAAAATGCTAACTGCACTGGAAAAGTCTTTCTAAGCAAAGGTTCCTCTGTAATGTGCAATTTAGGATTGACATGCCCTCTAATCTATAACAGTGGATTACACCACCTTCCTTACTGCTGCATTCAAATATTGAACCTAATTTGAAGTATTGATTCTGCTGCCTTCAGTCACTAGAAATATGACAGTTTATCCCAGCTATCTGGTTAGTAATATCTCCATAAAGTGATACATTTAAAAAATACACACTTAAAAATAGTACTTTAATTTTTGCTTGCTGCTTAAAAAGACCATTATAGTTCTCATTAAATGAAAATAAAGTACTTCAGTTCTGAAGGACAATGTTCAGGATTTTTTTTTGCACTGCAGTTGATGGGGTCAAATGTAGAGTCCTTGTGCAGCTTGATACTCTTGAAACAACGAGTATTGTAGATATCTTCACTTTGTTTTGATTTTTAAACAATTTTGCTCATGAAAGCTTTGCATAATTGGACCCATAGCCCATTGTCATGCTAGTTCAGAGCTGGGTCCCTCACATCTGAGGGGCTGATCTGTTTAAAAGCTGAGGGGAGCAAAGTGGAAGGGAAATAGAACCATTAGAAATTATTCATAGAGCCGCAGTGAGGCTTCAAGACAAAAATTCCAATCTTAATTTTTGCACCGTGAGGTGGAGGCTGAGTTGCCCTCGCGCAGACAGACGCGCTGCCTGCTCGGGCCCCTTCCTCCTGTAGTTCTGCTGTCACCTCCCGCTTCCAGCATCTCGCCATCCCCGTCCCACTGCTGATAACCCAGAGGATATTCCATCACTCCAGGGGAGACCTCCTGGGGGTGACACTATGCTAATGCCAAATAAATAACAAAATCAAACTTGCTCGTGAGTAGGTCACCCAGCCAACCCTTTTAAGACTTAAGGATGCTAAAGGGAAAAGAATATGAATCAACGGGCAGGACAGAGCGCTTGCCACTGCGGAGTGACTCATCCCGGAGAGAAATGTGTGCATTAGCATAGTGTCACCCAGTTACTCTTCTCTGTGGAAGGAAAGGGCTCCCGTTTCCTCGACTTCATATGACCTTCTTGAAAGTTACTTTGGAAATCCCTCTTGAGAGCCAGCAACCATCTCTGTTCCTTGGCCACATTTTTTTTTAAGAGTGCCAATAAATGCTATTTGAAAAGCAGGTTTATAGGCTTTGTTCTCTAGTTTGTTTAGACTCTGATATCAAGCATGTGTTGTGACATTCGAGTGAGGTTCCCGTATCACACCTATCACTGCTGATTCCCCCTGACACACCCCACCACTCTAGTGCCTTTTACCTAAGAGCAAACAGGGCCGTCTGAACTATGAAATGAATCAGCCGGTGGAAATCCTGTTTGTGTTGTATGGGAAAGGCAGAATGGATTTGTTCAGTTCCTTGCAGAACATTAGGATAAACTTTCTTGACTGCTTTCCACAGTCTTCTCTTGTATTTCCAGCTTGGGAAACAAATCACTTTAGAAATTGCCTTTTCGACTTGGTTTGGGTGTTTTATCTCAGTGTCGTTTTTAGGAAGCAAACTCCTAGAGAGAGAGCAGAAGGAAAGGGAGAAAGTCAAGGGGGAGATTATAGAAATGTAAAATATAGCCTTGGGCAGAACCTGAAGAGGTTATCCAGTCCATCTTCCTATGCCAAAGCTGGATCAACTGTTCTTTTCTTTCTGAAGGATTGGAACAGGAGGTTTTGTTGCATCTTGTGAAGTGAAACTCCTAGCCTCGTTATCATCTAATCCCAAAGTGTGAGATTAAAATTGATAGTTCCGAAGCTGAAAAATACATGTGTGAGGAATGAAGCTTTTAACTATATTGATCAAACTACCAGTTTTATATGAGAATCAGATGATATTTAATCTATCTAGCAACACATATCAAAATTACAACCTAAGGTTTGCAATACTTACAAAAAAGAAAAAGGCAGGGGGGGATGGACTGGAGGGATGAGGAGAAATAAATCAATGGGATAAACTGTAATTAGCTTTTTCTAATAAAGTTTTTTTTTTCCTTTCCTGAATGAGAGCTTAGTACAGTCACTATATATATTTAAATTGCCTTAACTATCTTAACAGCTGTAAAATACCTGGAGCATGGGAGATGTCTAATATAATAAAGCAAATAGTAAGTAACAATATATAACTGGAACCAATGTTAGATTTTTATGGGCTGGGTTGTTTATAGGCTTATAGCAGTGGCCCTTGGATGAAGCACACACTAAGGAACTCACATACAACTCTCAAAGTAAAGTACTATATCAGAACATTTGAATTATTTAATTTGATTTATAAATGGTATGCATTTAATAGGCACTCAGTGTCTTCGTAGAGCTTCAAAAAAAAATTGCCAAAATTTTTATTGTGTTTACTTTAATATTTTTCACTATAAAATTAAATGAAGGGTTGACAGGTGTTTCAAGAAAAAAAAATCAGAAATATTGATTTAAAATTTTCATAAGTGAATATTCTGCATAGCATGCATTCACACAGCAGAATTTAGATGTAACAGAATCTCCATTTTATTGATATGAAAAATAGTAGCCAATGGAAACATGACACCATTTCGCAGGGGATTCATATTTTGAAGAAGCTTTTTGGTACTACTCAAGCTGATTTCTTTCAGACTTCCATTCAACTTCTCCATCATTCACATCTACTGTCTCTCAGGGCTGTACTGGAGACAGTTCAGACTATTTTAGTAAAAATGTTTGATAGAAATAACCCTCAGCAAGCAGTACTTCATACTTGGTAAACGTGCTGTTACGGGCTAACTTATGGGTCGTCCCTGCTATTCACTGCATTGTGTGGTTGGTTTCAGGGTCTCAAGTGCTCCCTAGTTCTGAGTATTAGTACCTTGGCAGAGTACGTGTATGTGACCTGGTCTCATGGCTTAACCTATCCAACATGCGTTTAGTAACACCTCTTTAAACCCTTATAGAGTCATAAAGCCTTCCAGGACTGCAGTTAGCTCATCACCTTCTAATGGATGTCTTGTCCTGCCCCTGAAGCAAAGAAGTGCACATATTGGCTTGAAGTACACCTTAGCTTTTCTGTGCTCCCAGGCATCGAGCATTAACACCAAATGTTTGCAATTAGACTGCCTATTGTAGAAACTCAGGAGTTCTTTGAATATAGAGCAGCAAATTGCTCTGAGATGATGGTAGGTATTATCCCCCATAGGAGAGTTCCTATTTTCAGTGGCGTGCTAACTTAATTCTGTTTTACAGATGATGTGCAGAAAGAAATGATGCTGGATTTCAGTGGAGCCTTTGGGGTTTTGTTGCAGGTCACGTCATGGTAAAGTTTTTCCATTGCTGATTCCTTATGCTTATAATGATGCATTTAACTGGGTACTTTAGCTAATTTAGGGAGTTGCCTGCCTAGATGTTTGTTATGAGCCTTAACCAAGCCATCAAGTCTGCTGCAACTGTAGAAAAAGACTGCAGCCATTTAGAATGTGATTAAAGCAAGGAGCTTTATGAGCAGGAAGGCAATACAGAAGAATGGATGGAAGAGAACAGGCAGGGTGACATTAACATCCTTGCTGATCCACCACTGTGGATCATAGGGAGGTTCAATGGATAGGATTACTTTCACAGAGACTTCCATCAAAAGTGGTGAATTCCTAATTGCTGTAGATACTCTACATGCGTTGAGAAGTTATTCTACCTCAGTTCCCCTTCCTTCTTATCTACTTTTTGACAGTATGTCGCTGATAGATGCTCATCATTCCTGCCAAATCCTTTGAAGAATGGTGGCTTTTTACTGAGTTTGTCTACTTACTGAACCTTTTTTGACTGGCAGAAGAAAGGAGCTATACTGTGTATGTGCTGCTGAAACTGGTTTCAAGATGGCCTGTGTATGTACACTTCTGTCCCTACATCCCTCCTTCCCCCAAATTTAAATATCTATTATTTTTGTCACTTGGATCTTGACCCAGTAGTGGTTGAAGAGCACTGATAAGAAGATTGGATGAAGAACAGTGAACCAGAATTTCTGCTCTAAGAACTGGCATTGGTCTTTTTGGAACATAATTCTGTTTGGTGCTGTGTGCATTTATTTCCCCATTGACTCTACCATAATTTGAGCATGCCTTGAAGGATCACTCTCCTTTAGTTTGTATTTTGGCCTTTGGCAATGCATTAATTAAATGAGGATAATTCTTACTTTCCTCTTGAGAATATTGTGAGTCTTAATGTAGAGAGATACTTTGAGGCTTGCTCATGAAAGACTCTATGCAGAGTAAATGCCGAGTGTTAAATACCTCTTGAGACCCAAAAGGTCATCTATTGAAGACCAGGCTAAATTCCCATTGATTTTGATGGGAAGACAGGGAGGAACCCAGAAAGACAGTCCCAAGAGCATGAACTAATGCTTATGGCCTAGTCAATGTTGGACTTGTGTAAGCTTTGATACTTTGCTGGAATTAATGAATCCACTGTTTCATTAGTTTGATCCTCACTCATTTAGCCTATCTCGAAGAGAAGCAATAGGTCTAGGGAGAGTTGGGTGGGGGGTGAGGAAGCCACAAGGAACATGCGAGGAGGAATTAATTAGGCAGGCTGCTGGCAATGCACTGCTACCCTCTGTGGAAACTCTAGTGCTTGGAGCTATGGAACAATCCGGCAATGAAAAATAAAATAAAAGACTTCTTTAGATTCACAATTTCTGCTCTTATGTGTTCTTGCCATTGTGGATATGGATTAGGGCCTAAGTTCAATCATTCCCTGTGGAAACCAGGGCTTGCTGACTTAGAGCAAACAGCATTAGAAATGAAGGTTAGGCAAACCCAGAACTATTCAGGTTCAACTTAAGTTCCAGCTGGAGCTGAGCTGAAGCACTGCATTTAATTTTGACTCTGGTGCAACAGTTTTTGTAGGATGAATTGAAATCTGATGTCATGAGTCATGAGGGGTTATGGCATTGTTCAGTAGGCAAAAGAAGAAGAATTAAGAATGATGGAGTAAAGCAGTTGTCGGTCTGTTGGCTTCCTGCTGTCCAACTTGATAAGCTAATCATCTCAGTGTCTTTATCTCCAGCACAGGTGGCAAGCAGATGTGCTTTTATGGCACTGGTTAACTTCTGATTTTGGACAGATTACAGCCAGTGCAGGGAGGAGTGATCTTCAAATACAGTGAGACCTACCATGTTGTGGAGCCTGCCAGAAAGGGTGCAAGCACTTAGAGAAGCACATTGTCTAAGGGTACTGTGCAGTCTCCATCCAAAAAGGTTTGAGAGATTATGTTGGACGGACACCTGTGGACTGTGGTTAGGTGATAATATTTCCTATTGCATCAACTGCTCTTTTGAGTTCCTTGCAGCTCTTTTACCATGATTTAGATGCACAGCTACGCTGATGTGAGACCTGAATGTTGACCATGTGGTTGGTGGGCAAGAGTATATGTGGGAAAAGAAAGAAGAGGGAAAGTCTTACACTTCTTAAATGAAGAAGTTCTTGGGCTGAAACCAAAGTCCAAGCAAGATATTCACTGGTGTCATTAAACGCAGGGCCTCTTTCTACAGCTTTGCTCCTCCGGAAGGAATCTTCTGATTTCAGCTTTGGGGAAAGCATTAATGATGCCGATAGGGAACTCGCTTGCAGGTTGTTTCTTGCAGCGTATCAGTTCTTTGCTCTATCAAAGGGTTTCTGTCTGTCTCCTAGGGCCCAGACAGCATTGCTGCTCTAATTCTTGAGCCTGGTTTTCATCTATCTTTTTACTACTTCTACCCTGGTGTGACTCCACTGACCTGCAGAGTGGTTTTTTTTTTTTTGTTCTCATTCATACTGGCGTACCAGATTGTAGTTACGTCTAAGGTTCACATTTTATTCCTTTCCTTCCTTTTGCAGTCATGGCAGCCAGATCTTGATCTTATTTTCATTAATGTCAATCTGAAATAAATGTTTGTGGCAGCCTGTTGAATTTACATGTTGGGGAAAAGCTCTCTCAAAGTGTTCCATATGAAGGAGCTCACAGGTGAATGTTTGCACATCACCACCTTCAAGCACATCCAGTGTCCTGCATGACAGGACACTGTTTTTTTCCGTTGCGTCCTGTTTTCAGTTTCATCAAGTCATCTGAAGAGCTGGCCTCCAGGCTGCTGGTTTAAAAGCTACTAAAAAAGAATGGTGCAACAGTGATTTGTGCATATGTGCAAAAGCACCAGATTTCAGGTGAGAATCCTGATAGCAGGGAGATCACTATAATTAAGCTGTCCCCTTCCCTTCCCTTCCCTTCCCTTCCCTTAAAATTCCCAATGCTGCTATTACTCAATATCACCAGAACTGAATCATTTTTTTCCTAGCATGTGCCATTTTATGTGAGGTACTTCATCCCCAAACTTATTTGCTCACTAATTGCAAATTTAAAGGTTGTGACACTTGTAGTCTAATTCTAGCTCCTAAATGCCCTGTCACCCAACTCAGGTGATTGGAATGCTGTCCCTCAGATTTTCTGGTACAAATGGAAAACAGTTATCATTTTCCTGCGCAAAGCAGACTGAGGATGATGAACATTACATACAATAGAAATCTCAATATCAAATGCACTAATAAAAGCTTATTTTGTGTGTTGCTTCACATTCACCAAAGCTAACTCAAAGTGGTACACGTGTAACTGTTTTTATGTTAGAAAGGGAAATAGTAAGAATGTTTTTGGAAGAGATGGAAAGGAGGCTTAGAGTAACTTTAACTGGAAAGCTGTCATATGCCGCGCGTGGAAAGGGCACAAGGACTCGAGACTCGCCGCCGGCGGGGATGGAATTCCGCCAGCGCTGATTTCTAGCNGTAGAAGTAAAGGTAAAACATCTTTTGGACCCTTGTATCTCATCCCCTTGGGACTGAAGACATACCCCTCTATGTCTACATATTCCTTTCTTCCAGTTTGGTAACTAAAGATGAAAAGAAATCAAAATATGCCTCAAACAATCTTAAATGCCAGTCAGACTGTGGTGTTTCAGGCTTGCTCAGATCATAAGACTTATTTACAATTTATGTTGTCGCCAGTAATCTCTAATAAAAACCCTGTCCTTTTATCGTACATTTGGTTCTTGTCCTAGGTAATTAGACAGCAGATTCAGGTATTGAACACACATTCTTTCACTAGCTATCTAAAATTAAAGGTAATCATAAAGACATTACGGAACACATCGAGATTTCCTTTATTACGACATTAATGTGACATTATGCATCGCACCCCATTTGATTAGCATATGGTNNGATTGTGCTGCAGTTTCTCATGGGACTGCTTCCCTACCTAATCTTGGAGTGTGCTGCAGTTTCTCATGGGACAGAAGCCCCGAGGGCCTAACTTGTGCTAAGAGCCTAAGTTACTTATGCTAAGGGCCTAAAACCCAAGGCCTTGGTTGTTCACACAGAATCCATGTCCCCGATCCTTGCACCATTCTGAAACAGTCATAAGCATATGGGATGACTTGAATCACAGAACTGTGAGTATGTTTATATGTAGAAGTAAAGGTAGAACATCTTTTGGACCCTTGTATCTCATCCCCCTGGGACTGAAGATATATCCCTCTATGTCTACGTATTCCTTTCTTCCAGGTTGGTAACTAAAGATGAAAAGAGATCAAAATATGCTTCAAACAATCTTAAATGCCAATCAGACTGTGGTGTTTCAGGCGTTGAGATCATAAGACTTATTTAAGATTTATGTTGTTGCCAGTAATCTCTAATAAAAAAAACTGTCCTTTTGGTGTGCATTTGGTTCTTGTCCTAGGTAATTAGACAGCAGATTCAGATATTGAATACACATTCTTTCATTAGCTATCTAAAATTAAAGATAATCATAAAGACATTACGTAACACATCGAGATTTCCTTTATTATGACATTAATGTGACATTATGCATCGCACCCCATTTGATTAGCATATGGTACCTCAGAACAAATCAGTTAACACTGATGCATCTATTAAAGTGTCCAAGCAATATTCTGCATCTCCTAAGTGATGCACAATAAATATTCTGCTGTGCTGCTGCCCTCATCCAGCCTCCTTCAGTCTGACACATCTGTGAATCTCTGGTGATGCTCTGGGTGTGTTGTGACACTGAGATGCCAGGTCCCTCGCCAGAGGCAAGGGACAAAATTCGGGGGCAGATTTAGAGCCTGCATAACTTGGCTAAGGTGTATTGGTCGGCAGGACTAGGTACTTTTGAACTGTGTTGTGAGAATATGAAGGTTTTAGTCCCTAAAAAAACACTGTAATTGAATTGCCTGATTCTTCTATGCCCGAGCAAACATGCAAATATAATGTCAATGTGGAATTAGGTGTGTAGCTGAGGGCCTTCCTCCACCACTGTTCATTTGAATCAGTTCCCAACCATTCTTGGTCCCTCTTGTTAGAGGAAGGTGGTAAACTTAGTAATGCATATTGCATTACCTTGTTGCAGGATATAAAGGTTGAAATAAATATATATGCATTATATGGCTTGATATATTGGAGGTTTGCTTTTGGCTCAGTGGTCAGGATTTCATCTGAGATTTGGTCTTGCTTTTCCTCCTGCTCTTGAAGTAGAACTACCATTGCATAATTCTGTCCTTTATTATTATTATCCCTTTATTTAGAATTTATTTCTCTATCCTTCTTATGCAATTCAGAACCTATTATTAATTTCATGCAGCATTGCGGACAGATTTGCAGGGGGTACTCTATAAAATTGAAGTTTCCTTTAAAAGTATGTATTATTATAATAAAATATTTTTCTAAAAAAAACAAGCCTTCTGTATAGAATTCAAAGCATTTTGAAATATTTAAGAATCAGTATAAAGGCTATTTTTTCAGAAATTCATTAGTAATTCTCAGCAATAAAAATAATGGATTATGTCCACATAATTTTGTTGTGAAATTAAAACAAACAAACAAAAAAACAAACTTAGCCCCATTTCATGATGGGAAAAAATGCATCACACGGAAAGTTGTGTGACATACCAAGATAGCAGTCTGAAGCAGATACTAAGTTTGCATCTCCTTTGCTCTAGAAAAAGTAGTGCTTGTCCATCTCTTGCTACTTGCTCCTATGGTTCACTTGAGCATTCCCCCTGCTGGACTCAACCATTGGTCTCCTACTCTACACAACAAGATGGAAGATAAATGCCCAGAACATTTACTCTTTTCATTTCTAGGTTGGGGCACTTCAAAACCCTTAAAAGACCACTTAATATTTATTCTGCTTTAACTGTTTGTTTTCCAAATATGCTGGAAAAAATTAGATGACAAAATGAACTATTTTTTCCCTTGAGTGTCCCACCACTCAGATCTATGTGCATGTTTAGAAATTATTGAAGCATCTTGTTTTGACATGACTTAAAGCAGAATGTTTGGCTTGTAGGTTTTAAAGAAAACTTTGAGATTTGTTAGATAATGTTATAAACGGACAAATCCTCTGAGCCAATTGATTTGCCAGTATGCTTTATTGTAAATAGCAAGCAAGCAGCGCTGGGCGGCCGGGGAGTCTCTGCTCCACCAACGGCGCGCGCGTTATAGTCCATGAGAGCACCTTTTATTTATTGTTCCCCAAAAGTCTCCTCCCGGTTTGAATTCCAGTTCTGACGCGTTACAATGTTTCTATGCATGCTCCCTCCTTGTTGCTGGGGGGAATCTCTGAGATCTCCTGGTGTTCTTCTTGATGGAGGACTGTTCTTCTTCATCGCTGACCTTGTCACCTTTCTCAGGACTCTGGGAATAACTCTTTGCAGTTTGGCCTTGTTCTTTGTTTCTGCAATAGCTATTAGAAGCTTAGCATCCTTATCACTTGTAAATTACAACCTGGCGCCAACTTAACATATCCTTGTCACTTGCAAATTACAACCTGGCGCCATCTTAACATATCTTTATCACTTTGTTTATCTTGCGAATTACAACCTGGCGCCATCTTAACATATCCTTATCACTTTGTTTATCTTGGGAATTACAACCCGTTTATCACAGATAAGAATAAGGTTATATTTTTTTGAGATAATTTTACTCTTTAAAGAAGATTTTATTGGCCTTATGTATGAATGCGTGTTACTACTGACTTACGAATTACTGACTTAATAGATTCTAATTTTTCTCTCTCAATTTGGGACGAGGAAAAAAATAATGAGGCCTCCCATTCTTCAGTGGTAGGAAATCTGATTGCTACCCACTTTTGCGAACAACTCTGAGGGTAGAACTGCAAATCCACTTAGAAATTGAATGCTATCAGAAACCCTTCTGCAGTGAAGAAGTTGCAGGGGGGCACCCAGTTCTACACCAGGAGGACCAGGCAGCCTTTTAGATTTACTTTTCTGTGTTCTTGAATGTGTCTTAATTCTGCAAGTTCCAAATGAGGTGTTTAGAGCTGATTGCTGGGTTTTACTCACCCATCGCCCTTTCTCAAAGAAATCTGTATTGCAGCAGGCAAAGACCTTAGTTTTAGTCATTATTTGTTCTGGGATGAAGTGTGAAGCAGTTACAATGAGGCTTTGGGCTGGTATTTCCTCTATTCACTAAGGGTTTTTTTTTTTGTCTCCCTGGGATTTTTCCAAGCCTTATTCTTTCTGGGGTAATTCAGCCATTGTGCAGAAATGCTCCTTAATGAACACTTTTTCCAGCACTCCTTATCTCTCTGTCCTTTGGTCCATCTCTTCCCTCCTTCCTTTCCTATGCAAAACTGATAAACTAGTTTGAAATAAATTTGACAGCAAGGATGTTACTGCTTTAAAGGATGCTTAGTTCCTACACATTTCATCTCCCTGTGAGGAAAGGACTATCTATCAGGTGTCTCACTGCAGAAAAAGCAAGCGTCAGCTTGACCTCAGTTGCCAGCACTCAACTTCGTACATTGCCCAGCACTTGCAGTTTTGGTTACTGCTTTTGCCTTGATAGACAGCAAGGAATACAAAAATGAAATAGCTGTAAGAAATGAGGATTTGTCACTTGCAAACTTAGAGGTACTTGTTTCCAGCCTGAAGCTCAAGCTCCTCTGCATGGGCAGAGCAGTGCAAGATGCACTGATCAGAGAGTGCTGTAGGGCCCGCTGGAAATGAGACCCTTTTTTTTTTTTTTTTTTTTTTGCCTAAAAGCATAAGGCTGTATAGTCAGTGAACCTCATTCAGATGAAACTATACCAGCAATGGAGACAGCCACAGACAGATCTTTCCCCCTTGTCTTTTGACCTTGCAGAGAAATGGAGATGAGGAAGAGAGAGTACTGAAGTCACCTGTTTCTTTGTTCCTACTTGTCAACAGGCATCTTTAAGTGTTCATTTTTTTCACACTGTATTTCAGCTTGAGCTGTAAATTTTTGTTTTCTGCACACACTTATCCACTTTAATTTCCTAACCTCTAAGCATCTCAAAGATTTCAGGGCTATTATTTTTTTCACTACATTATCTGAACTAAAGTAAGAATGTGAGGATAAGAGCACTATATATAGAGAACTGAGGGAGAGAATAGAGGTGCAAGATTCATCTCCTTGAGCCCTAGCCCTCTAAAAGCCAGAATGTTGTCTAGTTAGTCATGTAGACCACTCTGTAGTCTGAGGAGGGAGGCACTTGGAACACAGTCTGTCCTGTTCCTAAGTGGGATGAATCACCTCTTGAAGTGACTGTCTCTCTCTGAAAACAAGTAGGTGACTGCTGTGACTTTCTCTTTATGGAAAGTGTCTCTCTGATTTCATCATTTACAGAATTCCCTGTCAGGATGTTGACTGAACCATCAAGATCTGGATCTCTCTGTAGATGTTACACAAGCCTTAGGTTCTGCTCCCAGTCTTAGGGTGTTTGTGGCCTTGAGAAGACCACTGAGCAGGAGAAAAGATCTATTGGCAGTTTGCACCTAGGAAGGGGCACAGAGAGCACCACTATAGAGTATTGCTGTCAGCATCCAAACCTGTGATCCTCAAACATACTGCCCAGACGCTGCCAAATCTTGATGATGTTTATTTGACCTATGAACTCAGATGTTTAAAAATCATTGCAGTGATACACCTGGATCTTTCAAAGTCTATGAATTTGGTTTCTTCCCTTTCTTATTCAGACGTCTCTCTTACTCCATCTTGCATTGCGTTCTGAGCACCTTGCTGCACACACACAGTGCAGCAGAGATCAATTCGGCTCAGAGTAGCAATATACAACTTTTAGCTGTGATATTACTTTCAAGTTATCTGAGGAGCAGACACATGGCTCTAAGGATAGCACAGATCTGTGCCGATACTACTTGCTGATGGTGATTATAGGCTGCACTTGTTTTTTTTTTTGTTGTTTTATTTTTCAAGGTGCTTAAAGTAAGAGCAATTTTTGTTTTTTTTNTTTACCTCCTGTAACATTACCATTCATCTGCAAAAAGCGATTTTTAAGAACTGGGTCAGGAGTCTGTTTTTCCTTCCCAGCTGCAGTCCTGCAGTGGAGGGTTGTGGGGATGTGGGGTGGGTTTATACGTATAGGATCGACGTCATACATAGGAACAAAGTTTTGCTCCATTTCCTCAGCCTGCTTCTGACTCTCAAATCCTGCATGGATCTCAGTCTCTAGTCCTTTTGCAGGACAAGGCTGAAAACAGTGAGTAAAAAACGATGCTTGATCTTGTTGGAGATATTGCACTGCTCTAAGAGTGTCCGTGTGGGTGAGGAGGAGCTCAACGTGCACCTCACTCTGCAGGACATTGGAGGTCATTTCACGTTCTAACACCCCTGTGGGCTGCTTCCTGTTTTGATGCCTGTCTCCAGCCTGTTCCCAGCTCTGGCAGGGCTCAGTAGGTGTGAAGGGGCTGAGCATGGAAAGCATGTAGCTCCTAGATATGCTGAGCTACTGCCTAGTCCTGTAATCTGGGATGTTTCTCAGCAAGTTTTCTTTATCTGCTCTTTCAGATCAAAAATTCACTGCCTCTTTTCTTTTTCATTAGTCTCCTCCTTCCCATAGATTTTCCTTTATGTGTTTTTCCTTTTTAAAGCTAATTTGTTTCCTTTTTTTTTTNCTTTTTTTTTTTCTTTTTTTTTTTTTTTTTTCCTGTCTATCCTTCATCTGCTCCCCTAAGGAGGAATCGGACCTTTTCCCATTTCGCCCACAGTCTCCACTTCCCCTCAGCTGCCTGGACCATCCTTTGGGGCACAAGGGTGGTTTAGGGTTCTTTTTAATTATTGTGATCGTCCCAAAATGATCCACATGCACACAAGCTACTTTGCCTTCCTGAGGGCTGGCAAACTGTAATGCCCATGGGCTCTGCTTGGCAGGGCAGGAGCTCTGCACCCCATGACAGCTCAGCTCTCTCATCCACCCTCAAGCTTGCACCCCAGGAGCTTGAGAAAAGCTGCACTCCCCCGTCCCCCCCCTGCCAGCTGGTTGAAAATCTCGCACCATGGATTAAGATACAAAGGTCCTAAGTGAATTAAATTGCTTGGTCTCAGCTCTTTCCTTCGACAAGAGATTCTGCAGGACAAAAGCCTCTGTATTTTTTTTTTCCCACGCAGTTCAGCACAATTGGGGCATCTTGCTGTGAACAAAAGAGATGTGAGGCTGAAGGGAAATTGCGCAGGGTTGATGATTGTGCCCTGTCCTCTACTCTTCCCTCCCTACTTCCCACCAAATGCAAGAAGAGGAGAAGCAAGGGGGCCCAAAATGATATGGACCTGTGTGGGAAGCATCTTGTGCGTGCCATGGTCTGAACATACAGAGGGGCCAGAGCTGTCCCAGTCCGACATGTGCATTCTCTCTCCATCCTTTCACTTGTATTAAAGACTGATGATCATCATTCCTGCCCTGGCAATGTTAATCTGATGTGGCTTTCACAGCTTTAGTTGCAAATCCAATCACTTGATGGATGGGAATGTTTACCCACCCCAAATCTCAACTTTCCTGCCTTCCCTGCCTCCCAGCTAGTGTCAGCCAAGTCAGCAAGATCTCTGTCTATAAAATATACCAAGCAAGTTGCAACTTTGCAGTCTTATTGAGATTTATGGACAGGTTTAAATTATAGAGTTTTTTTCTTTTTCATTTTTGTCCTTTTAGGCTTTTATAAACTTTAGGACAGGCTGGGAAGGCAAGGTGGTGGAGTTGCTCTCTATGTGAGAGAGCAACTGGAATGCACGGAGCTCAACCTGGGAGTGGACGACGAGTCTCTCGGATTTATCAGAGATGTTGTTAAATTTCTCTAGATACTCCTTCAATGTTCGATGAGCCCTTTCAACAACGGTTTGTCCAGTGGGGGAGTAAGGGATCCCTGTGAAGTGCTTAATCCCCCACTGGAGAAAACACTGCCTAAAGCTCTGGCTAGCATAGGCGGGACCGTTGTCTGTTTTAACAACTGAGGGCACTCCCATTACCGCCAGGCACTGAGTCAGATGACGTTTTACATGCAAAGCCCTTTCACTCGCCTGAGCGGTGGGTGGCCCAAATAAATTTCGAGAAGGT
>VWPW01015271.1:0-15896 GCA_013389825.1 Crypturellus undulatus
GGAGCCGCGGCCGGGTGAGCGGCGCGCGGGCCGCTACGGCGACCCGGGGGGGACAAAGCGGGGCCGCTACGGCGCCCCCGAGGGAGCAAAACGGGTTCGTCGGCGCGTTCCCGCTTCGCGGTCACCTCATGAGGGGAGCGGCCGCGCGGCCAGGTGGGAGCGGGCGGGAAGCGCCGGGAAGCACCGGGATGCGCTGGGAAGCACCGGGATGCGCCGGGTGGCGCCCCCACGGGAACGGGAATGGGAATGCCCGCGTCCCGCTGAGGCCGGGCGCTCTCGTGACAGCAGTGGCTCGGTGCGGGTCTGCTCCCAAATCCCGCTGCTTTGCTGGGATTTAAGCCCGTGCGGAACAGAATGCCAAACGCGCCGGTGTGACCCGCTGTGACTTGAGGAAAACTCCTTTTCCAGCGGTGAAATGGGGTAAATCCACAAGGATTTGGCTCCTGCTCCCACCTGGAGGAACTGGATTTGGGGGGCCGAGACGCCCCTTGCTTCAATGACGGCAGAAACAACCCCGCTTCTTCTTTTGCTTTTTGTATATTCTTGCCTGGTTGCTTCCTTTTTTCCCTCTTTCTTTCTTTTCTTCCTCTTTCTCCCCTTTTCCAGCGGTGAAATGGGGTAAATCCATGCGGATTTGGCTGTGGCAAGACTAGGAGTAGGATTTGGGGGGCTGAGACACCCCTTGATTCAATGACAGCAGAAACAACCCCGCTTCTTCTTTTGCTTTTTGTATATTCTTGCCTGGTTGCTTCCTTTTTTCCCTCTTTCTTTCTTTTCTTCCTCTTTCTCCCCTTTTCCAGCGGTGAAATGGGGTAAATCCGTGCGGATTTGGCTGTGGCACCACTAGGAGTAGGATCTGGGGGGCCGAGACGCCCCTTGATTCAATGACAGCAGAAACAACCCCTCTTCTTCCTTTGCTTTTTGTATATCCTTGCTTCCTTTTTTCCTCCTTTTTTTTTTCTTCCTCTTTCTCCCCTTTTCCCTCCTTCTTCCCTCTTCCTCCCCGCGAGCCGCGGATCCCGGCGGAGCCATCGCTGCCTCCGGCGTCACGGAGGAAGTGTTGCCCGTCACGCTGTCCCGCCAGCCGCCGTCACGTGGGCCACCGCCAGCCGGGTGACCGAGCCGCACCGGGCGCCGTGCCGCCTCCTCCTTTTCTTTTTCTTCCTCTTTCTCCCCTTTTCCCTCCTTCTTCCCTCTTCCTCCCCGCGAGCCGCGGATCCCGGCGGAGCCATCGCTGCCTCCGGCGTCACGGAGGAAGTGTTGCCCGTCACGCTGTCCCGCCAGCCGCCGTCACGTGGGCCACCGCCAGCCGGGTGACCGAGCCGCACCGGGCGCCGTGCCGCCCCGTTGGGACCTTTCCCACCCCTTTTGACCCATTCCGATGGCATCTGGCTCCGAAAGGTAACGCGGAGACGCGGCCCCGCGTGCAGGTGCCGCACGGGGGCCGGATTTTACGGCACGGCACGGGCAGGAGGAAGCGGGCGCCTGGTTTGCGCCGCGGGCGCCGTTGATTCATCGCTTCCACCGAGCGCGGAGGCGACGCCGAGACGGTGGCCGAACCTCCGGGTGCAAAATCCACCCGTCGGGCAGCCGTGACTCACCTCCCGCAGGAGCGCCCAAGGTGTAATTTTATTTCAGACAGGACGCAAGGAACGTGCTGTCCTCGCCGGGGGCGGCGGGGCCTTTCTCGACGGGCCGAAATGCCTCCCCGCTTGCTCACGTTCGTGCTTTTTTGTGCTTAAAAAATCGCCCGCGTTTGCGCCTCACCTTCGGTAGCCGCCCCGCTGTCCGGGCGAGTTTCTTCTGGAGTGGGTGGAGCGCGATTGCTTTTTTTATTGCCACCAAACGCCAGCGCTGTGGGTTTTCTCCCTGCTCGTCGTGCCTTTTCTGGCCAGGGCTGGTGAGACAACGCCGGGTAGGGAACAGGGGAGGATCCTCATCCCTTTAAAGCCCAAAAACCTCCCTTTTAAACCCATAACCTGCAGGTTATACAAGGGAAGTGCCTTCAGGAGGGTTTCTGCTCCGTTTTGGGACATTGGGCAGCTCAGGTTTGTTTGGCTCCTGTGAAACTTTGGCTCTCAAAGGTGACGTTTTTAAGCGCGGTTGGAAAATTTGCCCTCGGGGCCTTAGGAGAAAGGTGGCTGTGGCTTAACTGGGGAGAGGAAAAGCTGCGTGGAGCAATCTGAAGGCTTAAAGTGACTCTGTAAGCGTTGGGAAGCAGGGAATCAGTGTGGATTTTTTGGGTGGAACATGCAGAGATCTCCCGTTGCCTCCGGTGCCTCGGGAAGGGCGAGGGCTCCGCACAGCACCCCGGAGCGGTGCCGGGGGACTCGGCTGTTTTGCTGTCGCCTCCGCCGTTGGCACCGAGCGCCCGCGTTGCTGGGCTGTGCCCGGTCCTCGGGGGCCGCGGGCACCATGGGATCCTTTTAATACCCGTTTCTTTACGCTGCGCTTGGCACCAGCCTGATAAATCGGCCGTTTGTGCCGTGCTGAGCTGCACTCCAGCCTTAAAACCCTTTTTCCCAGGGCGAGGGGTGTGCTTGGCGCTTGCATCACGGTTGTTCCCTCTTCAATAACTTAGATATCTGAGACCAAAACCACTTTACTGCTCTAATAGGCGCCCTTCACCCCTCCCTCCTCCTCCTCGCACGCCCTCGTGCTGCGGCGGGGCGTATTAGCTCTACGCAAGCAACAAGCCCATCGTTACCTTTACCGTGCTCGCCCTGGCCGCGACGTGGCAGGTAGGAGACGCCGGGAGGGATTCAGGAACATGGAAGGGGATTTTCCTTCCTGCAACAAGTCCTTTTTTTTGCCGGCCGACCCGCAAAACCGAGCGCCGTAGGTGGGAAGGGGCTTCTCGCTTGTGAAGTTAGTGGCAGGTGCCCCCTTTTCGCTGCAGGGACAGCGCGATTCCCAGGGCAAAGAACAAACGGGAATAAAGGAGGGGGAGACGGATGAGTGCGCGGGGAGGAGGCGGGAAGGCCGGCGCTGGCTCCGCGGGGTCGGCACCGCGCTTCCCCGCACGGGGATTTGCCGGAGCCCCCCGCGAAGCCGCCTCCGGAGGCAGGATCGGGCGAGGGCGGGTGCCCGGCGCGGCCGCTCCTCCCCGCGGAGCCGGCCGGGGAGCTTCCTGCTACGTTGTCCTGCTGCCCAGGTGGAGGGATGAGGCCGGGCGCGAGGCCGGCGGCAAAACGGGGACGATTTCATTTTACTGAGGCAGGCGCCGAGTGAGCGCAACAAGGGGGTTTGTTTCTGCCCGGCGACCTGCACGGGGAGAGGCTCTTTCTGCACGTCCAGAACCGTCTCAGTAAAAATCGCAGCCTTTTTTTTTTCTCCAGTTTCATTATGTGCACGCAGTTTGGGGAGGGGGTGGCTGGAGTGGGTGTTTCGCTTGCAGGACTGGACATGAAAGTGCTCAAGATGATTTGCTCTGCTGCTCTGCAGCCCCCGAACGTCTCGCGGCTTCAAATCTTAAAGGCTTTGGGGTTTTTCTTCTCTTTTGTGGTGCGGACTCGTGGGGCTGAGGGGCTGCGAGAGGGCAGTGCCGCTTGGGAGGGGACCACGGGACGTCCCTGTGGTCTGGAGCTCGTGGTCTGCTCGTGGTAGCGCAGCTTTTGGGGAGGAAAATGCTGCCAGACTGACAGATTCCTGTTCATTCCTGTGCATGGAGTGAGATCCCTGTCTTGTAGCCAAATAAGTCCTGGTGATTCCATTCTCGGCGCAGCCTGTTCGTGAATTAACCTTGCATGTGTTTCCCTTGCTCCCAGGTTGGGAAGGCAGAGGAGATGACCATGGAGAGCTGCAGTATCCAACGGCCCTGAGCTGTGCGTGGCCCTGATCCGGCTCCGAGAGCGATGGCCAACATGAAGCTCCTGCGGAGACGCTACAGCCCGCTCAAGGTGGCCCTGGTGGGCGTCGTTTTTATCATCTGCCTCTTCATCATGCAGAAGGACGTCGGGAACAGAGACTCGAGCGAGGAGCCCTGGCTCAAAAACATCGTCAACGGGAAGGATCAAGTCATCGACCTGATGATGGGGGCAGTGAACAACATTCGGGACTCGATGCCGAAGCTTCAGATCCGGCCTCCGGTTCAGCAGGAGGCTCCTCCGCAGAGCGCCAGGTCCTGCCTCCCCGGCTACTACACGGCCGCGGAGCTGAGGCCGCTCATGGAGCGGCCGCCGCAGGATCCCAACAGCCCCGGGGCCGACGGCAAAGCCTTCAAGAAGGAGCAGTGGAGCCCGGAGGAGAGCAAGGAGAAGGAGCGCGGCTACGAGAAGCACTGCTTCAACGCCTTCGCCAGCGACCGCATCTCCCTGCAGCGAGCGCTGGGCCCCGACAGCCGCCCGCCAGAGTAAGAGGCACCTCCTGAGCGACCACGGTGCCACTTGGGCAGGGGACACGGGTTGGGCATCGCTGGCAGCTCTGGGGTGCACACGTGTTCGGGCTTTGCTCCCTTGGGGTCGCATTGAAGGGTAGGTAAAAACGGGGCGGGCAGTTGCAGCTGCAGGGCTCGTGCCCAGCTCGCAGGTTTTTCCCCCTGCTTTAGGCAGCACGGGGGAATTTCAGCCCTCGCCAGCCCTCCGCCTTGGTGGCCGTTGTGCTTTGCATGTTATCACCGCGGCCGGGCAGACCACAGATGACGCCGCTCCTGCGTATGAGCAGGGAGGGCTGGAGCTGAGAGCTCGCAGGGCAGCCAACGGGGCCCACGACCTCCTAATTAAAGCCCCGGAGAAGGGAAAACTGCTCCCGTTGTTCACCCGGGTGCAATGGGGACGGGCAGCAGGAGGGTCACCTTGGTGGTGACCGCGATTTGAGGAGGGAATTGCCAATGTGGGGCTCTGCACTCCCTGCCCCGGAGCCTGGCGTGCGCAGGGCAATAGCTGGTTTCCTCCTTTCTTTCCCACTAGCTTCCAGCCTCCTTTTTCCACCTCCTCGCGCTCCGTTGCAGTCCCAGCACGCTGAACCGTGCAGGGCTCTGCGCCTACCTGCGGGCCCCGCGGCATCCGGGCAGCCCCCCTGCTTCCCTCCCTCTTTTATTCCAGCCCCTCGGCCATAATCTGACTTTTTATTTTCTTAGCCGAGTGGAACAGCTTGAGACTGGGGTGAGCGGCGTGGGGGGAAGGAAGCGGCCTAAACTTGAGAGATTTCATCACCTTCCCCGTGGCCTCCGGGGATGGGCCGCGAGATTAGAGCGTGGCCCCAACCCCTGCCGGGCCGGGAGGCTTTGGAGGGGGCTCCCGGCGAGCAAAAAAGGCTTGAATAGGAGCTAGAAACGCAGCCCCGCGTCGCGGCCCGGCCCCCCGGCGCCGGCAGGCAATTATCCGTGCCTAGCAGGTGTAGCTGGGACAAAGGAGGGACACCGGGGCCGGGAAGCGAGGCAGGGGCAGGAATGTTATTCAGCGGACCGAGAGGGGGGCCGAGGTATAAACCGGTCTAAATGAAAGCGCCCGCGGCGGCGGCGGGAGGGCGGCGATGGCGCCCGCCGTGCGGAACGCTGCCCCTTTTGATGTGCCCCGCGCAGCAGCGGCCTCGGCGGGGAGGCCGGGTCCGGTGGCCTCCCTCGCGCCGGGCGAGGTCCGTGTCGGCTCCGGCGCGCTGACCCAGCCTTGGTCCTGTCCTGAGCGCCACCGGCTCCCGGGGCAGCCACGAGTCTGGCCGTGCAATTCCCCAGTTAATATAAAGCGCCTGAGTAGGGACAACCAGCCCAGTCCAGCACGTCACGGGGATGCAGGCTCCGGTGCAAGCTCCGACCAGGCGTTTCTACCCCATCCGAGCCCACATCTCACTCAGCCTTGGTCTTTTTTCCCCTCTGGCAGATGCATCGACCAGAAGTTCAAGCGCTGCCCACCGCTGCCCACCACCAGCGTCGTCATCGTCTTCCACAACGAGGCCTGGTCCACGCTGCTGCGCACGGTGTACAGCGTCCTGCATGCGTCGCCCGCCGTGCTGCTGCGCGAGATCATCCTCGTGGACGACGCCAGCACCGACGGTGAGCGCGGCCGCCGCAATTTGCCCCCGCGGACCTTGGGTCACGCTCCATAATCCATTCCCTACCGTGGCATTTGCACAGTCCAGTTGTATTTTCCATTCCGTGCTGTTTCTAACCTGGCTCCCGGGTGAGCTCGCGTGATGTGAACCGAGCACCTACACTCTCCGCCTCGGGAAATTACCCGCTCGTCCTCTACACTGCAATTTGGCCATCCAAATTAGCACCAGCGAGGCTAAGCTAATGACATGGTTCAACATCAGGGCTGCCTGGAGCCGGGTGTTGGGGAAGATCGTTTTTCCTCTCGCTCTATCCCTAAACCCTCCAGCAGCAGAGGTCTGGGAGATGCAAAAACTTTTGTTGTCGCAAAAACTTGCATGCGAGAGGGAAATGTCTGTCCCCAGCTGGTGGCAGATGGGTGTCCTTTGGGGCAGGCCACTTGCAACCCACCGTTGTGGCCCAAAATTTGCTTCCCAGGGCAGAGCACTGGGCTGAGCTCTCGCCTCCAACGCTCCCTGCTGCTCTTTGCAGAAGCGGCTCCTATTTCCCCCCTAACAACGAGCCCTTCTGAAAGAGCGCGGCCGCCCCGGCCCCTGCAGACACGTCCCCTGTGTGTGGCTTTGCTGTGACACTGGGCGGCTCCGCGGCGGTTCAGCGACCCTTATTGTGCCGCCGCTTTGTGGCAACCGAGGAGGGGAGGAGGGACGGACCCTCCGTCCCCCGGCTGCTGGGGGTTTTGCTTTGCATTATTCCAGCGCTGAATACGCTTCACTTCTTTATTTTATTTCTCCCTTTAAATGGGTCACCAAGCCACGGTCAAGTGCTGGCTCTGCCTGCCCTACTTCCCCGCACATGGGTTGGTGGCAGCGGGATGTGAGGGGCTGCCCGGGAAGAGGTTTCCAGCTGCAGCCGACCTCCCGGAGTGGGAAGGAGGCAGAAAATGAGCGGGAATGAAGGATGGAACAGGAGGGCAGCCCTGGAAACCACTGTGTCTTTGGCCTTAAAGGGAGGGAGCCTTCACCCCTTAGCTCTGTGCACACTCGGCACGGCCATGCCTGGAAGATGGGATGTCCCTTTGGAAGCCAGATACCCCAGGAAAGGCAGTTTGGTCCTTTCTTGCATGGTGGCTTCTCGTTTCTATAGAGTATTTCTTGTCACTAAAGCACAAATCGTCCTCTC
The DNA here is from genome assembly GCA_013389825.1 of Crypturellus undulatus. Classification (NCBI taxonomy): domain Eukaryota; kingdom Metazoa; phylum Chordata; class Aves; order Tinamiformes; family Tinamidae; genus Crypturellus; species Crypturellus undulatus. The sequence continues at coordinate 7,166 of VWPW01015271.1, forward strand.
TGAGGCCACAGGCAAAGCTGCTTGGCTTGGGCAGCGCTGGAAATAGGCAGGACTTCGGTCTCTGACTGAGACGTGCATTTCCAGCACATGATTGCTGGATTTTCCAGCCTGTTCCCCTTCATTTTGGCCTTTCCCTTCCTGGCTTTTGGCATAGGAGCATCTGATAGAGAGGAGAGATGCTCTAATTCTCCCTTCTCTGCGCTGCCAGGTCTGAAATCTGCCTTATCTCTCCCTTGGTGACCCCTCGTCCGCTTGGTTGGTGAAGTTTTAACCACAGGTCAAGAGGCTTTTTCACCCCCTCGTTCCTCTAATCCCGGCTAATCTCTCTTTGATGCAGAGCGGGAGGGAGGGATTAGAGCCACCAAAAAGCTCCATGGGGTCGTTTCCAAGCCCCACTCTCTCTTTTAGCAATTAAAAACCCCTTTCATGCGCGGGGGAATGGGAGGCTCTGCCCAGGCCAGATGTGCAGCCGGCGGGAGAGCCGGCAGCCCTGGGGAAGTGCCTTGATTCTCGGGTTTACGGAGCAAGCAGGTTAATCCAGGTAATTCCAGGGTTTCCGAGGGTTTAGCATCTATCTGCCAGCACCGTTTCCTCCCTGTAAGGAGGACTTGGCATGGGGTTCCCCTATGATTTGTTTAAAGGGCCCTATGATTTGTTTAAAGGGTTATAGAAGTAGGAATATCCCATGTGCAATATATACAAAGCAGCAATGATAAAACAGCCACGAGAGAGCGTTTCTGCTGGTCGGAGCTGGGGGTGCCTGGCCCTTCTTTTCCCCTTCCTTTCCCGTTTGTCGCCGCAGACTCCGGTGCACAGGGAGGATGGAGGAGCCGGGTGGTTCAGGGCTTCATCCTGTTGCTCCTCTTCGTCCCCTGATGCCGCTTCCCATGTCATTCCCAGACTACCTGAAGGATGAGCTGGACCGCTACGTGAAGCAGCTGCAGATTGTGAGGGTCGTGCGGCAGAAGGAGAGGAAGGGGCTGATCACGGCGCGGCTGCTCGGCGCCAGCGTGGCGAGCGGGGAGGTGCTCACCTTCCTGGACGCGCACTGTGAGTACTGCCCTGCCGCACGGGGCGAGCGGGATCGGGTCTTGGGATTCGGGAATATGGAGCCGGAGGCCTCCACCTGCACGTGGCCGAGTGTTCACAGGCGTGGGACAACCCACGGAGGCCATTCCGGGCTTCCCAGTGGCCTTCCAGCATGGGAGAGCTCGGATGATGCTGGTGAGCGCCCCATCGGGTGCCCTGAGACGAGGAGCAAAGGCTGCAATTCCTCACGTGGCTCCCGTATGTGCAACCCCGGTGCTTCCTTCTCCTTCCCAGGCGAGTGCTTCCACGGCTGGCTGGAGCCCCTGCTGTCCCGCATCGCGGAGGAGCCCACGGCCGTCGTGAGCCCCGACATCACCACCATCGACCTCAACACGTTCGAGTTCTCCCGGCCCGTGCAGTACGGCAAGCAGCACAGCCGCGGCAACTTCGACTGGAGCCTCACGTTCGGCTGGGAGGCCATCCCACCCCGGGAGAAGCAGCGGAGGAAGGACGAGACCTTCCCCATCAAGTGAGTGTTTGAGGCAGTGTCAGTGTCCTCTTTGGCACCATGTCTGTGCCATCACGAGCGCAAAGGGCCCTGGTGTCCCCTTGGCAGTCAGGAGCGCTGTTAGCAGATGCTAGATGAGCTCCGTGAGGCAATTTTAAGGCATTTTTCTGCTCCTTTTTCAAGCAAGCTGTGTTTTCTCTGCTCCTTTGGTGTCTTCCTGCCTGCAGCAGCTTCGTAGCCTTGATTATTCCAGCTGGTTTGAGTTGCTGGTGTGAAGCCGGACAGGCAGAGCAGTCCCTTTCCAGGAGAGCTTTGCCCAAGATGATGGCATCAGCCAAGAGCCCTCGGTGCTTCCACTAAGACATGGCATCGAATGCCCTGTGCAGGCTGGCAGCCGCTGGCAGGTGCCAGGAGATGCTTTGGAGAAGCTCCGCGTAACCTCTTGGCATCTGGGCACCTTCCTCCTGGTACCCCAGGGAAGAGAATTTTCCCTCTGCGCCTTTCCGAGCCAGCTGCAGTGGGTGACCGTTGCCCCTTGATAAACCCAGCAACCTCGGGCTCCCAAAGGGAGAAACCCAACACGGTGTTTGGCCCTTTCCGCATCCTGTCTTTTGGCCCGGAGCACAGCTCTCCTTTGTGGAAAGGTCAGCCGGGAGATGTTTCTGTCCCGATAAAGGTCCCTTTTTTCCCAAAGGCTGCTAGTTTGGCTCCAAACAGCATCTAATCTCTCTCGGCAGGAACACAGCAGCTCAGTGAGTCCTTTTTTTCTTTTTCTTGAATAAAAGCAAGTTTCTGTTCCAATCTTCCTCTTCCAAAGATCAGATGGAACAGATTGTAAAAGCAAGAGGAGTGAATAGGGTGCCCAGTCACTGAGCTAATCTCTGCCTTTCTCTTCTGCTCTAGGTTTTCAGTAATAATATCCAAGTTTCTCTCCTGATTGAGGAGCAGCCAGGAGGCCTCTTGGCAGCTTGGTGCCTGCCATAGATTTCTTTGACTTCTCTGTCCCCTCGTGGCCACTTTCAGTGACTTCGGAGCGTCTCTCTCCTCGCAGCATCCTCTCCAACAAAGCCTGGGGCAGCAGGGCTGTCTGTGGTGGAAATAGAGGATGTGGCTGCTGATGTGTGAAGTTCACAGAGCTCCTGGAATCCTCTCTTTAGCCTCTGCTTCTCTCTCTCCCTAGGTCGCCCACCTTTGCCGGGGGGCTCTTCGCGATTTCCAGGTCCTACTTTGAGTACATTGGCTCTTACGACGATCAGATGGAGATCTGGGGAGGAGAGAACGTGGAAATGTCCTTCAGGGTAAGAGCAAAACATCATTAATAAAAAAAAAAAAAACTCAGGAAAAACCCTAATTTGGGAGCTCTGGGTGCGTGTAAAGGGGCGCTGATGTCCTCGAGCTCCAGGTGGGATCAATGGAGCCAAAATCCCACGTGTAAAATCCCTCCCCGCGGGGACGTGAAGCGCCAGGGTGGCCGGGGAAGCTCCCGCGCGGCTCAGGCGCCGGCTCCTCGGGTCCCCCCAGGTTTGGCAGTGCGGCGGCCAGCTCGAGATCATCCCCTGCTCCGTCGTCGGCCACGTCTTCCGCTCCAAGAGCCCCCACACCTTCCCCAAGGGGACGCAGGTGATTTCCAGGAACCAGGTGCGCTTGGCCGAGGTCTGGATGGACGACTACAAGGAGATCTTCTACAGGAGAAACCAGCAAGCCTCGCAGATGGCCAGAGAGGTACCTGGCCCTTCCCTGGGGTATGGGCAGCGTTTCCTAGGTGGAGGGCAGCGCCAGGGTGTGCTCCACAACATCCAGCATCTTGAGATCCTGTCCCAAAGGCTGCGATCCTGCAGGGACCCTAGATCCAGAGCAGAAAACAAAAAACTCTCAGCATGCTTAGCTTGCAGAAGGATAGTTAGTGCAGGTGGAAAGATATTGCCAAATATACACCTGTGTGTGTGTACATTGTAATGTTGCCTTAATTCCTGGTAGGAAAATACAGATTTCTCACCACACCCAAGCATTTTGAAGGGGTATGAATTTGCTTTGCTTTGCAACAAAACGTTCCAGCTCTCTTTGCAAGCAACAGAGTCTGAGGTTATCTGCACAGGCCAGATATTGTCTTGCAAGGCCCTTAATATCTGCCTTGGTCCTACCTGGAGCAAGACACGAACTTGATTTTAAGCAGCGGGGTGGATGGCCAAGCTGGGAGGGGCTGTTTGCTGAGCCCTGGCTCTGGGTTTTCTTGATAGCTTTGGAGATTAGTTTAATTTTCTCACGTGACTTTGTTGATAGAAAACGTATGGTGACATTACAGAACGGCGCAGGCTGAGGGAGCAGCTACACTGCAAGAACTTCACCTGGTACCTCGAAACCATCTATCCAGAGATGTTCATCCCAGACTTGACTCCAACTTTTTATGGAGCAGTAAGTATGTGGGAGACCAGAGCTTGCTCTGCAACCCCTTGGGCTTAGTCTTGTGCTAGAAATAAGCTGTGCAGTGAGGTCCCAGGGAGACTGGGCTTTGCTTTTGGCCCTAAACCAGCGAACAGGACGCGGTGGCAGAGATCCTGCCTTTCCAGTTCACCTGGGGTGCTGGTGAGTGGCATCTTTCAGCAGCTGATGAGGCTCTTTGGGCTCTGTCTGACAGCACAAGGCAAGGCCGAGCGCTGGAATCCAGCAGAGCTGGTTTGGGACGAGTCGCAGGGGCCCTCAGGGGATGTCACGCTAGGCTAAAAATGGCAAAATAAGCAAAATCTCAGGGAGAGTTAGAGTGGCCTTAATGCCACCGGCTCTGGCCTTAGCCAGAAACTTAAAAACCTCCCAGGTGGAATCTTGCTGTGCAGGAGAACCAGGCAGAGGGAGGTGAGCTGGATGCTGCAGGAATACTTGGCATTCGCATCGATGCATCTGCATCTCCTGTGTAGCTCCGTAAAGGCAGCGATTTGCCCGGGATCCTGTGCAGAGCTGGGCTGAGCAGCTCGGGTTTGGATCCCAGTTTTCCAAGCTCCCGGCGAGCAGTTCCTACTGCCAGTTCGGCCACCGCAAACGCGGAGCGCTGGCCCTGTCCCCTCTTGCCTGCCCTCCTCGACAACCTGCAGAGGAGGCAGCTGCAGCAGAGAGCCCTTCCCATAACCCTGCGACAGCCGATCAGCCCGTCTCGACCGCGACAATGTTGTGAAACCAGTTTGCAGAGATGCAAAATGCATTTAGACGTCTCGGTAAAGCCACACGCTGGCTCCAATCCAGCTCTTAATGCAGCTCTTTTCCCCGCAACTTTGGCCAAGCAGCTCAACCTTAGGCTTAAATAAATTGCCCAAGCTGCAGGAAGGCACCTGGTGTGACGGGGAGGTGCTGGCGTCGTTCACATCCTGGAAAAAGCGAGAGACCCGGACCCAGGGCTGGGTGCAAGGAACGTGTTTGCACAGCGATATTTAGGTGCCCTGTGAACCCAGAACCCAACTCTGGTCCCCGCCCAAGCAAGTGACAAGCCCTGAGCAAAAGGGACCCCAGACCTGAGCTCTCAGCTCCCGACTCTTTCCCGCAGATAAAAAACGAGGGGACGAAGAGCTGCCTGGATGTCGGGGAAAACAATCACGGTGGGAAACCGCTCATCATGTACCCGTGCCACGGGATGGGAGGCAACCAGGTAGGACCTCACGCTGCTGCTCAGAACTCGAGTAGCACTTTGATCTCTGGCAATTTCCATCAACTTCCCCTTGCAAAGCCCTTGTGTTTCTTTTTCCCAAAATTTTTTACTGGGGAATGGAAATTCCAGGCTGCAGCCTGGCTGGCCACATGCTTGAGGTGGCATCAGTGTGACACCCCTTTCTGCCCTCTCTTGGCAGTATTTTGAGTACACGACGCAGAGGGACCTCCGGCACAACATCGGCAAGCAGCTCTGCCTGCGCTCCGGCTTCGGGCCCGCGGAGCTGGGCGAGTGCCAGTACAAAGGGAAGAGCACGCGGGTGCCACCCAACGAGGAGTGGGACCTGACGCAGGTGAGGAGGGCAGAGCCGGCGCCCGTNTTACTGGGGCATGGAAATTCAGGGCTGCAGCCTGCACGTGCTTGGGGTGGCATCAGTGTGACACCCCTTTCTGCCCTCTCTTGGCAGTATTTTGAGTACACGACGCAGAGGGACCTCCGGCACAACATCGGCAAGCAGCTCTGCCTGCGCTCCGGCTTCGGGCCCGCGGAGCTGGGCGAGTGCCAGTACAAAGGGAAGAGCACGCGGGTGCCACCCAACGAGGAGTGGGACCTGACGCAGGTGAGGAGGGCAGAGCCGGCGCCCGTGGCCGGACCTTTCCCACTGCGGCTTCTCAGAGGGAATTTCTGTGCGGGAGAGTCTCTACGTAGGGAGAGGAGCCAGGGACCCTCCCCGTGCCGTTTTCCCCCGTCCTCCCCGTGCCGTTTGCCCCCATCTCCCCCCGTGCCGTTTGCCCCTTTCCCTTACAAGTCTCTTCTGGGCTTTTAATCTTCCTGCAAACCCGGGTGCACCCGGTAGCACCAAGACGCGAGCCGGGTGCTCTCCTTGTGTTTTTCCAGGACCGTCTGATCAAAAACCCGGCCTCCAACATGTGCCTGTCGGCGCGGGGGAAGCACCCGCTGCTGGCTCCCTGCAACGCGCTCGACTCCCATCAGCAGTGGTTCTTCACCTAGCAGCGGGGCAGAGCGGCGCCGCTGAGACAGGGAGCCCCCAAACTGCACTCAGGAAACCGCGATCCAAAACTTTCTCCCATTTTTTTTTTATTTCATTTTATTTTTTTTCCCCTTCCTCTTTAATTTAAAAGAAGCGAAAGCCTTAAATATGCTGCAGGTCACATTTGCCTTGAATTCAGTCCTGTGCCTTTTGAGAGATCAAATTGGAATATGCGGAGAAGATTATTTTGTGTCTCACTTTTCTTCTGAAGCAAAACAAGAAAAAATAAAGGGAAAAAACTTCCACGTGCAACCAAGTGTCACATCTAGAGCTCATCCAAAGCCAAAGTGCCTGGAGCTGGCTGTGCCAGAGGGACTCAAGGACAACTGGCCCGAGTTGCTTGACCCCAGTGCAACCCAGGGAACGGATTTTGACCAGCAATAACACAAGGAGCCGGAAAAGGAGGCAGTAGCAATGGCTGGAACCACCAGCCTCGTCCTTCCCTCCAGGAACTGCTTGGCAAACTGCACCCAAAGCAGCTCTGGGAGTTTTAAAATTCAGCCGTGCTGCCCCGCGATGTCACCGCTGCCCCGCGATGTCACCACGGCCTCACATGCAAAACCCGGATGGGAAACTCCTGCACAAAGTGTTTGTGCTGCAGATGGAAAGGGACCGTCGTGCTCGGCCAGCGCGGGCAGAGGATCCGCGTTTGAGCCGGCCCTTGCACGAGCCGAGCGCACGGAGCCGGGAAAGGGCCGAAGTCGCCGCGTCGAGGAAGCACCGGGAAGCGCAAGACAAATCCGGGCATGGCAACAAGCCAGGATGCAGCTCGTCCCCCCGCGGCCGCACGAACTCCTTGCTCCTGGGACGGGATTTGGACTGCTTTGAACCCAGTGCCTTGAATTTTGGGCTTGGTTTCGGAGGGGGTNGACAAATCCAAGGATGGCAACGAGCCAGGATGCAGCTCGTCCCCCCGTGGCCGCACGAGCATGAGCTGGGACGGGATTTGGACTGCTTTGAACCCAGTGCCTTGAATTTTGGGCTTGGTTTCGGAGGGGGTCGATTACTTTTTTAATTATTTTTCCTTCGGTGGGGTTCTGTTTGTCCTTCTACTGATTTACAAGACGTCGAGCGCTGCTCCTGAGCTGGTACGAGGGGACGTGCGAGTCCCCGAGACCCAAATTCGGGCCGTCCATGGGAGCAACGGAGCCGGCTGTCGCCTTGGCCGCCGCGGTGACATCCAGGGCCACTGTGAAACCTCCTCCCTTTCTCTATGTTTAAACCTGACTGCTGTAGTTTACACTATTTTGTTTGCAAGTGATTTTTTTTCTATTCCGTTTAGTTTTTTTGGGGGGGTGGGAGGGAGGGAAAACGCTTCCTGGAAGTGGGAAGACCTTGTCTTTGGATACATGGAATAAAGAGATGCTCTATTTTACAAACATCCCGCCTCCTCCTGTGCTTCCTCGGCCGCTTCCCCGCTGGCCTGGGGCAGGTTTGGGCATCGCAGTGGAAGGAAGGAGGGTGCAAAATTCCCAGCTGTGCCCCAAGACCCTCCATAGATGCCCTGAGCCCCCCAAGCCCGTGTTTTGGGCAGGCAGTCCTCAAACCCAGACTGTTCTGAGGCCAAAAGGGGGATATTTGGGGCTCTCTGCTTCCCTGGGGAAGTTGGCGCCGCGGCGGCTCTTCCTCCGACTGCCCTGATCCAAATCCGTCGCCCTGGGAAGTCCCCGGGCCCGTTGCAGCCCAAGCAGCTGCTCCGGGCGCAGATGTTCCGGCTGCTCCGCACGATAAGAGCAGAAGGGCAGCAGGTGCCTCTCGCGGCCGCTGTTTTTCTTTCCTCTATTAATATTTCTTTCCGCTTTGTTCCAGGGGAGCTGATAACCCGTCCTGGCCACCAGCTCCACAGGGTGCCACGAGGGACCGGAGCCCGGGGACAGCAGCTCAAAGTGCCACAAACAGCCCTTCCAAAGCAACAAAATCATGAAAAAAGATTCTGGCTGAAAAGGCAAGTGGGGATTTCTGCTTCAAGCCGACGCTGGGTCAAAACATCAGCATTTCCCTTAAATTCGGAAATGCCACATTTTCCCCAGCTGCCTGCTCCTAGCTCCAGAAGTGACTTTGCTGGGGGCTTTTTTGGACAGATGCAACATTTCCTCCCACTTTTGCCTTGACCTGTTGCACCGAAATGCTCCGAGCTGCCCGGACCCACGGAGGGGACCTGCGGAGGCTGCGATGCTTCAAAACGGGGCCAAATCCCTGTTTGCTCTTGGAATTATTTGGCTTTTTCCAAGTGCAGCGCTTCTGCCCCGGCCTTGGGAGCGCTGTGTGCTTTGGAAGAGCCACCAAGGCCGCTCGCTCCGGCCACGTCAGCTGCTTTTCTTCCCATCCCTCCTTCCCCATCCCCTTTAAAACCCAGACGCCACCAGCCGCAGGGTCCCTGCAGCCAGCGGAGAGGCGACCCGACCCGGCACGATGCTGCGGATCCTGCTCCTGGCCGCCTTCGTCCTCTGTGGTGAGCACCGGGAAGCTCGGAACGAAACCGGGCTGCTCCGGCGCTTCCCGTAGCACG
>VWPW01015275.1:13728-30996 GCA_013389825.1 Crypturellus undulatus
TGTAGTCCGCGCGCACGTGGGAGGCGGCGGCGGCGCGGGACCCCCCTCGCGCACCCCAGCCCCGACGGCGCAAAATGGCGGGCGGGTGGCGGCGGCCGCGTCTTTATTGGGGCAGCGACACGCGCGGAAACGGCGGCGTGGGGGCCGCTCAGCCCCCGTCCTCCTCGGGCAGGTCCCGGGCAGCCTCGGGCGGGCGGGCCGCGTCCGCGGGGGGCTCCGTCCCGCTGTTGTCGTCGTTGTCGCCATCGCTGCCGTCGCCGTCGTCCCCGCCGGCCTCGGAGCCGGTGGCGTCGGAGTCGTCGTCCTCGAGGTAGCGGTATCCGCGCGCCTTGTGGCGCGGGCGGGGGATGCGGGGCAGGCGGTGGGCCACGCGCTGGGCCACGCGGCGCTCCATCCAGGTGTAGGCGGCCACGGCCACCGCCAGCGCCAGCAGCAGGATGGACAGCTTGGCCTGGGGGGACACAGGAGGGACACGCGTGGCCACGCCTCGTCCCCAGCCTGGCGATGCCACCGGGGCCGCCACCGCTCACCTTCATGGGCAGCTCCTGCCACAGGTAGACCACGAAGATGGCCAGCGCCTGCCACCAGTGGTAGATGGTGAAGACGAAGTCCTGGCGCTCCTTGTCCTCGTACAGCATGCCCAGGACAACTGCGAGGACAGCGGGGGACACACAGCGTCCCCCAGCCGCCCCACGGCAGCGAGGGGCTCCCGCACGGCGCACGCCGGCACTCACTGCTGAGGCCGGTCTTGTTGAGGGCGCTGCCGAGGCCCCAGAGCGCGGCGAGCGCGTAGAGCAGCGGCGCCTGCGCGGGCGTGCGGGGCTCGGGCGCCCAGCAGAAGAGCGTGGCGAGCAGCGCGCCGTGNGCACCCGGCGCCGCACGCGCAGCGCGCCCAGCGCCAGCGCCGAGCACACCGACGCCGAGCAGCCGTAGGCCACGAGCAGCGGCGCCAGCTTCTCCAGCCCCAGGGCGCACACGCCGTAGTTCTGCCGGGGGGGAATGACACTGAGCGGCGCCCGTGGCGCCGCGCCGTGCGCCGTCCGCCGTGCCGCCGCGCGTACCAGGGCGAAGCCGGTGCAGGCGAAGAGCACCTCGAAGCCGCTGTAGACGAAGAAGGGGACGAGCAGGCGCAGGCGGTAGTCGCGCATGTGCTTGAAGGGCAGCTGGAAGATGTTCCCCCAGCCGATGCTGCGCAGGTCGATCTCCTCCGTGGGCCGGTACGCGGAGCCGCAGAGCAGCAGCACCTGTGGCGGCGGCGGCGTGGGGTGAGCAGGGCCCCCTGCGGCGCCGCGGCGCCCGCACCCCCGGGCGCTCACCAGCAGCATGGCCAGGAAGGCGGCCGCCATGAGGACGCTCTCTACCACAATGAGGTTGATGCTGCGGGGCAGGCTCTGCAGTACGGTGCTGTTGAAGCCGGCCAGTGTGCCCTTGCTGAGGGTACCTGTGGGGCGGGCACGTGCGGCAGCGCGGATGGCAGCACAGCGGGTCCCCGCGCAGCGTGCAGGAGGCAGGCGCTCACCGCAGTGCGACACCTGGGCGAGCGTGTGGTTGAGCTGGTAGAGGTAGCCGTCGAGGAAGAAGAGCGTGGGCAGCTGGGCGCCCGCGAAGCTCAGCTGCAAGGGGCACGGGGATGCCGCTCAGCACCGCCCTGTGCCACCCCACGCTGCGCCACCATTGTCCCCGCTCACGTGGAAGCAGCCATAGAAGATGCTCTGGAAGACGACGATGTAGGCGCTGGCGGCACCGCGCGGCGCCCGCTGCTGCTCCTGCACGTGCTCCTCCTTGTAGTGGGCGAACTCGTAGTACTTCTGGGCCATCCTGCGGGCCCACGCGCTGCGTCAGCGCCCACGCTGGGACTGCCCCCCCTGGCACACACAGCCCCTCATCGGTGCCCACCGCGTGATGTAGTTGCCCAGAGAGGCCCAGAAGGGCACGATGGCTGCCCCGATGGCCACGGCAGAGGGCACCAGCGTGTAGTAGCGCTCCCAGTAGTTGCTGGAGACGAAGAGGGCATAGATGCCCGTGGCCAGGAACATGGTCCACTTGGTGCCGAAATACCTGCAGGGCCCAAAGAGAGGAGCCTGGTGGATTGCCGGCCACGGGGCACCGGGGTTGGGGGAACATGGCGACGGGCGCTACCTGATGAGAACAGGCGTGTAGAGCAGCGCCACGACGGGGGTGACGTTGATGCCCATGAGCACCTTGCGGTCGATGTCGCCCAGCTCCATGTTGCTGTACTTGACCTCACGGTAGGTCTCGTCGTAGTGCAGGATGAGCTGCATCTGCAGCAGCCCTGCGGCGCCCGTGAGCGCCCCGCACCGCCGTCGCCGCGCTCGGTGGCCGCGCGTTGGCTGCCCACCCTACCCAGGTAGACGCTGTAGGTGAGCGCGGCCGCCACGCTGGCGGCCAGCACGTTCTTGAGGACGCCCAGGCGCCGGCGGCGGAAGTACTTGCGCTCCTCCTCTTCCTCGTCGTAGTCGGCCTGGGGGCCCACGAAGTCGTCCAGCTGTGGGGGCCACCGCTCAGCCACGGCCGCCGGGGCCACCGCGGCCGGCACCGCGCGGCCGCCCCCGGCCTCACCTGCGCCTCCGTGCCCTTGGGGCCGAGCTCGCTGGCACCCGCCGCCGCCTCGGGCTCCTTCTCCATGGCCGCGCCTGCGGGAGGCCCCGGTGGGTGTCAGGGCACCGGGTGGGGCCTCGGTGCGGCCTGTGGCAGCAGCGGTTCCTGTGCCCGGCCCTTGGGTGCCCAGCACCCACCGGCCCTGAGCCCCCGAGTGCTGCACTGTGGGTGCTGCAGCCCCATGCACTGCACCCACAGGTGCTGCAGCCACCATGAGCCCCTGAGCGCTGCATCCATGGGTGCTGCAGCCCCCATGTGCTGCACCCATGGACGCTGCACCCCCACGAGCCCCTGAGCACTGTACCCATGGGCATGCAGCCCCCATGAGTCCCCGAGCGCTACACCCATGGGCACTGCACCCCCCGTGAGCCCCCAAGTGTTGCACCCATGGGTGCTGCACCCGCCCATGAGCCCCCATAAGCTGCACCCATGGGCACTGCACCCTCTGTGAGCCCCCAAGCGCTGCACCCGTGGGTGCTGCACCCGCCGTCAGCCCCCCAAGTGCTGCACGCCCATGCCCAGCGCCCACTTGCCCGGCACCCACAGCCCCTGTCCCCGCGGGTGCTGCCGCCACCGGGACCGGCACCGGGACCGATACCGGCACCGGGACCCCCCTGCACCCGGGACCGGCCCGGGCGCCGCTTCCTCATGCGGGCGGGGCGGGAGGCGGCGCTCTTAAAGGGGCCGCGCACCCCCCCGCGGCACCCCCCGGTCCCCAGCGGGGTTCCCTGCGCTGCCCCCCGCGCACCCTGCACCCAGCGCAGCCCCGCTGCACCCCCGTGCACCCCCCTGCTCCCCCTGCACCCCTCAGGGCAGCTCTCGTCCCGTCCCGTGCCCGTCGGCCGCCGCTCGTCGCCGCGGGCTCCGGGGGCACCGGGCACGCGGCGCCGCCTTCCCCTTCCTGCAGCGGCGCCTCGCGCGCTCTCGGTTCCCCTTTTGCCGCCCCGTGCGGGGGGAAGGGGGGGCTGGGGTGTCACCCCCCGCCGTCGTGGGGACCCCACGGGGCCCCGCGTGCCGCGACGGGGACCTCGGCACATCCGAAAGCGGGAGCCCCCCGCGGGGTGGCGGGTGCCGCGGGGCAGGGCGGCCCCGGGAGCCGACCGAGCCTGTTTGCAGGGCGACGTCCCCCGTCCGTCCCTCGTCACAGGATGCCGAGGGCTGCGGGCAGGAGCCGGCCGAGCCAGTGGCGGGACATTTCTGGAGCCGCGGGGCCGGATGGCGCGGCCATGACGGGCCCCCACGTGCGATACCCGGTGTGGCGAGGCTGCGGGGTGGTCGGGGGCCACGTGGGCCCCATGGCGCTGGCGGCCCTGGGTTGCCGTGGGCGGGATGGGCGACTAGGGTACGAGATATGAGCGGGCAGGCCTGGAGATGGGGGTGGTTCAGAGGGATCGTGTTCCCATGGGATCCACCAAAGGTGCTGGTGGCCCCGTAGGAAAAGGTGCCCCTAGGATGAGGGACATCCATGAGGTCCCCACGGGTCAGGGTGCCCCTGGGATGCAGCACGAGGGACAACTGGGAGGTCCCCATGGGTCAGGGTGCCCCTGGGATGCAACGTGAGGGACATCCATGAGGTCTCCATGGGTCAGGATGGCCCTGGGATGCAGCATGAGGGACAACTGGGAGGTTCCCATGGGTCAGGGAGGCCCCGGGATGCAACATGAGGGACATCCATGAGGTCCCCATGAGTCAGGGTGGCCCTGGGATGCAACATGAGGGACATCCATGAGGTCTCCATGGATCACTGTGCCCCAGGGATGCAACATGAGGGACATACATGAGGTCCCCATGGGTCAGGGTGGCCCTGGGATGCAGCATGACGAGCATCCTTGGGGCAGCAGTGGGTCAGAGGTCAGGGCAGTGGTTGGGTGGCAGTGGGAGCCTCCCAATGCCACCATCCTGTGCGGGAGGCCCCATCCTGTCCCCAACCTCATCCTCATCCTCATTCCCACCCCGCAGAGGCGGGGCCCTGACCCGCCCGCCCTTGCCTGTGGGGCCCAGCCTGCCCGCCCCACAGCATTTAGGAGGCCGCCCTGAGCCTCGGCATCACCAGCTCGGCCTCCTGCTCCTCTCAACGCCTCTCAGCCCCACAGGTAGGTGCCGTGGGGCCCTGGGGTCGGACACCGCCAACGCTGTGGGGCGAGGGGGATCTCTTTCCGTGGGACAGGAGCGGTGCTGGCTCCCTCTGCCCCACAGCGGGAGCCCTGCCATGGCATGACTGCATGGGGGGTGTCTCTGTAGCTGGCAGCCCCATGGTAGTAGTGGGGCTGGACGCGGGGTGCCTGATCCTACCTGGACCCCATCGGAAATCCTGGGAATGCCAAGCATGTCCCAGTGGGCGCAGCTGAGTCACCCGAGCGCCCGGGCACCCTTCAGAGGCGCTACGACCACTCGGGGCTGCTGGGGGGACACTTGGCTCCTTGGAGGAGTCCGGCCTCCCTGCTCCACTGCACTCCAGCCTCCCGCTGGCCTCCCCGCAGGGCCTCCACAGACATGAGCTGCCCCTTCTCGCACTGTGGCCGGCAGCAGCCGCCCCGGCGTCACGACGAGCAGCAGCACGGTGGGCGCTGCCACAAGGAGATGCAGCACGGCGGGCACTGCCATGGGGAGAAGCATCACGATGAGCACTGCCATGGGGAGAAGCATCGCGATGAGCACTGCCATAGGGAGATGCATCACGGTGGGCACTGCCATGGGGAGAAACATCACGATGAGCACTGCCATAGGGAGATGCATCACGGTGGGCACTGCCATGGGGAGAAACATCACGATGAGCACTGCCATGGGGAGAAGCCTCGTGATGAGCACTGCCATAGGGAGATGCATCATGGTGGGCACTGCCATGGGGAGAAACATCATGATGAGCACTGCCATGGTCAGATGCATCATGGTGGGCACTGCCATGGGGAGAAACATCATGATGAGCACTGCCATGGGGAGAAGCATCGCGATGAGCACTGCCATCGGGAGATGAATCGTGGTGGGCACTGCCATGGTCAGATGCATCACGGTGGGCACTGCCATGGGGAGATGCATCGTGGTGGGCAATGCCATGGTCAGATGCATCACGGTGGGCACTGCCATGGGGAGAAGCAGCATGGTGAGCACTGCCATGGGGAGAAACATCATGGTGAGCACTGCCATGGGGAGAAGCAGCAAGGAGGACAGCAGGGTGGACAGCAGGGTGGGCAGCAAGGAGGACAGCAAGGAGGACAGCAGGGTGGTCAACAAGGTGGACAGCAGCAGGGTGGACAGCAAGGTGGACAGCAGGGTGGACAGCAGCACTGTGGACAGCAGCAAGGTGGGCAACAAGGCGGACAGCAAGGTGGACAGCAGGGTGGGCAGCAAGGAGGACAGCACGGAGGACAGCAGGGTGGTCAACAAGGGGGACAGCAGCAGGGTGGACAGCAGGGTGGACAGCAAGGAGGACAACAAGGTGGGCAACAAGGTGGTCAGCAAGGAGGACAGCAAGGTGGGAAACAGGGTGGACAGCAAGGAGGACAGCAGGGTGGACAGCAGGGTGGGCAGCAAGGAGGACAGCAAGGCGGACAGCAAGGTGGGCAACAAGGTGGGCAGCAGGGAGGACAGCAGGGTGGACAGCAGGGTGGGCAACAAGGAGGACAGCAGGAAGGTGAGCAGCAGCACTGCGGACAGCAGCAAGGTGGGCAACAAGGTGGACAGCAAGGCGGGAAGCAGGGTGGACAGCAAGGAGGACAGCAAGGTGGGCAGCAGGGTGGACAGCAGGGTGGGCAACAAGGAGGACAGCAGCAAGGTGGGCAGCAGCACTGCGGACAGCAGCAAGGTGGGCAACAAGGTGGACAGCAAGGCGGGAAGCAGGGTGGACAGCAAGGAGGACAACAAGGAGGACAGCAGGGTGGACAGCAAGGAGGACAGCAAGGTGGGAAGCAGGGTGGACAGCAAGGAGGACAGCAGGGTGGACAGCAAGGAGGACAACAGGGAGGACAGCAGGGCGGACAGCAAGGTGGACAGCAAGGAGGACAGCAAGGTGGACAGCAAGGAGGCGGCAGCGGCAAAGGATCCGAATCTGGCGGAGATGGCCAGAAGGGCAGCAAGGACGGCGGTTCCAAAAGGTGAGAGCAAAGGGCTGGGGACCCGTGGCTGGGGACAGGAGGGAGTCAAGGTGCTTGTTGTGGAGAAGAGGGGGCAGAGGTGGTCATGGCGATGCCAGGGTGGCAGGTACCGACATGGTCCCCTGGATGGTGTCACTGCTGATCAGGGGTGCTGGAGACATGTTTTGGGGAGCCAGTGGTCACCATGGTGCAATGTGGCCCTGTAGAGTGGAGGTCTGGGGAGGAGCTGAGGGCTCTTAGGGGCTCTTGTTGCCCATGGTGGTGGCCCGGGAAGGACCTGGGCGTCCCGACTCCTTGCCCTCTCTCACAGACCTCCCCAAGCTCCAGTTCAGTCACGGGACAGGGGTTGGGGTCGGGGTTGGCTCTCCTGTGTCACCCGGCATGCCAGGGGCTGGCGCGGGGCATGGGGCTCCCTCTGACACCGGCATCCCCGCAGCGGGAACCCCTATGCGGGGCTCGTGAGCCGCCTGCGGGCGTCGTGGCTCTCGGGGAAGACGCGGCCCATGGAGTACCGTGTGGCCCAGCTGGAGGCCCTGGGCTGCTTCCTGGATGAGAAGAAGGAAGACATCATGGAGGCCCTGGCCCTGGACATGCGCAAGGTGAGGAGCTGGGGGTGGCATGGGAGTGCCCTCCTCAGGGGACAGCATCTTCTCCTGTTGGGTCCTGCATATGTCCTGGGTTCCAGCATTCCCCTTCATCAGGTGTCTCACCAAGAGGCTCCCCACAGCCTTGTCTTAATGCCACAGAGTGTCCGGATATCCCAGACAAGTAGGGTGCAAGGGGACTCCCGAGCTGTCAGGGGGCACCGGCAGGTCCCCCAGACCTGTCCTGGCGTCCCTGAACTTTTCCTGCCTGCTTCCTGCCCCCATCTTGGTGCTGGCCGCATTGGAGAGCACCAGCATCCTCCCCACGGAGCTACAGAGCCTCCGCACGCACCCAGAGCAGCAGCGAGTCCCAAGTGGCCTCACTGGCCCCCGTGGTGGCCCTGATGTGGAAAGCTGCATCCCAGGATGCTGCTTGCTGGCCCCGTCGCACCCAGGATTAGCAGTGCGGGGCAATGTGCTGGCCTTGCACATTCCTATGGGGCCATTTGGAGCTTCCCTTGGTCCTGCCGGCTGTGCGGTGGCATTGATGGGGGTTTTAATGGACATTAGAGCAATAAGGGATTTTGGCACCTTTTTGTCCTCGTCAGACCAGATCCTCTTCCAATGATACATGATAGATGCTGGTCCCCGGTAGTGGTAATCTCAGAGGATTCATGTCCGTGGGTGTAGCAGCGCATTGACCATGCCCTCAAACAGGGGTTTCCCCATTCTCTCATCCCCCAAAGCTCGTAATTGCCTTGTTTGTTCGAGGTGAGAACCTTTGGCTTCGGCAAGAGGTCGATAGGCATCAGCACTGCAAGAGCCGTGTTTGCGACTCCTAATTGCATGTCATTAGGAGCTGGTTTGCTGCTAATGCGCTTGTTATGCAGTCGGGCCCTCATAGTTAGCTGGACAATTCATCTGGTCTTACGTATCGGAGGTGGCTGCCTCGGCCACAGCGACGTTGGTTCCTCTGCTGATGATGGCAAGAGCCTGGATGACCTAAGACTTAATGTCCCATCTTCTGACCTTAATGGCCCAACCTTATCTTTGCCAGCAATTGCTTCCTCCTCCTAGAAAAATGCAGCTTCATCACATCACTGGCTTCATAGCCTTTTGCTTCATCACACGGCCAATGTGCTGCCTTAGCACTCCTCTATCAGCTCCGCATCATGGGAGCAGGATGCGTCCGGGCTGTTGGGTTGCGTTGAGCACCCAAATCTTCAAGAACGGCTGGTGTCACCGTTGCTATTGCAGCAACGCAAAGGACCGGCCACGTGCAGGAAATATCTCCGGAGCCCACTGTAACTCCAGCTTTGGAGCACATCGCTCCCAAGTTATGGTCAGGGTAGTCACTGCTGGGTCAGCTTGATGGGATCTGATGGGCAGTGGGGCTGCTTTGGAGGCAAAGAAGAAGAGCACAGGGAGGTCTTGTGGGGACGGGGTAGGAAGCGGGCACGGTGTCCCAAGTGACCCTTGCGGTGCTCTGTGTCCCCAGCCCTACTTTGAGGCCTACTTCACCGATTACCTGCTCTGCAAAAATGAGCTCAACGACACCCTCAACAACCTGGGCTGCTGGATGAAGGATGAGCATGTGGATAAGAACTTGGTAAGTAGGAGGAGAAGGGCAAGCGGAGAGGGGGAGCAGCTCGATACAAGGTGCTGGGGACAGTGCTGAGGCTGTGACCTTTCTTGCAGGTGATGCAGCTGGACTCAGCGTTCATCCGCAAGGACCCCTATGGGGTGGTGCTCATCGTTGCCCCTTGGAATTACCCCATCTACCTTCTCCTGGTGCCCCTCATCGGGGCCATCGCTGCAGGTGAGTGGGAGCTGTGCTGGAGCCGAACCCTTCCTCTGCCCCTCAGGATCCAGCCCGTGGGGTGGCAGTTCCTGGGGCAGGAGTGCCAGGGGCACTGGCCGTGTCACTGCTCTGACATCCTGCCCATCTCCCCACCAGGTAACTGCGTCATCATCAAACCCTCGGAGACAACCAAGCACACGGAGAAACTCGTGACTGAAGCTCTGCCCTGCTACCTGGACAAGGTACAGAATGTTCCCCGTGCGTGTCCCTGTCCCTGTCCCGTGGCCAGGGTGTTCCCAAGCCCTTCACATCGAGCTGTGCCCTGTGTGTGCCAGGCACTGTGCCCGCCTTGGGCACCGGAGCTGCTCCCTGCTCCAAGGTGGCTCCTATGCCAACCTCCTCCATCCTCAGCCCATGTCCCCATGCCTGGCCATCCTGAATGCTCTATGTGGGGCTGGGGACAGAGTGGGCCAGGCTAGTAGTTATTCACAGAGGGGCTGGGACCCTTCCTCTCGTGCTGCAGGACTGCTATGCCGTGGTGACCGGTGGCGTGGAGGAGACCACGAAGCTGCTGGAGAACAAGTTCGACTACATCTTCTTCACCGGTACGTGCTGAGGGCTCGAGCTGAGCCCCGTGTGACCGCTGCTTCCTTGTGCCAACTGGGAGAGGATTCCCACCCCACGGCTTGGCCACCCTCACCTCCAAAGAGGGAGGGAAGCAGTCTGGCTGCAAGGACCAAGTGCAAGGTCCTGGTGGGGCTCCTGGCCACCCTGGAGTCTGAGGACCGCCCGTGTCACAGCCTGTCTCTCTCCCTGTCCCCAGGGAGCCCTCCCGTGGGCAGGATCATCATGACGGCCGCCGCGAAGCACCTGACGCCGCTGACGCTGGAGCTGGGGGGCAAGAACCCCTGCTACGTGGCAGACTGCTGCGACGTGCACAACGCAGCCCGACGCTTGGCCTGGGGGCGCTTCTTCAACGCGGGGCAGACCTGCATCGCTGCCGACTATGTGCTGTGCAGCGTGGCGATGCAGGAGAAGCTCATCCCTGCCCTGCGTGAGGCCATCACAGACTTCTACGGCCCCAACCCCAAGGAGTCCCCCGACTTCGCCCGCATCGTCGGGGACAAGCAGTTCCGTCGTGTGCGGGCACTGCTGTGCAGCGGGCGTGTGGCCATCGGAGGGCAGGCTGACGAGAAGGAGCGCTACATTGGTGAGTGCACAGGGATGCGGATTGGCGTGCGGGGAGTGAGGATGGAGGCGTGCAATGGGGAAGCAGGGATGGGGTGAGTCACAACCACCAGGGAGTTTCTGCATCAACCTCTAGCCTCAGGGACAACAGAGGCATCTAAAAACTGAAGCTTATGGGGAGACGCGTAAGATTTTTGGGTGGAAAAATGAATTTGCAAAGCAGCACTTTGCTAGCATGGCCTGGGGGTGCAAGACCCCCTATTTCAGGGCACTGAGTGACGTGGTACCGTCATCTTGTTCTGCAGCTCCCACGGTGCTGGCGGATGTGAAGCCATCTGATCCCGCCATGCAAGAAGAGATCTTTGGGCCCATCCTGCCCATTGTTGTCGTGGCCAACATGGATGAAGCCATTGACTTCATCAACGCCCGCCCGCGGCCGCTGGCCCTCTATGTCTTCTCCTGCGATTGCAAGGTGCAGCGCATGCATCAAAAAAGGGGGCAAAGAACTTAGCACCTCCAGGCTCACAGGGGCTGGTGGTGGAACTGACAAGCGCTGCCTGTGACGTGTTCATCTGTGTTGGTGCCCCATGGATTTTGGCTAGGCTGGTCACGGGTGAAGAACCACAGCTCAAGGTGCAGGGACGAGGTCTGAGTGTCATGTCTGTCTTCTCTGCTTCTCTTCTAGGTGGTGAACTATGTGCTGGAGCGGACGAGCAGCGGTGGCTTTTGTGGAAATGACACCCTGATGCACGTGACGTTGAGCTCGATGCCCTTTGGTGGCATTGGTAGGTCCAAACACCTGCTTGGTCTTGGCCAAATGTGAGCCGGAGGTGACCAGCCCAAACAACCAAGTGTCTGAGTGACGCAGGCCTTGGTGAGATGGGGTCTCCAGGGCATGAGACCCCCGAGATCCTCCAGGGCACTCAGTGAAGCCTACCTATACCTAGAGAAATATCTCTATGGAAATACTTTTGTAATGCTACGCCCTTAGGAGAGCGTACAAACTTCTTGAAAATCAATTTGTTTTGACTTGGAGGTCCTCCTTAGGAAAGAGAGCACAGTCTGTTTGTAGCCTTTCTCCCAACTAGATGTCCAAGGAAGAGCATGGGAATACAGAAAGCCACTAAGTGCTTTCTCAGAGCATTTTCCTAGTTCCCCAAACATATTCCCCCAAAAATATTCTGCCAGTCTTTGGTCTCAGTGTAGATTTTCTAAGGTTTAAGCTCACCATGAAGCAGGAACACTTTTCTTTGGAGAAAGCACAGAGCCAAGTAAGGCAAATGGATAAATGGGATGCAAATGAATGCTGATTCGGCTAGGTGTTGTTCATCGCCTACAGAAGAAGGACAGTGTTAGGATGGACTAGGGTAAAGATGGGTGACCATAATGCGCTAAGCTAGAGTTAGCTGAAATGAACCATCTGCAGTGTATGAATCCTCAAAATAACAGGATATTCAGAGATTCCACAAAGGATGAACTTGAGGAGAACCATAAAATTAACCAGCTTGTTTGGCTAGCGGACTAAAAGGCGAATGCTTTTTTTAAAAATAAAACCAATGTTCTGTCCAAGTGAGGCACATGGGGAGGCAGCTTCCCTGTTGATGGATGATTCAGACTTAAACGGTCTGGCAGCGAAGCAGGATGAATTCCTTGGTTGACTATGAATTAGGGAACAAGTTGTGATGGTTCCCATACCGTAACTTTCCTTTATGGCGATGATTCTCAACAACTGCCACACAGCATCACGTAGAGCAGTTTGGTAACAACCTGATCATGCCGCCGTGTGTATCAACTGTCACCAGTGTCATCCGTCAGCATGAGCATTTACAGTGGGAAGACTCGTGGCACATTTTCCTTGTATTTATTGCCATGTGTGTTGCAGGGAACAGCGGCTTCGGGAAGTACCACGGCAAGTTCACCTTCGACACCTCCACACACCACCGCAGCTGCCTGCACTGCAGCATGGGGCTGGAGGCCATCAACGGCC
The DNA here is from genome assembly GCA_013389825.1 of Crypturellus undulatus. Classification (NCBI taxonomy): domain Eukaryota; kingdom Metazoa; phylum Chordata; class Aves; order Tinamiformes; family Tinamidae; genus Crypturellus; species Crypturellus undulatus. The sequence goes on from VWPW01015275.1 coordinate 25,999, forward strand.
CACGCTACCCGCCCTACAACCAGCAGAAGCTGTGCTTGATGACCACCGCCTTCGAGATCAAGCGCCGGGGCATGTGCATCCTGCTGTGAGGGCTGCTCGGGATGGACAGATCTGAAACAACCCACATTTTCCTTGGAAGTCCCGATTTCCCACTTTCTCACCCTACATTTCTCCTCCCGGTAGAGAAATGATCTCCTGGGCGCTCAGGACCAACAGTTATCTCTGTCTCTCCACATCAGCTACCCACTTTTCCTCCGTGGAACCTTGCCTTTAATAAAGCCTTTGTGTTGAACTCTGCTGTTTGGCCTTATCCCATGCCACCTTCGCCCAGCCCTGGGGTCCCTCAAGGGAGTTTGGAGCACAGAGAGGCACCGGGGGAGGCCTATGGGGGAGTCTCCACCAGGCCGGGTGGCCGGTGCATGTCTGGCATCTCCGTTGGTTGGGCTTGGGGGGTAGAACCGGCACTGAATCAGCGCAGGAGAAGCCGCCATGGGGAAGAGGCTCCAAGGGGAGCAGGAAGCTGGCGGTGCCGCCCCCGGCCCGCGGCACCGGGGGGAAGTCTGGGCGCCCGCAGCCGCGCACCGCATTTCTCCGTGAGTCCCGGCACAGCTGGAGGGAGGCATCACCCTCCTGCCTCGGCCGTGTCCTCCCCTCTCCAAGTGCCAGATCCAGCCTGACCGCGTGGGAGCCCCAGTGTCACCCGTCTCGTACCTCCCCTGAGGACACTGCACGCTCCATGGAGGCCGTCAGCTCCTCCTTGCGCCTCGACGCACAGCAGCGCCTCAAGCTGCCTGGCCAGAAGCCCCTGGGCTACAGCAAAAGCAGCCCCGCAGGCGGCTGGGCTGGCAAATCATTTGGGGCTGACGGAGGCAGCGGGAAGGGGGACACAGAGAGTGACGCCGCGAGGTGAGAGCAAAGGGGTGGAAGGGAGTCAAGATGTGGGAGGCACGGGGGACACCGGGGGCTCTTCCTCCTGGCAGCTCGGGAGGTGGCAGGATGCCCTTCCCGGGGGCTCTTGGGCTTGGAGCAGGGACAATGGGGGACGCAGAGCTCCTCTTGTCACCTTGAGTGCCAGGGGCTGGGACAGGAGCTCCCTCTGACACCGGCATCCCCGCAGCGGGAACCCCTATGCGGGGCTCGTGAGCCACCTGCGGACGTCGTGGCTCGCGGGGAAGACGCGGCCCATGGAGTTCCGCGTGGCCCAGCTGGAGGCCCTGGGCCGCTTCCTGGACGAGAAGAAGGAGGACATCCTGGAGGCCCTGGCCCTGGACAGGCGCGAGGTGAGGGGCTGAGTAGAGGCATGGGTGGGAAGGGGAGTGCCCTCATTGGAGCCTTCTCCCTCTCCTTGCATCTTGGTGCTGGGTATGGCACGAAGGAGATGTGGGATCTGTGGACCCTCTTTGCCAGGATCCTGCACCCTGACAGGGGCAGGCATACAGTGTGGGGCACAGGGGACCCCAACGGTGCAGTCCTCTGCCTTGGTGCCTGTGGGCATGAGCAGAGCTGGATGAGGCGAGCAGAGCTGGATGAGGCAGCTAAGAGGAGATGAGATTGGACTGTGTGTGGAGCAACCTACCCCCTCAAAAGTCATTCCTGTCTATGGGGAGAGCAGCTCACCCATCAGTGCCTCTTGACTTGGCCATCAGCCCTTCCCTGCCCTCAAACACAGCCCTATTGCCATCTCGCACCCACAAATCCCAGGATGGAGCCGACACCAGGGATCCCCTCAGCCCCAGCCAGTCCCAGCGCCTCAGAACACGAGGGCTGGGGCAGGCAGCGGATTTCTTGGATTCTCCCCTGTTCCCAAACACCTCTTCTCTAGCCAGAGGAATGTCTGAGGAGCACAAATTCTTGCCAAGCTCTTTGTGTGCTCCCCGTCCTGGGCTTTATGCTAAATATTGGCCCTTCTCTATCCTTCATGGTTGTGCGGGGTTGAAGAATTGACTGTGTTCCTGCCTCTTGGCTCCTTTTATCATGCCCATGTCAGGGTCCCTAAAGAAAGAGCCAAGTCGTACCCATCCCACGCATCCTGTCCTTCAAAAGCTCAAGCCTCCCAAGCTCAATAATTTCCCCTTTTGGAGCATCTTATTTTCCTGTAGGCAGGTCCTTATGGGGCTCATAACAACCTTTTGTTCTCCATCTTAGTTCATAATTTCCCTTTTGGGAAGCTCTCAATCCTTTATCAAGGCCTGGATAGACAAGATCCAGACTGCTTAACCATTTTTAAGCAGCCAAAAGGAGAACCAGGCTAAAGCTTGGAGACATTCAGGAAACATGGTCTGCATTTTTCCCCATTCTCCATTTGCTTCCATGATCCCAGTGCTTTTTGTTTCTAAATATTGGCTATAGCCCAACATGTACTTGTGTTGGGAAGCTTCAAACACTGAACCTGGAGACATTGCCCATGCCAGAGCGGCTCTCTTTGAGCCGGTCCCAGACAGACATTCCCTCTATGGAAGGCAATGGGAATGGGAAGCCGACACCTTCCCTTCCTGACTGCTCAGAGAGTTTTGAAAATATATTTGGATAAGGTCTTGTGTTGGTTATAGCTCAATGCTCGTGATGCAAGTCCAATCTTCAACATGAGATAAATTATAGTCAATAACTATTTTCCCTCAAGAAAAAATGATAAATTTGGAGAGACTCCAATACTAAGCCCAAGAAAAAGCAATGCCATTAGAAATTAAAATTGGGGATTTAACATTAAACTTCACAGCAATGTAATGTGAAAGAAGAAGAGCACGAACAAGCATTGCATGAATGGAGCTTTTGCCAATCATTACGCAGTCCCATGGAGGCTTGAAATTGTGAGCTATAGAGGTGAAGTATGAGTGTGGGATGTCTGTGTTTGTGCTCACAAGACACCTCACCTAAAGAGGATGCAAGGAATAGGACCTGGCATCAATTTTGCTGATGTGGACGTGGTATAAGTGCGCGAGAACCACAATGTTGCATGACACATAACTCGTTAGAACGATGAGGTATGACCTGTCATTAGGAAAGTGTCTGGCTGTGAGCCCGGGCGCTACCGTGGCACTCGACGTGTGTGTCCAAAGTGTGGGGTTTACATAAGGGTGCACGTGTGCGTGGGAATGCTCTTAGGCAACCTCCTAGGAATACCCGGCTCCTCCTTTTCCTGCGGAGCCGGGAATAGCAGGTCCCAAGAAAGCTTGGAGCTAAAAATTGCTGACGGGTTTCTCCACTTGGTAAGAAGAAAATGCCACCTCTAAACCCCTTTTTTGTAAACCAAGCAGGAATGCTTTAATGGACGGAGTTTTCTCTCCATCTGCCCATACCAAATCCAGGTTGTCAGCACCTTACTCAGGGTTATGGCCCAAACTACCAGCAAGAGTTGAATCTTTGCCAAAGGTCTCCAACTTCCATACGAGCGTAAGGACATATCGAGTGAGATCGAAGGTCTGTCTAGCCCAGGATGCTTAGAAGCAGGGCAAATATTTATGATACTTGCAGATAGTCTCCCAGCCTCTCACAATTTGTGTCTTAGAAACTTCTTGAGCTAGACATGCTTTCTATATATTTATTACCAACAGCCTGGGTCATGAATCCCTCTTCTATGACCTTATCCCATCTTCCCTTGAACCCATGTGGACTTCTACCGCCAGTGAGCTGAGCCAAGTGTTATTAAGACACAACTTAACTAACATTCTGTGAAGAAGCACTTCTTTTTGCTTGCTTTAAGCTTCACTTGCTACTAACCTCCTTTTCCATGGGAAATGCCGGTGTGCAATGAATTGCTACTGCTTTTCTGCAGACCACGAGGATTTCTTTTCCTGATGTTTTTTCCAAGGGTACTTTCCATGGCGAGAAGTGCCTGCACATTCAAGCAAGTGGCAGGGTTTTAAGACTAGTATTGTGAACCCCCATGATAAGAACCTCCTGGAGAGCCCCAGTTCTGCCTCTTGTTCATCTATATCATTTTATCAGAGGATGTAGGATATTTATTGTATTATTCTGCTGAGGTCAGAAGTGTCTCTGGGTTCCTGCACCTTCCCTTTTCCATTGCTTTAAATGATGTCCCAGACATGGCCTTTTCTGCATTCTCTCCCACCCTTCTTTTCCAGGGATAAGAGTGAAAGGGTTGCAACCTGCTTCAGTTTCCTGCATCCCTTGGAAGAAATCCAGCAGGTCTAGCTGATCTGAAGATATTTGGCTTGTCTAAATGTCCACTGTTCCTCTTTCTGGCAGGCCGGTGTTTATCGATAGTGCCAGCTGTGCGCAGGCAGGCAGCTGCCGTTCCCCTTTTCTTGGACACCATCATCTGGAAGTCCTTTACCTCCGTTTTGCAATTCTTGCTTTCTAGGCCCAGTGGTTGCATCTCCTCCTCCGCTTACTCAACACGTTCTATCAAAAAATTATGTAGTTATGTCCCTGAATCACATGTAAACTGGGGGGAACCATAGGGAAATGCAGGGTTATTGGAAGAATGGCCTCTGTGCTCTGTGTCCCCACACTCTGTGCTCTGTGTCCCCAGCCATCCTTTGAAGCAGAGTACTGCAGTATCCTCCTGTGCAAGAATGAGCTCAACAACACCCTTAACAAGCTGGACTCCTGGATGAAGGATGAGCACGTGGAGAGGAATCTGGTAAGGGGAAAGAGGGGGAGGAGAAGGGGGGAAATACACCCCAGCAAGGCTCAGATGGAGGAGGTGTGGGCAGCAAGACCAACATTTGGAAGCAGTTTGGCTGTTCTGGACCTGTCCTGGGAGGAGCATTGCTGATTCTGTGGCCTTTCTTGCAGGTGACGCAGCTGGACACAGCCTTCATCCGCAAGGAACCCTACGGGGTGGTGCTCATCATTGCACCCTGGGATTACCCCATCTATGTCTCCATCGTGGCCTTCATCGGGGCCATCGCTGCGGGTGAGTCTGAACTGTGCCAGAGCTAAATCCTTCCTCTGCCCCACAGGATCCGGCCCATGGGGGCAGCGTTGGGCACTGGGAAAGGGGTCTGAAGCGCCAGGGGCACTGGTTGTGTCACT
>VWPW01015276.1:0-45281 GCA_013389825.1 Crypturellus undulatus
TGACCTCTAGATTCCTTTCTTATTCAAAAATGGCAACTTAAGTTAGGCTAACAGCTAAGTCTGAGCTAAAAATAAACACTGAACATCTTCATGATTCCTTGTGGCCTTGCGTTGTCATGTGGTGTTTGAGGTTATGTTCAATTCATAAACTATCCATTTTACTTAACAGTTGTATAGATCCTTTGGGCAATCCTATGCGAAGGCTATGAGTGTCCCATGAAACTTCACTTTAAAAGCAATGATTTTTCAGTCTTCTCTGGTTTGCAAGTTTCTAAACCCTTTTCTAAGGGGAATGTGGATCCCTAAATAACAAATTTAAGCATAGACATAATATAATTTCAAAGAAACTTATGGAAAGTAAGGAAGGAATAATTGAATAAGAATATACGTATGGAGAGGGGACAGCAGTGAGAAGGTAGAGCGTGAGTATGATTGTAGAAACAAGCTTAACTTATAACTTATACAACTTAACAACTTAAACTTATATAAATGTTTGGGTTTCATTCTATTCATTAAATAGACTTTGTTTAATAGGGCTGAATTTGGGATTGGGGGTGCCCGAGTGCTTTTTCACAGCCTGGGTTGTATATTTAAATTATGTGATATAGCTCTTTTTTATTAATAGCCATAGAGAAGATTGTTGCTCCAATTTTCTGCTGTAGAACTAAGCTACGTTTTTTTCTGAATTTAGGCCCTTAAGGTTTTGAAGGAAAAGATTTCAGTGCTTCCTGACAACCACAGGGACGCCTTAGCAGCTGAGTTAGATGCAATCATGTACACAACAGAAGGAGATGTTCGTATTTACTATGATGATGACGGTATGTTTAGACTTTTAAAACGCTTCAGTGGGCAGTCAGCCTTGCTCCAAGCAGGCATTCTCCTTGCAGATATCTCTTTGAATGTGGTTTCTCATTCCTTGTTCTTCTGTTTATAGTTTCTTCTGTGTATAATTCCCTGACTTCCTTTTATACCAGAGCCTGAGACATTACTATTAATGAGTCATGGTATTATTTTGACTTCTGTTTAGATTTTGCTCATTCCTCCTGTTATCTGATATCATATTATTACGTTATTTGTCCTGATTCATCTCAAACCACTCAAACTCCAATTATACTTTGTTTTTACTATTTCAATGTATTTATGTTTAATGTTAAAGTTAATTTTACAAAAACAATTATGCTCTATACAGAAAGCTGTTTACTTGGACCATGAAAATACATCTTGCAAGAAGAATAATAAGGACTGGATAAAGAAATGAATTCTGTTGTTTTCCTTACACCCTGCTTTCATGTAAAAATCTGTTCTAGGATATCTGTATGAGCTCCAAAAAGTTTTTATTTTGTTTAATGTCAGCATTGTGCACTTGGTTCTTTATCAAGCACAGCTGAGGTGGTTTAAAGGCTAATTAAGTCTTATCATGGGCCTTCCATGATAAGAAGGATAAGTGAGGATTTCAGATTCTCAAACTTGATTAGCTTTTGCTTGGTTTGTTCTTTCCTGTTTTGGGCATGGAGGGAAGAGGGTTGTTTTTTTGTTTTTCCTCCTCTCTCTCAAAACGTTAATTCCTGAGTTTCTGCTCCTCTGCTGCATGTGCTTTTGTAGTGTCAATAGTTGCCTTTGGAACCTGTAGCAACCTTCTTTTCACATAGCTTGACTTCATACCATGTCAGGCAAAACTTACCATGTATTACATATGTTTCTGCTGAAGGTAATTCTGTTGTTGCTGAATGGCATAAACATGGGTGTAGATTTATTTGTATTTTATTGTTCATTATTGTATCGTGCATTCCTTTTGGCTAAAAATAGTTGCCCTTTCTGAGTCTCAGGAGAACATATGCAATATTGTAAATAGGAGTATTTGACTAACTATAAATGCATATTCTTCAAGAGATCTAACTTTGCTTTGGTTTTGTTTCAAACAGGAAGAAAATTTGTTAGAATACTGATGCGTTTTTGGTATCTGAATGGTGCTAATTTACCGGATGAGATACCAGGTGAAGCCAAAGTTTTCCAGATTATGTTTGGAGATGAAAATACAAAAGAAAAAAAGCATCTTTTAACAGCAAACTATGAGTAAGTTTCCCTGTCCTTTTCTTTGCTATAAACTGTATATAGGCATATAGATAGAGTAACTCTGTGGAAAATGGTTTGGGAAGTGAAAGCATTCTGAGCAAGACAGTGCAGAACATGGTATATTTTGATTTACCTTACCTCTAATCTAAGCTCTTGTCCAGCCTTCCAGTTTTTATTCTATGAGCAATTTTTTTAAAATATCTATTAAAGTCATCATGCTGTTACCTAGTTTCTGAGTTTGAGACTAATGAGAACTCTCTCTGTCAGGAAAGACAATACTTGGAAAGTTTAAGAGGGTTTCTGGTTCTTTCCTGTGCTGCTTCTACAGCTTTCAGGGAAGAGGCCAGTATCAGTCTCTGGTTCCTGTTTCTTGCTGTAACTCACAGCCATCCAGTCAAGCCAGGCAATTAAGTGTGGTGATACTGACCTGTCACTTCTTACACAAAAGTCAGTACTACAGTTGGCTCAAGAATGTGGCCCGAAAAAGAGGAAAATACGTAGCCAAATGCTTTCTGCAGAAGAAAAGACAAACATTATCCGTTATTTAGGTAATTCATGCCACCGTGTTCTGAGCTATTGAAGCACATGCTAGTCAGGTAGCTGGATTTCACTGGAACATTTACAAATAATGGTCTGTTGGTTTACTAAGTCATCAGTGAAAAAAATACCTGCACAGCTGGCAAAATGTATTGAAAAGGACTTTCTCAGAAGTTGGACGAAGTGAGGGGTCTTGTCTGAGAAACACAATATAATCAGTGACTTCTAAACCCACATTTGAGCAGGAGGAACTCTGGGGCCTATATGCCATGGAGCCCCACAGTAAAAGAGGCAGTCTGAGGGCACAAATGTTTTTTCTCACAGATGGATTTTCCTGGCTCCATCCCTTAACCATATTCAGCATTTTCCTCGGTGCTGGAGGCTTCTCACGTTCCCATTAACCTCAAGAAGTGCCTTCACTTAAGGCACTAATAAGAATTTCTAATTCCTAGCAGCAAGTTATCTTCACAAGCGAGCGTTCCTCCTGCTACTGACAGTGCTGACCTAGACTCAAATGGGCAGTGATACAAGAGACTGAAGCTGAATGTTACTGTTGTGTTTGGGTCTGGAGAAGGCAGTTCCCAGGAGTAAACTGATGTGTAACAGCAAAGCAATGAGATTACACTGCTCCTCTCCACGATTGAACTTGAATTCAGACTTACTTTTAAGTGACAACCAGCCAAAACTGACACAGTCGGGGAGGAAGGTATCGATGACTAGAAAAGGAAGGGAGGGGGCTCTTTGAAAATAGAGTTTGTGTTTTCATTTTGCTATCAGCAATTACGGAATTTAAATTTAAAGAGATCTGGTGTTACTGCTTTAGTACTGACCTGATTTTTACTATATCTCTGAAAATGTAGTACTTCTAAGTATTTAAAATACAGTTCAGTAAAAATTTCAGGTAGAGTTTTTAGCAGGTGGCTGTTCATTTGCAGCACTGTTACCATCTAATTAAAATGAAAACTTTTGTTTAGGATTAAGATTTGCCACAAAAAAGTATTCATGGTTATTGTTATGACAAGTTGGTACTGTGTTAATAGCAGGATCTTTACTCTTGCTACTTGATCCCTTCTCTGGGATCCGAGCCTAAACCCTTTGAAATCAGAGTAAAGACTCCTGATAAATTCAGTGAGCTGTTTCTTGCAGTAGAAATCAGTTTGATTTTTCCCTTTTGGCCCATAAGCATCAGAGCTTAATGAGCTGTTACGGGAATAATGACCAAGGAAAATGTTTCTTGATGTTTTCTTGTTGATGTTAGCAGCTCTTTAAGGTTCAAGTGGATTTTAATAACTCTTCACTTATTTGTGCTACGTTTTCCAGATTTCAAAGAGAATTTACAGAAGGAGCAAAACCAGACTGGACTATTACACGGATTGAACATCCAAAGCTATTGGAATAAATGTCTTCTGCAGTGTCTCTTTGTACCACTATAAATATTGTGACATCAGGCGTTTTTCAGTCTTTTTCCTTTCTCCTTTCCCACCCAAAAGAGAGGGATGGATTTTATTTATTTATTTCCCAAAATTGTTTCTGAAATTTACAGTGTACTGAAGAATTCCAATGAAGCCCTTTCCTTGAAACAGGATAATACAGATTTAATCAGTAGTAGCGCTCATCTAGGGTACTTGTGCAGCACACAAAAAGTGATGCTTCATGGACATGAGCAGCATTTTCATGGCTGGTGGCCCTCAGGAGTTATTTTCATGTTTCTTCTTTTCCCTAGGGACTGTACAGTGTTTAATATTTGAGATAATAGAATAATATTTGAGATAATACAGATGAACTTCTTAGATTGCGATGTAATCCTTTCAAATAAGTACTCTGCAGGAAATTTCAAATTTAGAGGCTTAAGGAGAGAAATTAAACAGTGAATTAAAAAGGGGGCTGACCACATGACAGTAAAGTCCTCTGCTTCTCAGAGAAGTGAGTGAATCATTAAAATCAGATGTTGCTGAATTTGGAACAGCTAAGTCCATGGTCCAAGTTACTTGAGATTATTATGTGCAGTTCAGCAATTCATGAAAGCAGTTTTGTGTCCTCATCTTTGCTTTAAAGACGAAGCTAAAACATCTGACCCAGGCATGTTGAATAGATTTGTACAGTGTTTTGAAAATGTAAAAAAGTACAATTAATATAGTTTACAGGAGCTGCGATTGGGGAGTATAAATTAAATTTCCTACAGTTCAGCTCCTTTGATGAGGTAATTTAATGACAAGACTGTTTAAACCTTCTCAGTAGTGTTATTCTGTCAAGTTTTGGTGAAACTGTGAAGGTTCACAAAGTTATGCTTGCTCTTAAGGGTAATACCAGCATGACTTTACAGTGGAGATGATGTGATTTAGCCACTGGATAAAGAGCCTTGTCCTGAGAGTAGAAAACACAAAATTCTGTCTTTAAAATTACGTATTGTCCCTCTGTACATGATCAGACTGGCAACCTAGCAAATGTGGGCCCTTGGCTAGTGCTGTGCCTCTAAACGAGGGCCCTGGCTTGCCGCTTGTCCAGCTTGCGCTGCCCGGGGAGCTGCAGGAGGCTGCGACCGTCGGCCTCGGTTCGCGTAGTGCCAGCAGGAATAAGCAGGACGCCACGGGCAGGTGCAGATGCGCTTCCAAAAGAAGTCAGTTTTGAATGCGTGTTATCAAAAAGAGCCCTCTTTATATTCTAGAGTGTCTGTCTTCACGTTAAATTAAGTTACCCCTCTATGCATGCTGGTGTATCTTAACGCAAGTTAAAAACGTTATCTGACTTATTTTTGACTGGATATATCAAAAAGGACAGTCGTGACATAGTATAAGAGATTGCCCTGTCCACAGTGAGTGCTCTGCCTTTGAAGTGAAGGTGAAGCGGACACTTCAGCAAACAGTGCAAGCCTAACAGCCCTTATATTGATAATAAATAATAGCTTGATTACTAATCAGGTTATCGATTAGTAAATTGATAGTAATAAACTGATACTGTTTTTAATAACAGCCTGGTTTTGTTCACTGTAAAATGGTGACTTGATGTGAACCGTACTCTTAAGTTGATAATAATTCAGTTATCTTGAAGATATCAAGAATATCATCAAGATGTCTTGATGATAAGACATTCAGAAAATTATTTGTGCTATCTTAGTTACTTACGTACGTAAGCATTTATATGTACTATCTGACTTCTTGAGGGTGAGTTTCTTTTAGTTTGTTTTTCTTCTAAGCTTCCTTAAATATATCCTGGAGACGAAAAGTCTCCATCTAGTGCAAAACTACCCACCCTGTTAATGTACCATAAATATATATATATAAGACATCAGGATTCCTAAGTATAGTGAAAACAGGCTTTTTCCATCCTTGCCATTTGTTGATGTAGAACAGAAGCTTCTGTTTTCTACAGAGCCAGCCTAGAGAAATGATGTGTCTTGAACCTAACTCATAGTGAATAAACTTCTGTAGGTTGTAAAGACTGTCCCAAATTCTTGGGCAAAAAGGAGAATGACAGGACAGTTGTTTTTATCTTAGCAGACCACCTAAATCTCTCAGACTAAGATGGAGGAGAGTATTGGGCCATAATTAGAAGTGATTTCTGGTGTCATCATTTTAATCCCCTGTCACTAAAAAACATAATATTAAGTGTTACCATTTTGTTGTTGTTGTTTTGGGTTTTTTTGTTTGTTTGTTTGTTTGTTTTTAAAATGAAGGTCTAAGGGCAGTGTTTTATTGGATACCTCTTCCATGATTTAGGAATAAGCAGTGGGTGATCTGAGTTATACAAACCAGCCTGTGTGGGATTCTGCTGTGCTTCTTGCCAGAGTAAGGCCAGCAAAAGTGTAATCCAGGCTCATATACTGAGGGTGCTAAGTAATATAAAGAATAGATTTACTGCCCCTGAAGATGCATATGCCGGTCTAAAATATTTGCTGCTTTAGCCTGCAAGCTTCAACATACAAGCCCCAGTAGCTCTTGAAAACAGGTTTACTAGATTTCGTAGTGATTTTTAAGATAAAATCCTTATCTTCAGTAGCAAGGTTGATGTGCTGGATTCCTTTTGCTCTTCAGAGTCAGGTGTCAAGATGAGCAGGCCTGAACTGGGGATGCCAGGATTAAAGATGCCCTGCCGTGGTCTTTTCCCCTGGATGAAATCACATTTCTTGAAGGATCTCGTGGAACTGAGGAACGCTGTAGTTATCTCCTTGTATCTCCCAGACTGTGATCATACTTAACTAGACATTGCTTAAGAGTCATCAGCGCTTGACCCGGTTTTGCTGGCTGTGTCTGCAGATCTTGACGAACACCAGCTGAACGGCAGCAAGCAGAACCCTGTGGCTCTGCACGGCCCAGTTGCCAGTAGGTGGCCTTGGACACAAAGCCATTGTGGATGTGCAGTCACTACTGCACAACTGGAAAATACTGCACTACTGAATTTGAAAACACTGTACTATTATGCAGCATTATATGAAACTACTGCGCTATTTGAAAAGTGATTCACTTTCCAAATAATGCTTAGCACGTTAATTGTGGTTCCTTTCCCTGCTGTCTCAATGTTGTTCCGATTACTTTGAGGGTCCCATTCAGCTTTTTCCATCCAATCTTTAAGGCACAAACTAGCTTAACTTTACTCTTGCTTCAGGTTACACTTCATTATTTTCGGGTTTCCTCTTACAGCTGCAAAGATGCTTAGTGCCAGAAGTCGCATCGGTTGTCACAGTAATGATCTTCCTTCCTATCTTAGCAAGTCTTTTGTTTGTCATTAGTCGTGTAGCCTGGTTTAAACACGGTTCCCGTCCCTCAGCTTCACCAGCTGCTGCGAAGGCTTTGGAGGTTCTTTACAGGTTGCGCTGAGGTGGCTCCCACCTCACATGCTGGGGTCTGAGCTTGAGCAAGAGGAAGCGCTGGTGGCCCCGTCCCCTCCTCTCCCAGGGACGTGCCAGCTTGGTCCCTGTGCCACAACTGTGTTATAAGGACATTATCTGAATCCAGTGACATGGGCTTTTCCTAGTATAAGACCTTGCACCTATTAAAGTTGATGGGAAAGCTCTCGCTGGCTTTAACGGGAGCAGACCGAGTACTTAGTGTTTCTGCTGCCTTTGAAGTCATGCCGTTAGAAAGAGAGGAGAGCTAGAATTAGCCACGCTGTTTTCTCTCGTGTGCCGTTTCCTCCCTCCTCCGCAGGCAGAACAGGGCTCCGAAGAGGCAGCTTGCTGCCGTGGTGCTCGGGAGGCGAGAGGAAAGGGACGGGGCGAGCAGAGCAGAGCGTGTGTGCAAACAAGGTCAGATCATTGCGATGTCAGGATGTCCAGACAAGCTTGTCCATGTGGCCAAACCTGCCCCTTTGGCAGGAGAAGCCTTCCGTCCAGGATTTGCTGCTATTGCAGGGTCACCCGGTAGAGGAGAAGGCACTGCAGCCCTCTGCCTGCAGGAGGTGAGAGATTCAGCATGTGTGGAGAGTCAAATGGTGACTGCAAGTTTTTCCACTAGATTGTATTTTGCACTCGACGTCATCCTTTAAATAGCGAGCTGTGCCTGCACCCTAGTTGGTGTGTGAGGGCAGAGCATCGTGTTTAGCGGGGCAGGGCAGCCGGATGTCCTTACCCTTGCAGAGATTTCACCGTGCGACCGGGGAGGCTCGGGCTGCTGCCCCGGGCAGGCCGTAGGCTGCCGCTGACACGCGTAGGAAGCGGTGACAGTCCCTCTCCTGCACCTCCCTGCCCCACAAAGCAAGTGCGGTGGCTGCAACTGCTGAGTCCTACCCGTCACACGGGCACACCGGAGCCCCTGCAGCGCAACGTTAGCCTTGGTGATGCCCGTGGGTTTTTGTTAGAATACGGATTTCTGCATTCACTGATGTTATTGTTACTGATTCAGGAGCTTCAAGCTTCACACGTGCAGTACAGCCAAACAAGATCCTTACTGGAGATGTTATTTTTTTTATAGTGCACGGGTGGTTCTATAAACTGAACTCATGAATATGAATAGTGGTTTTTTTTTTTTTTTTTTTTNCTTTTGAAGGAAACGAGGCATGAGGAAATGTGGTATAAGGTGAGAACAAGCAGTTGAGAAAAGGGAGCTGTGTAGTTCTATAATTTGAGTCATGCGGTGATTTGACCATTAAACAGGTGAACATCTCACAGACGCTGACTTGAGCTGGGTGCAAATTGAATCGTGAAGAGGTCTTGAATTGCCAGGGACCTGGAGTCTCTCATTGCTTGTGTGGTCTAAGGACACGTGTTGTTAATATTACCTAGAATGAGCTCTGCTTGTCATGTTCTGCTTTATAACTGCCAATGGGCTGGTTGTCCCCAGAAGGGCATCGCTCGGAAGGCACCGTTCCTGCCGCTGCAGCGGAGCCTGTGCCCCTGGGAACAGGCTGCAAGGGAGCTGAGTTCCCCCAATGGCAAGAATGGCCCTCTTGCCGCAAGGCTGCTGCCCGCTGTCCCAAGGGGTGCTGAAACTTGGCTCAGCTCCTCGGATGGAGGTCAGGTATCTACTTAAAATGCGTCATGCAGTGCAGCTTCAGGAGCAAACGGGCAAGTCAGGTTTTGAATCTGAATTTAGGGCTCCATTCTAATCATTCCCTGTTCTTGTGGGCCTTCAACTTTCTCCTAACATAAAGCATTTTGTGTTGAAACAGTCATTATAGGAAAGTCCTAGGGTTTATGATTCTGCCTAAGTCAGGGAGTGTTTTTCCTTTGTCATTTGGACAAGGTATTCCATTGCTGAGAGATGATAAAGGTATTTTGGAGGACTTATAGCAAGCTGCCCATGCCATGAGGGAGATCTTCAGGAAAATAAAAACGTGAACTCTTTTGCCCACTGTCTTCATTTGCCAGATCCTGATTCCTTTTAAGCAGCAGTCAGCATATTCTCATCAAGTTAGTGCATTTGATATGCAATAAAGTGAACATCTTGCTTTTTGGCTTATGCACTTCCCCACCACCCTCCTTACTCAGCTTGCCGATCCAGCATTTGTACGGCAGCTGATCTGCAGCATTAGCTGGTGGCACTTGTTCGTGCACGTTGGATTTTGTGCATTTTGGAGTCTTCTAATAGCCTCACCAGAGCTGAGTACACTGCTTCAGATGAGCCTGGAGTATTTATTTGGTGTTAGAATAATTTCTGCTAGTTTACACATTACTTGTGTATTCCCAAGCTTGCTTTGCAAGATCTCATTTCTTCTTGCATCTTAGTAAACGCAATTTGAGAATTCTCCCCAGCCTGATTTCTGACTGTGTGTGAGCAGTAATGATTGGGGTTCTTTTTGTCCAAAGTGACTTTAAAAAAAAAAAAATGCAGATTCGGGCATTCAAAAAAATTCCAGAGAAATGCCAGCATTGAAGTTTCTTGTTTTCATATTTTCCCAAGCCCTTATCTTGCTGCTTGTCTTTATGTCTACGGCAGGTCGGCTCAGAAGCTGAGCTCTGGGTGCCAGCAGGTCTGAAAACTTATCAGTCTGCTGTGTCAAAGTGCTTTTCCCTGTTGCACATCTCCTGTCGTGCTCCTCCTCTGTAAACAGATGCTATCCTGTCTTTAATTACAGTTTAATGGATATGAAAATGTTTTTGCGTTCACTCGAATTAATCTAGCCAGTGGTGTGAGCATAGGAGGCCTCACTGTTTTCCCATTTGTTTCCCTGTTCCTTTACTAAGACGATGCTCCTTAGTTATGTTTCCGTTGCGTGATCTCCTCTTGCCGCTTCGTTTTCCTTGAGCTTTCACTAGACATCTGTTTCTTAAGGAACCCTCCCCGCAGCGTTTGCTTGCAGCCTGAGCTGTGGAGCAGAGAGGCTTTAATAAGCTCTGTGGTGCTGCCTGGTTCCTCCGGAGCCGGTTTTCTGGACTCTGCGGTTTGCAAGGGCTTTTGTGGGGGAGTTTGGAAACCGTTTCTCATCTCCCTTAATTTCTCGTTGGCGCTCGCAACAGCTGCCTGTTTTAATAGTCTTGTCTCTTTCTCCCTAGTGATATTTCCTGTTCTCTTTGTGAGCACCCCCACGTGTAGCTGTTTTACTGTTCTTGCCTCCTTCAGGCGTGATTTGCGGGACTGTTTTGGAGCCGTTGTTCAGATATACAACTCTCCCAAGCACAGTTGCTCTCCACGTTCCCCAGTGAACGAGGCTGGTTTGAAGTCTGCCTTTCTCGCCCTTCTTCTTGCCCGTATTTCTGTAGTGGAGTCTTGGCAGTGCGATTGCCCTGTCCCTTCATTGAATCTGTGGTAATTAGGAACATCAGGTTACCCAAGGAAGTGGCACGATGCGTCTGTTCCGCTGTTTTTACACTGCTAGTCCTGATATTTAAGACCACCTCTAGACATGTGCTCTCTTCCAAGTGTTGTGCCCAACACTGTCTCAAAAAACAAAGCACTGACAAGATTCGTGATTTCTGTCATTGGTCCCAAACGCCCAACGCTTCCTGCTTCGCATTCCCAGGACTGAAGTTGCACACAGCTGATACCTTGTCATTTTAACATGAATTATTTTACTGCATTGTATTTATTCATGTTCTTCTCATTCGGGGTTCTCTGGTGTGCTACAAACACTTGTGTGGTACCATTACGGTCTACTGTAATTGATTTACGTTATCGATTTAGATTTTTTTTTAGATTTAGATTGTTGTTTCCAAAGACCCTGATCCTCACATTGCAATATAGGCCCTGCAATTTGAGCTGCTTTGAGTTTGAGTGTACGCCAAGTCTGTGAGTTCACTTCTCAGACCAGAATTATTTTCTGTGAAGAAAATAGAAGCGGCGAAGAAAAACCTGTAAACCGGTGTGAATAACACAGGAAATCAGCTCTTGCTGGTGCTCTGGCAGAGTGCAAGTTGCGTTACGTATTTGAGCAAAACACCTAAATAGTTCTTCATAGCTGTGGCAGGTACCACATGCTGCTGCTGCAGGGTGGGAGTAAATTAAAATGTGACTTTTCTGGAGACCAATCTGCTGTGTGCTGCGGGCAGTGGAAGTCTAATCCTGCTGAATCTTGTCTTTTCAGGACTTTTCAGTTGTGTATTGTCAGATTTTCTGTGTGTAACAAGAAAGACGAAAAATGGCCTCCTTTAAAATAAAATAAAAGTCTATAGGACGTACCTCAAAGACACTGTGATACAGGAACTCAACCCCCAGCTTCCAGAATCAAGTATATGAGAATCAGCTTATTAAAAACAAGGGCCTTAGAATTTCTTCCATATTGCTTGTACACTTTCAGAATGTTACGTTTGCACTCTTGTTTTTCTCCAAAGAGGTAGAGGCTTTACACAGAGATTCCCCTCTCTATGGAGTGGTGTTAGGCAGTCGCCCCGCTGAGGTCCCCTCGCATCCCGTTGGATCCTATGAGCCCCCCGTGCTGCTCTGGAGCCTGCTGCGGTTCCCGG
Organism: Crypturellus undulatus; assembly: GCA_013389825.1. Lineage (NCBI taxonomy): Eukaryota > Metazoa > Chordata > Aves > Tinamiformes > Tinamidae > Crypturellus > Crypturellus undulatus. Next base: position 11,945 of record VWPW01015276.1, read on the forward strand.
AGGAGAACGGCAGAAGATGCTGCCGAGCGTGCGGTCTCCAGCCCCACGGAGCACCTCAGTACAAGTACCTTAGCTTAACTCTCGCTCTTTAATTTTTCGCATGTGTTCAGGAATTTAGCTGATTTTTTTTTTTTTTTTCCCAGTTGCAACCACAGTGGCAGCCAGGCTGCAAGCACTCCAATTCTGCTTTTAGATTCCTTTCAAAAAAATGTGCAAGACTTAGTTTGATGAGATTCCTTAGGAACAGTTCGGAATACATTCTGGATTGCGCCTGGGCATGTTACTGTTCTGTGGTAGGAGCAGGAACTTTCTTCTCTTACTCGGAGCGCGGTGCAGAACCCAGCTCTGCTGGGCAGCAGGCCTGCTCTGCCCCAGCACGCTCAGCCGCGCAGTAGCCTCTCCTGCGTCACGTGGAGCCTTAGTTCCAGTGCGGCTGCGGAGAGCAGCTCTCCCGGGGTGTCATCTGGGCTGCAGAGCTCTCCCCGAGCACCAAATGCTTCACATACCTCCCCGACCTGTGCACGGGACTCAAGCTTCCTGCTGGAATATGGATACAAGACTTGAGCATCGCTGGCTTGGTCTTCTGCACCTTAATTCTCTTTCCTATTTAACAGTCTTCCGGGATATGCAGACAGCCACATTCAGACTTGCCGGCAGTCAAGATAAGGGAGGAAAAAAGGCCTGTGTGGAGCACTGTTGTGAAGGGCAGAGCTTGAGTTGCAGTGCAACACAAAGTACTTTGCTTCAGCAGTCTCCTTACATGGGGTACTGTACGACTAGCCAAAACAGAAGAAATGCAGCACTCGTTCATTGCGTGATCTCTCCTGTCTTCCTTAGCTTACCTCAAGCTTCGTCTTCCTATAAACCCCGACCCACGCTGCTTGTTGATGCCGCAGCCCGTGCTGACCAAAGCTCACCCTGCAGCAAGAGGTCCGTGTTGCAGACTTTACGGATTGGGGAACCTTGCCTGAGGAAGAAGTGAAGTGTAGGAAGCCACTGGGTTAGCTGGAAAGGAAGCTGCTCCAAAGTACTGAGGGCTGGAGCAGCTCCAGTCGAGGCAGGCGAGTTTGCTTCTCCCAGATGCTTCCGGTGATGGGGCTCCATCGCCTCTGGCTGAAGAACAAAGCGATTCTTGAAAGACATTTTTGGAAATTTTTTATTGTTTCTATATGGAAAGCATATGGTTCTCCTTAGCATCACAGCTACATTCTGTTTGTCTGCATTCAGTTACTTGAAAAGAGAGTTTATGAAGCATATGAAATGCTCCCTGGTGGGAGCATTTATCCATCCCCAGTTTCTTCCAGGGACATGAAGTGCCTTTCTTGTAAATGCAGCTGGAAGTATCAGGGAGAAGGGATTTGTGGGTGGGCTCCTCAGTACTCCCAGAACCTGCAGAATACCTTCTTGGCTGGCAGTTCTCCCGGAATTCTTGCTCAGGGAGGAAAAGGGAAGCAAGGAAGAGCTCTAACAAGGGCGAGGAAGACACAAGGTAAAATACCTCTAACGGAACAAGTCCCAGCAGCTGGACACCAAGGCGTGTGTCCTTCCTCATGTCGGGTTTGATTGCACAGGATTGTGACTTGAAACTCACGTCTATCCTCTGAGGGGCTCTTGCCTTTGATATTCCCAGAACAGGCTGTTGCTGTGAATGCGGTACAGTCACCCATCACTTAAAAATTGGAGGAAAATCATTTCCTCTAGGGTTAGGTATGAACAATACTAACATCATGGACTCTCCACTGCTAATTTTTTGGATTTTGTTTGCTTCCTTGCTTACAGTATGGGCTCAGTTAACTTAACTCCCTGAAGGAAACCTCTCTTTGAATCGGGCAGAAGGAGCTAATACCATTTTGACTTGAAAGATCAAGAGTATTGAACTCAGGATGGGTGGATGGATGTGCCCAAATCTCAATGGTTAGAGAGTGCTCAAAATGACTTTTTCATTATTTCGTGTCAAAATTCAGGCCATCTGGACTTTAGACCAAAATAATTCTTACTGTAACTTGAGGCGCTTTGGGTATTTATGGAATTGGCCCTTTGTTCATTCATGTAGATGCTAGAAAAAAATATCCAAGCACTGAATCAGGGAAGTAGTGGTGAAATTGCATCCTTTTCCATCAACGAAAGATCATCTAAAGAACTTCTAGTGTTTGATGGTCAAAAGTCTTAGGTAAGTAAGGGCAGATACTTATGTGTGAGCAAATACTGGACAACTGGACAAAAAGAATCAACATACATTTCTAGAGAAGAGAAATGTAATACAGATGTTATTTTAAAAATTACTTCTCCGTATGTTTTTCTCTGTAGATCAGTATGTGAAGATCATGAGCTTGGATTATGGTTAAAGGAAGGGAGATTGGGGCATTGCTTCATCCTTTACAGCTATTCCAAACTCCTTTCTGTTACTTCTGTTATCCAGACGTGCAGATGCATGGAAATTGGGAAGACTGTTATCTAATTTGTAGGGTGACCAGTCACATGGGACAGATATTTGTTATTTGATATTTGTTGTCGTTTTACTGTGAACAAATGCTTTTGTACATGAATAGTATTGGTAGTGCATTTGTTAAAAAAAAAAAGTTTAATTCAGAGGTAATTCAGGAGAAAAAATTCATTTTATGGATGATGATTTCTTTCTTTCAAGTAATTAGCTGTAGATACTTACAAAACTCTTGATAAAGAACTACAAACATATTTATTTTCGTACAACATTTGATAAGGATGATATTACTGTGATCTTGGAAATTTTTGTTGGAAATTACTAACGTAGTTAGGGGTTATTTCAACCTTCTGTAGGACTGATATAAGTAGTTTCATAAAGCAGCTGTTTAGAAAAGGGAATTCAATAGAACTGGTGTATAATCAAAGGGGCTGTAGGCAAAGTTCTAAGTTAGCAGCCAGCCCTCGTGCAGGAGGTCACTGTGTCCTCCATGCCTCTTTATTTGCTTAAAGAATTTCAGGAATCCTTGATTATGGCAGAAATAAGGGCTTCTTATCCGAATCAGAGCGCGTATCATCGTGATGCCCTTAACATTATGTTTTGGGATTAGAGCTCAGAAAGTCAGAAAGACCTGGGGACTCATAAAGATATTTCATGCTTTCTCTTTTCTCTGTTATTTGAAAGAGAGTTTTTTGCAGGCCGGTGCCCCCCAGCCCCTGCAAGCCCAGGGAATACATGTGCTCAAGACAAGCCAGACCAGCGCGTTCGCAGAGCAGACCCAAGAGCCGGTCGCGGAGGCGGCCGCTGGGAAGAGGCTCCGTGCAGTTTGCCAGGGAGTTTGGGAACTCCTGGCGCCTCCTTCAAATCCCTTCTCCCTTCTCGGAGAGGAGCCGCAGCTCAAGCAGGCTCCTTTTCTGTACTGCCATATGTAAGTTATTACCAGCCAGCGCTTCTTTCCAAACTTATTGTTCAGCCTTCTATAAGGGGAACCTTCTCAACCAGCAAGGAGTCCCTGACGCATTAAATACCAAGGAAATATGCTCAAACCTAGGAAGGATCCTCCATTTCAAACCCCAGATTTAGAGGTGCAAGCCAAGAAGTACCTTACGACTACGTTATGTATTTTATATTTCAGCCAGCGTGTGTCATTTGTACAATTTTGTATACTTATGTTAAACACAATGTTCTGAGGAAAAGGACTCTCTTGTTCAGCTTGTATTTTTCACCATTCGTGTTTAATAAGAAGCCAGATTGGGGCTTATAATGAAAGGCATAGCTGACTCCAGTAATTTAATAGCAGCAACCTCTTTCTGTTTCTTTAAGCCCAAAGCCAGCTCTTCCGATGTTCCATATGAAAACGTACTGCAAAATGTCCTGTTGGGCTCGGGCAGGGCGGCTGTCTATAACCCATTTGTTTGCATAGTTTTAAGCACCAGACTTGATAGATGCTCTTAAGTCTCCGTAGATACAACTTTGCATGTCCAAGGCTCCCCCGAGGGACTGGTGCTGTTGTGTTTGGGGCTCCTCAGCTCGGCCTTGGAGAGTTGTCACCCGTGACCTCGTTGGGCGGCCTCAGTTAAGCATCTAGTGGCCCGAGACACTTTTTCTTGAAAAATTGGTGGATTGATATTGCCAACTTCAGCACCTCGGTACCACTGATAAAACAGAATGAAGGCATTAGTTCAGTGTTTAGCTTTAAAATGCCAGGATTTTAGCTTTTCAGGTTATATTTTCTGTAGCTGCCTGGCGCAATGTCTGTGAGCTTGGTGCCATTTATGCCGTGACCTATGTTTATCAGTAACCTTAATGTTTTCATGACTTGATAGGTGATTGTGTGCCTAACGACCAGCCAGGAAGCGTACCCAGCCCAGGAAGATGAACAGAAATAACACACTGACCATGTGGCTGAATTATCCTGTATTTCCAATACGATGGTTTGTAGTGCAGGGCTGGATCTAATACAGCTTAGAACATCTTTTTCTTAACGAAAAATCAAAAGTTTTGGTATTCACACCAATGATGGATTCATTTAATCATCATTATGGAATAGCGAACTGAGAACTGAACAGAGTTTCATACTGAGCTTTTATCCATTTTATCCATTGCAAAATTAAAAAGGAAATTCACTGTTGCAAAGTGCATTTAAACCTTCTCCCCGCCCCTCCTCCAGCGCCAAAGAGTAACATTTTGCTAATTTTGGAAATGGCGAATGACCAAAATAACAAATTTGATCAATGGAGAGAGCCCACTTCCAGAAAGACGGAAAGGAAAAATAACTTAAATCAGGGAAGTTGTGTAATACGTGACTTTGGCCAGCAGCCCACTTACAAAACTGGATGGAATTCACAAGCTGGAGTGTTAGACTGTTCTGCAGAGCGGAGTCTCCCTGCCAGCAGAGCGGGGCTGGCTTGGGAGTACCCGTTTCCTCTTGGATTCTGCCGGTTTTTGGAAACTCCAGGGAGCGCTTTATTTTATTGCGGATTTTGTGGAGTCTGCACGGGGTCTCACTAAATCAGTGTAGCTCTCCTCGGAGGTGTTTTTCTTCCGATTCTGACTTCTGTTATAAAGAGTTAGGCAAAACAGAGCGACGTCGAGGGGCTGCAGGATGGTGGAGAACGCTGCGGACGAGGGCTGGGCAGTGGAAAGTACAAACGTGCGCGGGACAAGTCCCAGCTCTGCTGCTCGTAGGGATGAACACGGGGATGCTGGAGCCCATTAGGAAGCCCCGTTGGCTCTGGTCACGCTGTCGGGAGCAGGACAGAGCTGCAGTTGTACCCAGTAAGTCTGGGTATAACCGGGATACTGAATCTTTCTAGGAGCTTCCTGAATGCTCATTAATAAACTCTATATTTTGGAGCACACAAATACGCTTTTGAAGGCAGGAAATAACTTCCTTGTTAAGCTTTTTCTCCCCTAAAGCCTGTGTTTTCCTGCATTACTTTCTACACCAGGCACAGCTGATAACGGCGATCGATTCTTGACACTCCAATCCTCATGCCTTCCATCAGCCAAAGCATTCAGGATTCCGACCAAGCCTGCAATTCCAGAGAAGTGCAACCAATGGAATAGGAAGTGTTTCCAGAGAGGAATCATGAACTTGGCAGGCACGAGCAAAGCCGTGACTCTACTGCAGTGTCACAGGAACTTCTATGTGGTCACAGCTTCATCCTGTATATATTTTTTGAAAGCCAATGCCTATGAATTTGGAAAAGTTTTATATATTCAGATTGCAAAGAGAAAGCAAATAAGAGGGGGAAAAACAGGCATTTTGTCTTCTATAAATGTAGTTTCCATAGTATCAGGCTGCAGTTTTATTATTGCACAGTATTTTTTTTCAAAACAATGTCTAGTAAGTTAGTATTTTTCTTCAGGTGGCCCTTCTGTCTTTCAGGGTTGCAGCATGGCTGCAGATATCTTTTCAAGTTGAGGGGATAATTAAAGGTGGCAATATTTTTGGCATTGCTGGCTCTTTCTACAGAATTTCAGCTTGTCAAATTGGATTTTATCAGTAGCCTTCCAAAGATATAGAAACGAACTTGTTATTCACATGTTATTCAACACTCACGAATGCATCTAGAAATCATCTATGCTGTATTTGTCAGTGTTGAGTGACCTGTGAACTCGCTGGTGCTTCAGTCCATTGAGCAGCTCCAGGTTCGTGCTCGTGCGGTTCGCTGCTGAGCTCAGTCCCCTGGCCGCGTGCCTGGAGGTTTGTCGTTTGGCAGGATAAACGCTTTGCCGGAGCTGTTCCAGCACTGGGGGTGTGTGTGGGTGTCTGTGTCCGCACGCGTCCTGCAGTGTGCACGGAGCTCTCTGCTTGCAAACCGTGCTGGGTCATCCTGCATCGTTTCAGATCGACAGTGCCCTGTTCGCGTGCCCCTTCCCTTCAGGAGCTCCTCTCTGCTCAGGCTGAGCACAGTGCTGAGCGTCCCGGTGTTTATGTGGAAGCAGGATTAGAAGTGTTTCATGCAGCTACAGCGGCCCTTAGTGCAATAAGCAATTTATGCTGCTTGAAAAAAAATTAAAAAAACCCTATAAACTGAGCTTGTGTGCGCCTCGTCCATGGAACAAAGTAAAATCGTCTAGGTTAATCCACCAAGAAGGCCTTTAAACAGGTGATAGGATCCAAACTGGGGCTGTAGCTCTTTTATTGTTTACTTTTAGTTTGCACAGAGCCCACTGATATTTCAGGCTTAGGAATATAAACCACGGGATTGCCACGGCTGGAGCTGTGGGGCTAACGTTTGCTGTTTGTTATTGATCAGCTTTGCTAATATGCAGGACAATGAGGACGCCGTGAACTCGCATCATGCACCCTTCCTCATCTGGGCAGATCCATCCTTCTTTATCGCTCTTCGTCTTGCTCTTCTTTTCTTCCAGGCATTATTTTTCCTAGCAGCATTTTGGCAAACTGTACCCAGAGAAGCATTCAGTTTATAGTAAAACACAGCCATTAATGAGGTAAGAGGGCAGACAGGACAAAAATGATGCCTTTGTGTTTTCCAGCTACCCGATAAAAGCACGAAGGCAGCACATGTCATCTACCATGGTTGTCCTGTGACTTACACATCAAGCCTGCAGGCTGGGATTGCGTAGATTTTGATACAAGGAATCTCAGATATTTTTATTCCAATTACGCCCAACTCGGGGCTTGTAAGCAGCTCTTACTTATCCCTACGTGGTCTCCTGCAAGTTAGAGCAGGCCTGAGGTTGCTTTCAGGTTCCCTTTCAAGCTACGAGCCCACCTCCGGGCTGCGTGTCTCGCTGTGGCTTGCTGGAACATCCTACTCGGGACCCAGCTGGAGAGGGTGAGCTCTGTAAATCCAGATTTGAAAATATGTTTGACTAAGTAGAAACTGTGGGGATTGACTGACTCTTCTCACAAAAGATGTCCCCCACAACGAGTCAAAAGCGGGAATACCAGGAACTTGTAGCCTGCCAGATCTTAATTCCAAGTGCACACACTTTGCTCTGTTTCAACGGGGGTTGTTTCTGGCTTTTTATACGCACTGAATGTTTGGAGCAATTTTTCTGCTCATAAAAATAATATCAAGAGGCTCGCAGCAATAGCCAAGATGTGCATAATCCCGGCAGCTCCTCCAAGCACATTCCTGCTGGCTTACAGCACATCCTTCTAGCCTGTTCCTGGAGCCTGTGCGAACACATGAAGGCGGTTAGAGGCCACAGTCACTCGCAGCTCCCTCCGAAGCCCTTAAACTGCGTTTCTGCCACCAGGACTGTCCATTAGAATTGGCCATGGTGAGAATGTGAACGCAGACCAGCTCTGGGCGTCCCCTTGCTCCTTAGAGGAGGTCTAAAGTAAGAGTAAGAGGTTTCTAGTGTCAAAGCAAAGCAAGCTAAGCAGACAAAAAGCATTCCCTGAGGGTAAATCTAAATATCACCTGCTTTTGCAGCGATTTGGCTTGGGCTGGTTGCTAAGGCTAATTCTTGGGGTTCAGACTAGTATCTGGGAGGAGGTGCGCTCCGTGCAAGAGCAGGAACAAGCCTTTTAGTGAGGTCTGAGGCAGCAGATTGGCCGTGAGTAAACGAGATGAACACAAGGATTAATTTCTGCCCTCATTGCTTTTTCTCTTAGGGAGTTATGGCGAAGGCAAGGGTGGCACCTGTGACCAGCAAACTTGTTGCTATTCCCCATCCATCTGAAGGCATTTCCATAGGCGAGCAGCTATGCCTGTTCCACACCAATGAAACATATCACCAGCTCGTGCAGTACGGGAGTAATTTTATTTAAGATGAGGGGAGTGGGAAGTATGCTCTGCTCAAGTCCTTGGGAATACATTGTAGGCTTCTCCCTCTTCTCTCCAGTTTCAGTCTAAACAATTTCACGGTAATCTCCTCCCTGAATACTCTTGCTTGTGGGCACTTTCTGTTCATTCATTTTCAGGCATAACCCTCAGGTTGTCCCAGAGCTCCGTGTACTTCTCCTTGTGGCACTTGAAGGTGTCAATGACTTGCAGGTGTCCCCGTGTGCTGTACCCAACCTTGGCTCTGCCCGTTCTACACCACGTGAAGAAGCTGCGTTGGCTCCGAGCGGGACTCAGCGCAGTAACCTCCCCAGCTTCTCCTTTTACATAAACACTTTAATGTCCTTATTAATTAGAAACAGGAGCCTGGCTGGTTGGTTGGTTACTTCCCCCAAAGTTCGTGTGTTAGAATCAGCTCAAAGAACGAGGCACGTGCAGCATCTTAGCGGCTTCATGATGATACTGCCAGGGACCTGAAATTCATTTTGGGGAAATGAGTTGTGCATGTATTCACACATGTACATACCCGTGTGCATATATGTTTATACTATAAATATATATGTATATGTTTACATAAAAAGCAAAACTAGTAAAGCTTCTTAAAATATTTTATTTGGCACATTTACAGTTAATGTGTTTCTGTATGCGTTTCACAGGGCGTATCATTGACCTTAAACTTAAGTGAATGTTTCTTGCCTTTACGACTTGAATATCTTTCAGCATAAATAGATCTTGAAACAGCTTTATGAATTGGCAACAGCACTGTGGTTTACTGAAATAAAAATATGAGAACAATATGTTATTAGTTATATAAATCCCCAGCAAAAAAAGCCTTCAGGTTGGCCCTAAGCAAAGTATATATCAGTAAATTTTATCTTACAGCATAAAATAATATGGCAATGTTTATAATGGGCATGTAGGGAGTAACTTGTGTCAATAAATCACCACAATCTGTAACTTTCTGTGCATGGACATCAGAACATGTTTCATGGTAGCTGGTACAGGGCCAGGAAAGGGGGTGAATGAACTGATCCCTCTCCTGCGCAGAAGGAGGAGTTTACAGGCTGCAGTGATGACAGGGGTAATGCAGGGATAATGAAAAGGTAGAGATTTCTGTTGAATATAGTTTCTCTTAAGAACTCCTCAGCATCTCTTTCAGAGTCCTGGCCACATTCCGCCTCCAAACTGACCCCAAAGACCAGACTCCTGGTGTTGTTGAAGTTGCCTTGCCAACAAGATCTCCAATGGAATGGGAACAAATGGAAATGAAGCCTGCTCCCTTTGTGCTGCTTGGTGGGGATGGTGTGGTAATGTTTATCCCAATGAACTTTTCAATTTAATTCTTTTGAGTATAACTTTGTGCCTGAAAGGATTGTGCAATTATTCTCAAAATGCCCTCACAATTTTGGCTTTTTTGTTTTTCAAGAATATTCTGTAGTTCCTTTCACGTTGTAATTCACCTTTGTGCATCTTCAGGAAGATGTTAAAATAGCAATTTAAAGTAGGTGTTTCAACATACCCATGAGAATTGATTATTGCACTGAGTCCTCTGCTGACACGGAGGAGGATGTCTCTGTCGATTATCTGCCTTCCTCTTGACTATAACTGCATAAATGTAAAAGCTAAGTATAAAGGCAGCAGATTCTTACCGTGTTACTCTTCATATCTGCAGAGTTTCACTGTCCTCTCCCTTCTCCCTTCTCCGTAGAGGTAAAGCATTTCAAACGTATTCTGAAAACTGGGACCTTATTTTCTTCTCACATGTTGATGATGTGATTAGGATAGCAATAAAATTCTCTAAATCTGGATTGTGAGCTGTGTGTAATAACGAAGGCTTGAAACTTGTGAGCCAGCGCTGAGGTTGCAAACACCAGCTCTGAAAGTCCTCAGTTTCTGTTCCTTCCCCTAAAATTTTATTTGACCTTTGGCAAAATTGTTTCATCTTTATGTCCCTTCTCTATCTGAACAGTAAGGACTGACAATTTTGCCTTCCTTTATGTGTATGTGTGTGTGCAATTACTTAGCTCCAAGCAGCAAAGCACTTGATAAGACACAACTTTACTGGTACAGAAGTGCTGGGATTAGATAACTCTGAACACCATATAGAAGATGAAAACCAGAGCATCGTTTGGGACATCTAAACACTGTGAAGATGCAAATAATCAGAGTACTATTTACCGTAGCAAAGAGCATGTCCTGGCTGTGCTCTCTGTTTTACATCGTTATCTGCACTGCAGCTTGGGAAGAATTTCTATTAGCTCCAACATACGAATGACCAAGCACGAGACTTCGATGAGGAAGCAGTTCTCAGTCTGGAGAAGTAGGAGATGAAACTGTAGGATGGTTGTTGACAGTAATTTCTGAAGGAAGGAGAAAGGTCAATAGTTCCACTTGTACAGCATCAGGATGAGTAGATTGAGGGATCTTTTTTTTTTAAAGTCCTTTTAACATAAGATAATGATAGTTCTTCAGAATGGAATATTAGGCTGAGGCTAAAGCATGACAGTGATGTCAGTAGAAAAGCTCATGCTCATTAAAAATTGTTTGATAGGAAGCAGATTTTGGACTGGTGTTTGACACATACGTACAAACGCTGTGGGATTTGTAAGTTTGTTCATCTTGAAAAATACTCTCCTTGTTTCATAATCAGGTTCTATCTCTGCACTGGTTTTAAAATAACCATCCAGTGCAGGCTACCAGAAGAGTAACCTTCTGGTTAAATGGATGTAATTTTTCTTGGGATGATTCTGCTTGCTTTTGTACCTGGCACTAATGGAGAATGGGGAGAGAGAGGCTTATGTGTCTCATTCCAGCCAGCACAGTAAAGTCTGTCTGCAGTGAGGGATTTATTTATTCCGCCTTAAAGCTGGAGCCAAAGAAATTGCATTATGCAAATAGAACCTAGAATAGTATTTTCCATTTATGCTGTTTTTTTATTTTTCTAAATTTAAATATTACTTTTTTTTCTTTTTTTTTTAGTGTCTGCCATTTGAGCAATGGAAAATATACCTACATTTTCCGTACTTAAGTGAAGTGCTGTTTACCACCTCCATGGCATTACAGTGGGAGTAATATCATCATTGCCACGGGGGATGGAGCTGGAATACAGCTAAAGCTCAGGCACAAGTGAATTGCTCTCTCCCAGCTTAGTCCTAGCAAATGAAATTTGCCATAGAAACAGGTAAAAAGCGTGAATCTGAAAATCTTTTTCTTTTTTTTCCCCTGTTAACCTGCTCTAGTCCATTCAAAACACCTATTGCCCTTCACTGTGTACCAGCAGTAGTAGCAACAGGGTTGTCTTTAGCTGCCTCCTTAACATGGCCGTTTTCTGGGCTGGACCATCATTGTCCAGGCAGATATTTATCTATTTCTGATATGATGTTGGAATAAAAAAATCTACTTCAAAGTACCTTATTGCACTGCTGATAAATTGCTTTTGAGCTAGCACTGAACTTTGTTGGTGTTTGATGATCATGATGGTGATCGTGATGGTGATGGTCCCTTATTCGAACATTGCCTGGCTGAAGAAAAAGATCCTGCATTGCCGTTTCCCTGTTGGCTTGACTGCTACTTGCTGGGAGGCTTTTCAGCAGTCTGTTCATCTTTCCCTCCTTGTTCTTGCGTTCTGTCTGTTTAGGCTCAAAGTCCCCCTTGGACAGATGCTCTCATGTTCTGCAGGTGGTTCTTGAGATAGCAATGAAGCTCCATGGTACTGTGGTACCATTTCCAAGGGGTTATCCAGGACTCACCAGAAGGTCCTCAGGATGTCTGCCTAACCTTGAGAACTCGAGTGGAGCGGCCGACACTGCTGAGGGCTGCACTGCCATCCAGAGAGACCTGGACAGGAGGGAGAGCTGGGCAGAGAGGAACCTCATGGTGTTCAACAAGGACAAGTGCAGGGTCCTGCCCCTGGGCAGGAATAACCCCAAGCACCAGCACAGACCGGGGGTTGACCTGCTGGACAGCAGCTCTGCGGAGAGGGATTTGGGAGTCCTGGGGACACCAAGCTGCCCCCGAGGCACCACTGGGCCCTCGTGGCCAGGAAGGCCGCTGGGCTCCCGGCTGCAGCAGCAGGAGCGTTGGCAGCAGGGCCAGGAGGGGATCCTGCCCCTCTGGCCAGCTCTGGGGAGGCACCTGGAGCGCTGGGGGCAGCTCTGGGCTCCCCAGGAGCAGAGGGACGTGGAGCTGCTGGAGAGGGGCCAGCGCAGGGCACGAAGGGGCTGGAGGGGCTGGAGCAGCGAGCGGGTGGGGAGAGACTGAGCGAGCGGGGCCTGTGCAGCTGGAGAGGAGAAGGCCCAGAGGGATGGGACCAACATGGACAAGTGCCTGAGGGGAGGGGGTAGGGAGGATGGGGCCAGGCTCCTCTCGGTGGTGGCCGGTGACAGAACAAGGAGTAACGGGCACAAGCTGAACCCCAGGCAGCTCCATCTCCCTGTGGGGAAGAACTTCTGTGCTGTGAGGGTGCCCGAGCCCTGGCCCAGGCTGCCCAGAGAGGCTGTGGAGGCTCCTGCTCTGGAGATCTCCCAACCCGCCTGGATGGACCCTGTGCCCCTGCTCTGGGTGTCCCTGCTGGAGCAGGGCTTGGACTGGATGAGCTCTCGAGGTCCCTGCCAACCTCAACGCTTCTGTGAGTCTGAGAACTCTTTTCCCTCAGTGACCACAGATGAGTTCTGTGGAGAAGACTGCTCTGACTTTGTTCCTGAAAATGTTTCTGTTCCTTGATGACAGATTCAGTGAGCTAAGATAATGTAAAGGCTTTTTGAGGTGGATTAATTTTTCATATTATTTGCCCTTAATTTTGGTATCTGCTGCAAAAATCCCTGTAGCCTAATATCATCTTTGTATCTTCTTTCCTCCCAGTGAACAAATGCGTTGAGTATGTTTTTGTTGGTACAAAATGATGCTTTACCTGAAAGCCAACATTTACTCCAAGAATGGATATCTGGATTTATATGTGAGACTTTCCATTCAAGTTTGATCACATCTGATGCTGCTTATATTGTCATATTTGTAAAACAATATAGTCTAACTGTAGGAGGAATAGCAGAAAAGATTACTGTATCGTCATTACTGATGGGTATTTTCAAAGAAAAACGGAACTGATACCCCATGCTTTCATCTACAGATTGTAAAAATAGTCCTAAAATAATAATTAGATAACCCAGCTCAGTTTTGATATGAGCAACAAAAATAACATAAAGTCATTCTGTGGGTGTGCGTAGTTTTGCTTTCCACATAATAGTTCAAATAGGCAGAAAGAATTAGCATTTTGGTAAACAACAAAGATCATCAAATATTGTGAAAGTCTCGGTGGAAGCAAAAGCTGACGTGCTGCCTACCTGTGCTCAGCCCTCCCAGCTGCATCCAGGCTCCGTGTGTGTTTTTCCACAGAGCATCTGATTCGTGAGGCAGCCTTGCAGGAATCTAGTTAGTAAAGGATTGTGCAATGCGTGAGCGTTTTGGATTGCATCAGGTGTTTGGAAGAGGAAAACTAACAGATGTTTGATTCCAAAGGGTCCAGCAGAGACACATCACAGCTCACCTCATTTTTCAGACCAGGAAAAATCCTGGTAACCCTTCCCTCCCGCCCTCTGCCCCCGGCCCCCTCCTCCTCTTTTTCTTTCCTTTAGTGACCTCTGTGTGTCCAATTCGAACCCCCTGGGTGCAGAGCCAGGGTCAGTAAGGACCATGTTGTATCTTGGCCTCTGCACTCAGTCAGGGCTCCACTTTTCTCTCGGGAAGTTCTCCAGGGAGCCCTTGCAGGCCCGGTCTCCTGCTCAGCATCCTCTGTCCTACAAAGGAGAGTAGAGATGTGCGAGTACCAGAGGAAACCTCGCTATTTCTGCATCCTATTCAGCATCCTCTGTAGGTTGCACCCCGACGTTCTGAGCAGCTCATTGAGGGGTGCGTAAAATCCAGCAACCATCATTTAAAATCTGAAAGCCTTTCCCCAGGATCATCTTGTTTCTCTGACGTACTTTCAACCAAGCCTGAAATATGGGGTGCAGCCAGGGTTGTTAACCCCGCTCTTAGGGATAAAAGGCACTTTTGGCGTTGAAAATGCAAAATGAACCCCCTAAACTACTGCTAGAGCCCAATAGTAGTTTCAGGAGAGGCCTCTTCTCTAAGCAGTCCACAGAAACAGTCATGTCTATCTAGGGGACAACATGTGCCCTCTATGGAGCAGAGGGATCCTATGGGCTCAGATGAACTCCCTGCCTGCGAGAGGGACCAGCCAAAAGCAGATGCTTGTGTGCTCACCGTCGCATGGTAGGTGTTAAGGATGGAAATACAAAAGTTAGATCACTTATTCAATATTTCTACTGTTGCTGGAGTGCAAGGTCTCTGTTCTGGAATAATTTATGGAGAGAATTCTAGCTTCAGTGGGAAGATTCTTATATAATCTGAATTGTCTGGAGTTGTCATTTGTTTAAGCACTTTTCCTGGAAGTCGTTTTTTCCCATTTCAGATGCAAAAAGTATCAGGTGAAAATGAGCAGCATAACCTTTACCTAGCCCGTCATGAAATGTTCTGGTTTTCCTATTGCTTGCAGAATACTAACATTTCCCAAAACCATACAGCTCTCCTGTCGTTAGATGATTATTCTGATTAGATGATATCAACTGTCAGAGTGGCAATAAGGTTTACTCAATGACGCCGCCAGCGGGAGGAGGCGGCGGAACCAGGAGCTGGGATCCAGCCGGCCAGCTTCGTGCCTAGGAAATCTGGAAAACTGCTGGGTTCGGTCTAGAGTTTAGGCAGAATTCGGAGGTTTCCTACAAAATGTTAAGATGTGGTAAAGATTGAAATTACAAGGTTGAATTACAAGGTTGAAATCACAAGGTTTGATTAACGCTGGAGCTGTACTTGATGCTATTCTTCAGAAGATACTGAACCACGTATCTGCCCATCAAGCATTCAGACAGCAGACCAGGACAGCGGAATTTTTGTTTCTTCATCTCCACCCACTGTCTCTTCAAGGTTTTCCCTGTATTTTGGACCCTTTAAAATACCCACGTTTGAAGTTTGAAGCGAACCACACAGAAGTGCATAAAAAGTGCTATTTTTCGCACTAGCTCTATCAGCAGTTTCAGAGATTTAACAAAAACCACTCACCTGGCTTCCAGAAAAGAAATTCATAGCTCTGCCATTGCCTTCATTGGGAAAAAATAGTGGGCTAATATATTTTCCTGTCTCATTAGTGGACCGTCAGGATAAGGATATAAAATAAAAGTCATTTTTGAAAATAAGAAAGCAGTATTCAGCAAACAGAACCCCCTTTTAAGGAATTCATTGGGGAAAAAAGTCAACCCCCCTCACCTCCACTAAACAGCATGCAGTGCAGCAAGTGACACTATTGACTTCATGCAGATATTGGAAGGGATTTGCCATTAAGTGACGTATTTGTCTTAGGAGAAAGGTTTTTGTTCATTATGAGGTGATCATTTCTTAACACGATAAGCAACATTACAAGCCCTGAGCTCCTAGAGCTAACAGCGTCAGGAAAAGCTTTAGACAGCTGACAACGGAATATTAAAAAATATTTGCTCTAATGAAATAGCCGCCACTCACATATATCAGATTATAAGTTGTTGCATAATCAAACTGCTCTTTGCAGCTTTTCCTCTTTTCCATCAACCTTACCAATAAGCTCAATGATCAGTGTGAAGAAAACACCCAGCATAAAGGCCGTGCCCTCTCCGCCTCTCCGGTATTATTCTAATCACTGCCAAATGCAAAAATTAGCTCATTAAGGAGGATAAACCTTTAGATTTTGTAGTGCAGCTGTAGCACTGCTTTGTTTTATGTAGATATGACTGAACTGGTCACAAAATCCTGCTGAAGAGAGAGCTGCAGAGCGGGGATGCAAATGCCTCGTCCCTAGGGACTGCACAGCCCAAACCCCGCTCTCGCTTCCACCCAGGTGACAAGAAGGAATTTGCTCCCGTATAAAAGCTGCTATTCACTGGATGGAAAGACCTATCCAAGAAGCGTTAGCAGGAGGCCCAAAAGCCTGATAGCGCTGCTAGCACCCGTCAGCACCCTCACAGTAACATTTGTTTCACACGTGTCCTGGCTCGGCAGGCACCTGATTTATATTTTCACACTTTGTCCCAGTTTTCCACACTCTTGTATTCTAGCTGATTGTTCGTACAGTAAATGCGACTGCCTTGTCATCTTCCAGCAAAAGAACCAGGTTATTGCACGGGGCACAGCTCTTGCTCCGAAGTGCCCCTGCACCAGAACACACAACACCCTCTTAAGGCAACACAGGCAGTTAGTTACATGGTAATTTAATTTTTAAAGGCCATTAACACGTTAATAAGTATGAACTTATTGTACTTCCATATGTCTTCCTGCAGCACTGCAGTAATGAACTTTGCCTATTTAATTAAGCATTCAGGGGGTGTTCCAGAAATGGTAACAAGGAACTGACTCCTTTCCTAATTGCATCAGGGCAGAGGCACAAGGCAGGTCACACACATAACAAGGGACTGCGCTTGTTAAAGGGATGATGATCCAAACCAAGGGATGATGATCCAAACAAATGTGAGGGGAAACTGAGCAGCGGGGAAGCAGAGTGATCTGTCCACACTAACCCGAGGGCAGGACTTGCAGCAGAGCCTGGGTATGGTGACTCTCAGGTCCTATTCCAGCACATGAGCTCATGCTGTCCTCGGCAGCAGGAAGCTTCACTCCGCAGGCAGGAAGGGATGAGGAGCTTTTCCAGAGGCCTCTGTCCAGAGCTTTGGAAGGGCTTTCCCGGGTACGTTTAAGCCATACGTTAGATAGCAGCAACTAAGCTACCACGATGAATAATGCAAGGCAGGAAGCATTAGCAGTGGTTTGCCAAAATGTGACGCCAGGCTCCCCTCCTTAGCCAACCAGCTCCTCCCAAGGAGGCTCCCGAACTGTGCAGGGAAGGGCCGGCCGAGTGGTGCAGCCGCACGGCAGATCCCCCGGAGCAGGAGCCGCAAGTCCTGAGCGCAAGAACCTCAATAAACCCCCCATGTGAAAAGATAGGGAAAAGATTATTGAGCAATATCCAGGTAGAGGCAACCACTGGGCACAGGGATGGAGATTCCTGCCAGCAGCAGTAGGAATTTTTTTCTGATGTGCTTCTGTCCGTGTAAATCAGGTTACTGACACACGCGCCAGGTCTGGAAACTCGGAGCGGGCTGGAGCCGCTACGAACCTCCATCTCCAGCACAGGGAGTAGCCCAGAAGGTTTAGACATTTGTGCAGAGTTTCCAATAGATGTTTATAACGGATCTTGCTGCTCTTTCGGCTTTCCTGCCTGAGGTCATAGAGGGAAGTTTCTGTAGAGCAAGCAAAATAACCTCATCGGAGAGACACCGTTGAGATCTTCATTGTGCCATTTAAAACAAACGAGGAGCTGCAGATTTTCAACACGTGGCTGTCCCTGCCTTGCTCGGGTACCTTTACAAACAGTTTGCAGATACAGCTCAAGGATCAGCCCACTGGTTTCGTGAGAGCAACAGCGGGGATGGCTAAACTACCCTGCCAGGAGGAAAAGAAGGGGATGAGTATCCAGTGGGACACTTCAGAGCGCAAATCGGCAGAAAAGCTTGGATCCATCAGAGTGTTCTCCCTCACAGAGCCCGGACTGGACCCAGGAGTGCAGAGCCCCTGCAACGAACGGGTTCAATATGTATTTTACACTTGGCAAATAAAGCATAAATACAAGCAATGCATTTGCAGGCCCACACAAACACAGGCCGCCCTTCCCTCCCGTCAGCTCCAGTGCAGCTGCTCATTCCTCATGCCCGCGTTATGCCGAGGTGTGTGGATCCATCCCCAGGTGACTTGCGCCCAATTTCCACAAGTATCCGCATGAATTATCCTCTTAGGCCCCACTACAAAACTAGTAGGGATATTAATCTTCACTACACATAAAAAGAGTTTAAGAGCATATTAAAATTGCATAGTCGAGCACTCAAATCAGAGACGTCAGAGTGACTCTCATCTGCATTTTTTTGTCCACACATTTTCACAGCCACTCCGCAATAAATTACTATTGTTCCCTGCAAGATCCCTGCCTCTTCCTGTGCAAAGCACAGATCTGCTCTAGAAGGAATCAAGGCTACACGAGGAAAAAGGACTAATCTCCAGATCCCTAGCAGCAATTATGGCAGGATGCAGAGGATGTGCTTCAAAGGAGGTGGCCTTTTAGGCTGCATAGGCTTTATGGCATGGTTATTTTTGATCCAGCAGCGGTGCTTAAAATTGAAGAAAATCATTAAATGTTCAGTAAATGTTCAATTTCAGTAGCTCACCTGTAAAATCATTCCCCAATGAAAAGAAATGCATTAAAACCTTTTCAAAGTATGGTGCATGCTGAGCACTTGGCTACAAAAGAAGAAAGGGATACATGATAACACAGGTAGGAACCCTCGGAAAACACGGATGGGATGAATAAATGAAGGAAGATACATAAACTACCTCAACTTGAACGAATTCTAACCCAAGCCTGAGTGCTTAAATCTGACATCCTAATAATGTCCTTTTAGACATGCCTTCAGAGGCATGCAAACGTTCACCTGTAATTTATTTCTCTACTAAGAATAATTTCACACTGATAATTGGGAAGGATGTCCCTGGAATTAGACGAAATCCCACACGCCGAGCACAGTAGCGCTGAGCGAGGGAGGCTGCATTTTGGTGATAACACAGCTGGATTTTTAGGAAGTTAAACCCTCACTAAATCTCCAGAACTAGCATCAGGTTTTAGACACAATTTCTAAATTGCAATTTTGCCTACACAGATGTTTCAAATCAAAGAGCCAACATCTAACTGGAGTTAGATGTTGACAGCCCACTTGGCACGAGGCAGCTGAAGTGCTGCACCCCTTCACGGCTCATCCCTCTGCTGCAATAGTCCTCCTGCAAGAGATAAACATTCCTAGATGCTACTTTAGGTAAGAATAACAGTGCTTCAAAGTTTGGCTATTTCTTGGCTTACCTTCCAGGAACATAAGACAACACACAAGAACCTATGGGAAGGGTTCCCTAAGGGGAAGAACCCTTCGATCAAACAGAACATCTGTCCCTCCTCAAATCTTTATGGACCTTAATTGTCTGATGATAAACCAGGATTGTTGTTCACAAGTATATTTGGGCTATTTTCATCCTCCACAAAAGCATCAGCGAATGAACCAGAATAAGTATCAAGCTGTGCAGTGCTGGTGTTGGACATATCTGTATGGTCAGGCTTGGAAATAGAAAGGGGGATATTTATGTGGTTAATAAAAATGAAGAATGCGTTTGTGACATCCAGGTTCTGCACCTGGCTTTGGACAAGAGCCTCTCGGGTTCAGCACCTCTGTCTGCAAGATGTGGGTAACACCTTTTACCATCACACAGAACCGCCCCGAGTCCAAGATAACACATATAAAATATGCTGAGTCTCAACTGGATGCTGAAATCAAACCAATCGCAAAGTATTGACACCATCTTAGTTTTCTGGTTGTTAAAACAACATCAGACTAGATGGAAAATCAAACTTGCTGTGTAGTTAGGAATAGAAGGCCATATCTGTGAGTGTAACATGCCTGTTCCTGCAGCGAGCACTTTGCTTCCAGGTATTCCCACTCCATCTCCATCCTCTCAACTCTGCAAACCGACACTCAAGCTTCAGGGGGAGATTTCAGATGCTTCCACGACCGAACGGATTTTGCTCACTTCCAGCAGAACAGAATTTGGGTATTTCACAGGCCTCCCTATGGAAAAGGAACCTTTGTACCAGGAAGGTGTGCATTAGTGGATT
Source organism: Crypturellus undulatus (assembly GCA_013389825.1). NCBI lineage: Eukaryota > Metazoa > Chordata > Aves > Tinamiformes > Tinamidae > Crypturellus > Crypturellus undulatus. Next base: position 31,938 of record VWPW01015276.1, read on the forward strand.
AAACACAGTTGCTAAGTTAATACTTTAAATCTTATTGCATTATACAGAAACTAACACACTCTCATTTGTATATTAATGATGGTAAAACTGTGACTTTTAATACTCTGTAAATTATTAGCATAACCTTCAGGGAACACTAGGACAGCCCTGGAAATAGCTTGCTTGGGCAGAGTACAGGGTCATTGGATAACTAGAAAGGCAAACAGCTCCAAATAACAATATAAGCAGGTATTGGCCCTCCCTGGGGCGGTAGAGATGTCCTGCCTGATTCGGAAGGTCTCACTGGGCCCTCTTTTACCATGAGTCTGTGTTACAGACTGTGTCACTTAAGCATTCTTGGTACCAAATCCCTTTCTCCTTGAATATTTGCTTTAGNCAGGGAACAGTAGGACAGCCCTGGAAGTACAGGGTTGGGCAGAGTACAGGGCAGAGTACAGGGTCATTGGATAACTAGAAAGGCAAACAGCTCCAAATAACAATATAAGCAGGTATTGGCCCTCCCTGGGGCGGTAGAGATGTCCTGCCTGATTCGGAAGGTCTCACTGGGCCCTCTTTTACCATGAGTCTGTGTTACAGACTGTGTCACTTAAGCATTCTTGGTACCAAATCCCTTTCTCCTTGAATATATGCTTTAGCACAGTTTTAACTTTAGCTTTTTTCCCACCAGGGAACCTCCAGCCACGAAAGCTGCTCAAGTCCTGGCTTCCCGGGTCCTTTGTCCCCAGGAACTCAGGAACGTGCTGGTCTTCAGCACCACCAACAATAAAACAACAAGCACACTCCGTGGAAAATATCACACTTGCCCTTTTCGGTTCCAATTCAAGCATATATATGTGTTTGTGTGTTACATTATTTCAGAAATTTGAAACTTGCTATGGGACAGAAATTTCAGTCTCTCTATGCTCTCGCTTTCCCTATAGCAAATTTTGCCTGAACTGCCAAGTCAGACTGAAACCAAAAGCAGTATGTAGGGAGGGAGAAAAGTGTAATAAAGCATTTTAGGTTCTATTTATCCCTAATGAATTTTCACTGCCCTGTGTGTGCTAGGAAGACATCTGGTTGGTTGCAACTTATTGCTGTGTCACTGCTTTCATTCTGACCTCTGGAAAGAAAATGGGGAGAATATTTAATATCAGGGAAGAGGGACTGCCAAGAGTTCTTTAGGTTTAAAGAATAAAATATACTTGAAACAATTTCCAGGTGGTTCAGCCAAATATCCTCCTTATCTCCTATATAGCCAAATATCCTTAGCACATCCTTATATCCTATATAGCCAAATATCCTCCTTAGAAAGCTGGAATGCTGGAGTGCCCCTACGTACACATTCCCCGTGTAGGCAATGCATTTTATTAGCCAGGTGGTACCATAAAATGCTCGTGCATTGGTCATAAATCGACATCTCTGGAAGCAGCAGGTGAAGCACATATGAGGTTGGGAGTTTTAGTTTTGCAAATGTTTCTTTTTCTTTTATTTCTAGAAAAAAAATGCAACTGCTTTGCTAAGACGAGAGGCCCTGCGTGGTGACAAGCATCCAGGAATCTGAGGAAAAGCTGCTCGCAGGTCGGATTATGGGTCCTGCCCAAAATCCAGCTGAAGTGACTGGTAAAGGATCCCTGCTTAGGAGCTCTTCTATTACTGCTTCCCAGTCCCCCTGGTGCCAACTTGGGGCTGGCCAGAGCTTGGCAGGAGCGTGGAAATGTAATTGACCTGTTATTAGATGTTCTTATTGGTGGAGTTTCAATATTAAATTGGATCTTTTGCGCCACAAATGGTGACACGGAAATGATAAATGCAGAGCCCCTGCTTTGATCTGTTTTTTAAATCCTCAATGTCTCATGAATTCTGTTCAGCTAAATTCATCACTGTTTTACTGAATTCTGAAATGCAAATATATCTATATATATATAAAATATTGCTGAAAAAAGAGCCATAATGCTCTGTTTTGGAAGGGGCACCTAAGCTCTATTTCCCCACGGATTTTAGAACATATCCAAGCCTCCTAGGAACTTCCAAGCCTGTTTTTAAGTCTCTGGTGCGACCCGATGGAGACCCACACCTCTATATGTGTCACCTATGCTGCAGGGACCCCAAGCATTAGTGCCTCAAGAGGCAGGTCACAGTGGAGTAAATCAAAAAGGTTCCTGCTAGTGTTGAAATAGGGCTGACCGTGCTGCAGCACAAACCAGGTTTTTCTTCTCAGGGCAAGAACTTTCAGCTTTGAATCTGAAAAGCCTCAGGGCCCTGATCCAGCCTTTCCAGGCCTGTTTCTGACAGCTGGAACAGACTTTCCTTGCACACATGTTGGCCTCCTACCTGCTAAGTCCTTGATTCCTCCTTCATTTTCTGGCACCTCCTGCAATAGATAGAAACAAAAAAAGAAAAGCCTTGGCTTCCAGAGGCAATTTCGCATATGGTAAAGTGAGCTCAGCGCTTAGTTATGGTTTTTTCCCCTTCAATCCTCTCTCCGGGTGACAATTCCAAGAGCACATTTGGAAAATGTTGGTAGAAAATGGAGAAAATCAGGGCAAACACTAGAGATTTGAAACTTTGGAGGTCTTGATACAAGCATTATATGTCAGATAGATAGAGAAAAACTTCTTCAAACCATCTCTGCAAACTTGCAGAAGCAAATATGACGCGTGGGTTTCAGGTGTGAAAGACGCAGGATCTGGAACGTTAATGCTCTGACGGTTACAGCTTTGCTCTTTTCATGTAAGAGATCCAAAATGCTTGGGGAACCTTTCTAGCAGGGTTAGCTCTGTCCCTGGAAGTTATCCGCAGGAATAATTCTAAAAATTCTAAAAATTCTAAAAGCAAGACTGAATACACTACAAGGCGCTTTACTGATATCAGACCTCATTTGAACTCGGGCTCTGCCAGAAACCAGCAGTGATTTAGCTGTGAGAGGCTTCAGGTTTCACCTCCCTGTTCTAAAGCGATCCCAATCCCAGAGCAGATCCCAGTCTCCCGGACTAAACGCAAGACCAAGCCCAGGCTGGGGTCAGTTTACAGCCAGAACTGCCCTCTCCACGTTGCGTCTCTCACAAGAAACCCTGTGCGGAGCCACCACAGTGGCTTTTCTGGGTGTTTCTCACAAGCAAATTCTTTTTAGGGTCTTGCATTTTGCTTTCTTCTTTTGGACAGGTCTCCATCTGAAAGCAAAGTTAATAATTACTTTGAACCCACAGAATCATCACTTTTTAGCTCTTCTAAATGCCTCGGAGTTAAGCGCATGACTGCCCAACTACCTACTGGTGGGCTGTGAGGAAACCTAGAAATTTAAACCCTTTTGTGTTTTAAGCAGCTATTAATAGTTTCAAAGGTGGCTTTATTTTTTTTTTTTTTAGAGTTTGAAAAGATTCTTTAGCATGCTGGTTAAAAATACTTGGATCCTAGGTTCAGGATATCTGAACATGCAAAGACGGGAAGATTTCCAAAGGGGATTTATAAAATCTCTTAGGGAAGCACATCTAGTATTGATTTCCGCTGCGTATATTCCTCATGATTCAAGGGCTGATAATGCAGCAAAACTCTTGATGCAGCAAGTTCATGCAAGCAGGAGGAGTGTTGTCTGCTCTTGGTTTCCAGATTCCGGAGGGAATCGAGGAGTGTTATTTGTACTGGATGGGCACAGAGACAACAGCACAAATGGGAAGGATTAAAATCTGTTAGTTAGTCACTGAATTTCTAAAGACACATCAGTCTGTAGCAACTACTGTGAGCCCAAGTCCACCACCAGCTCCCCTATGAGGGCTGCTGTCCTCTTGTGAGGTTCCAGGCACACAGGAATTCAATTCCGATCTTTAAATTTTGGGGGGCACATTTTACCCACGCCTTTATGCTGCAACACATCAATGCGATACTGTCTGATGGCAATACACCAAAGGTGAACACTATGGCAGTAATAATTACATGTTAGCCAGTGTCCTTACTAAAAGGGAGGAATCACCCGTGTAGTCCCAGACTAAAACACCCTCCCAGCGGAACGACCCTGGGGCCTGTGCATCAGCTCAAAGCAGTGCCCACATTTACCCAAGAGCTTTGGGCTTATTCCCTAGCCCCGACCTTGGGCTGCTTGTGCTAGTTCTTTTCTGCAGCTCCAGTCTTAAAATTTGAAATTGGTAGAACAAAAGTCTTCCAAGAAACTGATATATTATTTTTTTCTGTATGCAAAAAAAAAAAGACTTTTTAAGAGTGTCATAATAATTTTAGGGAAGATAGCACTGAATGATGAAAGCCTTACCAGGTGGAAGGGATTTATTCTAGAATTGGGATCGCCTTTTTCAGAGGTACTTGTTGACCCCCAGGTATTTAATACTTTAACTGAAGAACTTTTAGGGGCTCCGTCTTACGGCTTTCCTTACATACGCCCTGTTGTTGCTTTATGCCACAAGATCATATTACTGCAGCTGAATGCAACAAAACTAGCATCAAGATACCATTTAGGGGAATAAAAGAGCTGTTCAGATGAGGAACATCAAAGCACCGACCAACGCTCTCTAACAAACCTCTCCGCTGTGAAGCTTTGTTTACGTGTTTCATTTAATGGGCAAATGATTAACTGGGGCTCTGTGTCAAACGCCTCTTTTAGCCTGGGCCGCTCCTACTGGTTTTCCAGTAATTTAGGAAGGTGCTCCCAGCCCTTCTGCTGCCGGGCAGGAGAGCAGAGCCAGAGATCGCAGNGAAGTGCTCCCAGCCCTTCTGCTGCCTGCTGCTGCCGGGCAGGAGAGCAGAGCCAGAGATCGCAGAGATAGCAGCAGGTTCCTGCGAGCTGGGGATAAGAACCGCACTGGGAGGTTTTCCCAGTAGGTTCTGTTGAGAGCGTGGGACACATCCCGCCGCGGGGTACGTGGGGCTGCATCCCACCGGGGACACCAGGCTCTGGCGGTGCTTCCAGCCCTGTCCTCCGCGGGGTGCAGCGCCCGCGCGGCGGACACCCCGTGTCCCCGTCCGCACGCGTGGACAGCGGCGGCAGGTCCCCACGGCAGCAGCGGGGCCTGGCGGCGGCCNTTTTCCCAGCAGGCGCTTCCAGCCCTGTCCTGCACTCCTGTCGCGGGGTGCAGCGCCCGCGCGGCGGACACCCCGTGTCCCCGTCCGCACGCGTGGGCAGCGGCGGCAGGTCCCCACGGCAGCGATGGGGCCTGGCGGCGGCAGGGAGTTTTGTCCCGGGAAGGCCTCGTGGGTGGGTGCGTTGTGCCGTGGTGGGGCACGCTGTGCGGTGACGATGTCTCCACCGAATGTCCCACAAGAGGTGCCCCAGGGGAAAGGTGCTGAGGGAGAGGGACGGAGCTCTCAACTCTTCCCCGGCAAAACAGCAGTCACCAGCAGGACGAAGCTGGAAGGCCCAGAGCTTTCTGTGCCGTGTTTGCCACGCTGCCACATCACCCCCCTTCCCTAGCTGCAGCAGGTTTGCGTGGGGGATGAAACCAACCTCTAACCCTGAGGTTTTTAATCCATAAAATCAATTATTTGGAAGCCAATACTTGGAGTTTCACAGCAGTTACACCCGGGATTTCTTGAAACTGAATCTCCTCCACTTTGCTGTTTGTTTTTGCTGGAATAGCATTGCTTAGGTTGCATTCTGGGACCAGGGCATTTTCCTTGTTAGAGCGAGTTTTAGATCAGTTTGATTCTTTTGAGCGCACAGCTTTAGCCGCACACATAAATCCCGGTTCTCAGTGCAACCCTGGCATAAGCAGGATGGTTTGTATTAACTCCCATGAGAAGGATGGGCTAAAGTCCAATGATAATGGGACTTTAACGTGACTTTTGCGTGCAGTTGTTTCAAAATACCAGAATTGCTGTGCTTGAAGCTGAAGAAAGCTGGAACTGCCTGTGACTCCTTCAATCCTAAATGTGTCGTGTATTCTGCAGCAGCACAATGAATGCTGCTTGTTTCTGCCATCTAACCAAGAGTGTTTGTCAAACAGGTAGCATTAGCATATGGGAATTGCTAAAGTATTAGTAATTATTGTTGAGTCACCTGGAGAACAAAATTTTGCCCTTGCAACTTGTTCTTTGAAATTAATGACAAAGTGCTAAGTTGCTTGGATTAAATTGAGGAGATAAAAGAAATGCTGGTACTGAAAACAGCTACTGCTGAATGTATTTTATTGTGGCCAAAGCGATTCGGTTTCAAGCAGTCTGTATTTTCCAGGTGGGAGAGCTGCTGGTAGATTTGGTTTCAGAATCCCCTATTGAAATAAAGAGGGAGTGGCTGGGGGCAAGGCCCGCCGAGGGGTGACCCAGTAATGGAAGTTAAGATTTTCTTGAATGGACTTACACAACCTGTCTGAATTTCCGCGGTGTGCTACGATACAACCTTAAAATGAGTGCTGAGAACCTACATAATTAAACTGCTGAGAGCCGTAAAACCCCTATTTGAAAGCAGGGCAGGTACTTATTGTAAAGGAAGATTTGTAAAGTGCCTGAAATAGAATCTAGCCCCAAATTGCCAGTAGATTTTTTCACTCTTGTGTGAAACAGTTTCATGTTTTGGAAATTTTCAAAGTTTCGGGTTGATAGTTGCTTCAATTAAAAGACTATGGGTCTGTCCTGACTATTTTTTCACATTTATGCAGTGAAAGTTAAAAATCTGCCTCAGCAAAGAGATCTGAGCTTGCTCCTCCTGCTTCTAGTATGCAATAAGTTTTTTGGTACAAGTACACAGTAAAGTGTTAGCTAATACTGGGCTACATGACAAAGTATATAGAGTTTGGCCATGAATGAGTGTAGCAAATATTGGAGAGGAGGAGGGTTCTCTCTTCCAATACCCCATTCATGCAAAATTTATTGAGGTTTTTATACAGGAGGAGGAAAGTGCATCATCAATACCTATATAGTCATGTTTTAACATTTCAGAAACCTGATTTTGGCACTTGCCTCCAAATAGAGTAACACAATCTAGGCTTTCATTAAGTCAGTCCATAGACTAGGACACAATCTGAGACATTCATGCATTATTCTGAATCTCTCTCTTAAATGTTTAATGTAGGGCTTAAAAAAGTAGCATATATGTGCTGTGGCTGTCCCGTTCTTCTTTAGTCGCAGAACTGGAATAACAGGGCTTTTTGTCACCATCCACCGAGCGGCTCGTTCACATTTGGGCTGCTCATCTGGAACTGGTTTGCCTGGCGCTGTCACTTGGAAAGTGTCCGGGAGGATCCGCGCTGAGAGCGGAGCAGAGCTGGAGCTGCAGTCGGATGGGAACAAAATTAGCTTGGCCTGTGGGAAGAAGAGACAAATGAAACCCAGCTCCATGGAAATGGCCCCACAATTCTCTCAACTGTAAATTTTTGTTTGGAAGGTTGCAGCAGTACCTTGTAGGTAAAGCACGTATGTTGGGTTTTGGAAGAAAGGAGAATTTCATTACAAATCATCTCCTGGGCTGTCTTGCAGTCTTTTGAGGAGCCTTAGAGTTTCACTTTTTCCATCATCAAGATGTATTCCTGGTTTCCTGAAATGTTCTGGAGAGGCCAAAGCTCTGGTCCCTGCTGTCCTGCCCTGGCTCATAGTCTGGTACATGAGACCTTTTTGGGTCTGGGAAAAGCCCAGGAAAGCTTCCTGCAGCTCTGAACACTTGTCAGCAAAATGGACCTTCTAGTTTCATAACTACAGAAGCCAAAAAAGCAGTCCAATGCTTACCAGGACCAAACGGGCTGGTTGAACGGGTATTCGATGTGGTGAACTGCAGCTGGAGTGAAGCGAATGTGCGTGGACGCCTTCCAAGCTGCTCTTTCGCTTGGGGTGGGTGTTAATGACCCGTCTGTCATTTCTGTATTTCATGATGAATTCGTTCAGACACTGGGTCATGGAAAAAGTGTGCTGAAAAATATACACATGCTGTCGTCAATTCAAAATCTGGTAATGGCAGCATGCCTACCAAAAAAAAAAAATCTTAGGTACCTTGTGATCTTGAAAAGCAAATGTTGCCAGAAAGTGCCCTGGGTTCTGACCGAGCATGTGGTTATTCCAGCTTTTCCAGGACACTTGGCATCCCTGCGGCTCAGCTAAAGTGGGAGATGGGATGTCTGTGGCTGAAAGAGGATGCCTCTGTCGCGTGTGACCAAAGAAGACCTGAATAAATTGGTTAAGTAGGACTGAAGAGACAATATTTTTATTATATTGCTGTATTTGGTAAATAATTGTTTTTTATTTATTTTTCAAGATGAAATGGGCTGATGGGAGTTTCATTTGCTTCTTTATGTAATTGCTTCAGTTTCCAGGCTGGCCCTGAGGCACTATCCAATCTTAATTAAAGAAAGACCATGGTCTGAGCAGGCAGAGGAGATGGAGAGGGCACCTTCTGGGCTGGGACCTGAGGATAGTAGGACAGTCAAACAGAGTCAAACTGTAAGAGTGACTGTGCCGCAGCGGAGCCGTGAGCCTTCTCGGCAAGGGACAGAGTATTTTGCATTCGGTGAACCCTCCTAGGTGCTTTTGGACATCTCTTACACGATTTCTCTGTGCCTCGGGTCCCTCTGAACAACAGACCGACCATTTTCCTAGTGCTGGTTTCATTCTTCTGTCGGGATCATCAGTTCTTTCCAGCAAAGCTGCCTTCCTGCTCAGTGTGGGCACAGCAGCCAGCAGCGTGGGTCCCCACAGGGGTATTGTAATGCAGTAGAATTCCCGTTCAAGTGAGCAGGAATTCGGGCTAAGGAAAAGCAGGGAGAAGCAGCTCGACTGGGTGAGGTGGAGGGTCTCCTGCCTCCTGCTGGTGTGGCCTCTGCAGCGGGGGACATAGCTGCGCCTTGCGTAAAACCTTCAGGGTTTGTTACTGGGAAGCGGTTTGAGAGTCAGGATGGGCTTCAAATTCCACTTTTATTTCAGGTCCCTGGAATGTTTCATTTACGGTGTATGTACTGGCTGCACAGTGAGGTGTAAGCGCAGTTCTGTTTGGGGATAGTGGGAAGAGAAAGAAATGCACCGGCTGAATAACGCCCGCCCGTCTCTGCAAAGATGCCTCATGAGCAGTGGCATCTCCTATGCAGGAATATTGGCTTCTAGATTTATACGGGAGCAAAAATATCTGCTGAAATGCTTCCTCATGAGAAATACTAAACAATATGCTCAAGCAAGCAACTGTTAGATCCATCACTCCCTGCAATCAGTTTTTATGACACATGTGCGTGTGTTTTATATGCAGAACTACGTAAGCCTGGCCTCTGTTAAAGTCTGCGAGCAGTTCACACTAGCTTAGAATTCGATGCAAACCCGGGAGCACCAAGTTGGAGGGTTAATTTGCAGCCCATGCCACAACTAGCTGCAGAGAGCATGAGTTTCCACTTTCTCTTTCAGAGCAGGCACTGAGAGGACCATGAATCCCTTCTGTCTGGCACTGTGTAGATTTTATTTTGAAAGTGTCATTTCACTCCAGCAAACTGGAGAGTTTATTTGCTTTCTATGCGGTTTCGGTGATTTCCAGCATGTTCCTATCTGCGGGATTGAACTTTTGCTTCTGTTTACCATGAAGGCTGCCTTCTGGCAAGTACCAAGCGATGGCTCCCTATTGCTTTTGCATTTCATCCTGTGTGCTTTAAGGACTTCTGTGCTTGGGCACTAAAGTCATATAACGGCCAATGGGATTTCCATATGCAGTTCCCTTTGCATTGAGCAAATTTTCACAACAGCAGAGCCTGACCTTTAGAGCTGCAGGCACTCTAGTTAATGTGCTTGTAATTTCTTTTGAAGGCTTCACTGATTTTTAGTTTAGCTTTTAAAGGCTGTCACATTCCTATTACTGGGGCATTTTGCCAAAGGCAACCCAAAACAGGATTGAAAAAGAAAGATGCAGGGGGTCAAACACCTCATCCGCTAGGAATTCAGTGCTCATAGCAATTCTGTGTGAGTAGAGATATCAGAAATATCTTTAGGCTGGGAGATTTGTGGTTCTTATAAAGCATATCAGCCAGCTTGCACATGCCAAAGCGCTATTCAGATCCCTCTTTTCTAAAGGTCAAGTAAATAACTAGAAAAGCAGCATGAGTTTTGCCTTATCAAGTGCAGGGAGTAAAGAAACCCACGTGTCATCCAGCCAAACTAAGCTGGTCTTGAGCAATTTATGAAAGTTGCAGACAGGACATGGGAAGCAGAGGCCGGAGCGTCCGGGGCGAGGGAAGGCCGATGTCACCTGGACAGGGGACACCAGAAGGGTGGCAGGGCTGCCAGGGCACGTGTCGTGCAGCACTGGTGATTGAAATGGAAGCTATTGCTGCAGCACCAAACCCAACAAACCTTGGATGGGCGTTTTAAGTGTCACCATGGTGGAATTAACATTTGATTATTTTTTTTCTGTCTTGATGGATAAAATCATGACTCCAAGCAAGACAGCATAAAACCCGTCATTGACTTTGGTGAGGGAAGAGCTTACAGTTTGATTTAAATCTTGATGTGAAGAGATTTGAATTTGAGGCTGCAAGCCACTGTCTGCAGCTATTGCTAATTCTGCTTGGTCACTGCTTTTGCAGAGTGTCTTGCAGAGACTAGAACATACTTGTGTATTTTTCAATATACCCATACCCACATACATATACAATTTACACATACACGTTTCGGTGCTGAAACATTCCCAGCCGTCTCCCCAAGGGAGACTTCTTCTTCCAAAAGGTTACAGGCTCCACCGCTGCTGAGTGTTTACCTAAAGCCACAGAATGTAGTGGCATGTGCTCACAAATATAAACCCTAATTGGTCTGATATTGTACTGCGTGCAACACTTCTAAAAATGAAAATTAGGCTAGCACAGTAGCATCCCAGGTTAACTCTAGAAAGAGAAAGAAGGAAAAAAGGTGATTAAAAAAAATCTTTTAACACATATTGTGCACACTGGGAAGAAAATAGTGCCTAACTTGTCTGAGGATTCTGCCCAGTCAGAAAATGGGAAATTGATAAAACTGCAACCACGCTGTAAACATTCCAAGAGACAAACATACTGACATAGGGTCTCCTCACTGGTGCAGCTGCCATGTGTCTAGAACTGCTGGTTGTGAGCAGGACAGGAATGGCTTTGTAAAAGCCCAATGGATTGGTGATTTTTGAAGAATATATGTCCCAAGTCTCGAGGGTCTCCTTGCTAAGAGGTCGTCGCTGCCTTGCGCTGCCGTGCTCAGCGATGGGGGTTCCTGCTCCCTGCGCTGGGGAAGGGGCAGCGCTCGCACTTGGGGCTCGGTCGGAGGGTTCTGGGGTCCGGTGAGGGTAGCTCTGTCCAAAGCCCCAGGAAAAGGCATTGATTCAGCTCTGTTCCCAAGCCCCAGGATAAGGCGGCAATGCAGCTCCGTTCCCAAGCCCCAGGATAAGGCGGTGATGCAGCTCCATTCCCAAGCCCCAGGAAAAGGCAGCAATGTGGCTCCGCAGCAGCTCGCTGGGACTGTCGAGTAGTGGGGCCGGCCTGGTTCCCGGTGCCTTGCAGAGCTCCTGTTCCATAAATATTTGCTGCTCTGATTGCTGCTGCTTTTAGCTGAGATCATAGGCGCTGAGAGGAGCTGTGCAGGAAGGCACTTAACAGCAAAGATGTGAAGGAAAATAAGGCACAACACGTTTTAAGCAGTATGAAATATAGGAAGAAAATAGCCCATAATGATCTTCGCCTACTTTCAAAAAAGAAATTTGCCTTCATTTATCAGAGCTGAGCCAGGAGCCTGAGAGTGGTTTACTGCATGTGTTGTGTAGCCCTCAGTGCACGTAAACCAGGCAAACCCAGGATCTGCGACATTCTCATGAAAGCTGCTGGAAAGTCTGGTTTCCCTTAGGGTGATGCACGAGTGATCTGCGCATGCAGAACTTGCTTAATTCAAAATATTTTTCTGTGAAGTCTTCTCGCTTTACTCGCAGGAATACATGATTTCATCTCTTCAGTATAAGAAATGAGGGCTACAGGAGAAAATAGAACGGGTCAATAATTAATTTGCTATTTCTGGCTTACCAAGGTTTATAAAAGACGTGTGTTGAGATACCCATGTGAGGACACGAGTGGTGCTGATGTCTGTAGAGTATCAATGAGCTTGGATTTATGCAGGTGAGTATCTGTGCACAACTGAGAACGCCCTTCCCCGGACCCGTTCCCCAGCAGTAATTTTGACGTGTGTTTTGTCTAAGCATTTGTCTTATCTGTATTCACTGAGAGGGTTTAGTGTGTGCTCTGAAGCTGTGGGGCTGCATTTGCAATCCTTATCCCTGACTATCATGTTGATGGACTTGTCTGACTGGCAGACTAACTCATTAATAAAAAACACTAAAGAGAAACCAATACATTTGTGTTGTCTGGGTGTTTATTTTCCTATAAGTGAAGGGTTGTGCTGTTGATAGCGGAATGGCATGTGAGCGAAGAGAATAATTGGCTAAAACTGATTGTAAATCCCACTGAAGCTAGTGAGATTTAGGAATGCTGTGCTTGAATACATATAGACAGTAGTATTAAGTAATGAGGAGAGAGGACTTTCTTGTTGGACGGGAAGCGATGCCAAGATCGCTGGATGAGGGACTGCCTACGAGCAGACTGAAGCAAGACCATCTTTTCTACCCAAGACCTGGGGCAAGATTTACCAGGTTACTAACGTAGGACTGTGAAACTACCCAAAACGTGGGCCTTCAGATGAGCCCCTGAAGGACTGAGGGTCTTTTATCACCCCAGAGCCTTGAATTCCAAGGAGAACGGTCTCTGCCACAGCTGCTGCCACAGATCTGTGCCGTAGGACTCTGGCTTATTTTGTCCTTCTCCTTTTGATTTATTACACTGTAGTTTCCCCTTAAGTGTTTATACCTGAAGAATTTCTTGTGATTAAGTAAAATAGATTAAGGCTCTCTCAGGACTCTTGGCCATCTCTCTGACTGTTACAGAATTCACTGAAAAATGAGGACTGCNGAGCCTTGAATTCCAAGGAGAACGGTCTCTGCCACAGCTGCTGCCACAGATCTGTGCCGTAGGACTCTGGCTTATTTTGTCCTTCTCCTTTTGATTTATTACACTGTAGTTTCCCCTTAAGTGTTTATACCTGAAGAATTTCTTGTGATTAAGTAAAATAGATTAAGGCTCTCTCAGGACTCTTGGCCATCTCTCTGACTGTTACAGAATTCACTGAAAAATGAGGACTGCCAAGCCTGAACGTTTCTTTTTCCAGCCCCCAGACTTTTATCCCACCTTGGTGTTGTGCTTTGGAGAAGTATTCTTTGCTGCTTTTAGGGCATTTCAAGGAGGTTAGAAAGCACACGTGTAAAGAAAGCACTTTCCTCCCTCCCCTGTGAATGTTATCAGTCACTGAGGGTAGCAAGAAAAACACTTGTCCATTTAGGGAAGCAGGAAAAAAAGGAAGGCATTTAGCAGGAATCCATCTGAGCTAATAAGAAAA
>VWPW01015276.1:46088-63838 GCA_013389825.1 Crypturellus undulatus
GGGGAAGGGGCAGCGCTCGCACTTGGGGCTCGGTCGGAGGGTTCTGGGGTCCGGTGAGGGTAGCTCTGTCCAAAGCCCCAGGAAAAGGCATTGATTCAGCTCTGTTCCCAAGCCCCAGGATAAGGCGGCAATGCAGCTCCGTTCCCAAGCCCCAGGATAAGGCGGTGATGCAGCTCCATTCCCAAGCCCCAGGAAAAGGCAGCAATGTGGCTCCGCAGCAGCTCGCTGGGACTGTCGAGTAGTGGGGCCGGCCTGGTTCCCGGTGCCTTGCAGAGCTCCTGTTCCATAAATATTTGCTGCTCTGATTGCTGCTGCTTTTAGCTGAGATCATAGGCGCTGAGAGGAGCTGTGCAGGAAGGCACTTAACAGCAAAGATGTGAAGGAAAATAAGGCACAACACGTTTTAAGCAGTATGAAATATGGGAAGAAAATAGCCCATAATGATCTTCGCCTACTTTCAAAAAAGAAATTTGCCTTCGTTTATCAGAGTTGAGTCAGAAGCCCGACAGTGGTTTACTGCATGTGCTGTGTAGCCCTCAGTGCACATAAACCAGGCAAGCCCAGGATCTGCGACGCTCTTGTGAAAGCTGCTGAAAAGTCTGGTTTCCCTTAGGGTGATGCACGAGTGATCTGCGCATGCAGAACTTGCTTTAATTCAAAATATTTTTCTGTGAAGTCTTCTCGCTTTACTCGCAGGAATACATGATTTCATCTCTTCAGTATAAGAAATGAGGGCTACAGGAGAAAATAGAACGGGTCAATAATTAATTTGCTATTTCTGGCTTACCAAGGTTTATAAAAGACGTGTGTTGAGATACCCATGTGAGGACACGAGTGGTGCTGATGTCTGTAGAGTATCAATGAGCTTGGATTTATGCAGGTGAGTATCTGTGCACAACTGAGAACGCCCTTCCCCGGACCCGTTCCCCAGCAGTAATTTTGACGTGTGTTTTGTCTAAGCATTTGTCTTATCTGTATTCACTGAGAGGGTTTAGTGTGTGCTCTGAAGCTGTGGGGCTGCATTTGCAATCCTTATCCCTGACTATCATTTTGATGGACTTGTCTGACTGGCAGACTAACTCATTAATAAAAAACACTAAAGAGAAGCCAATACATTTGTGTTGTCTGGGTGTTCATTTTCCTCTAACTGAAGGGTTGTGCTGTTGGTAGCGGAATGGCATGTGAGCGAAGAGAATAATTGGCTAAAACTGATTGTAAATCCCACTGAAGCTAGTGAGATTTAGGAATGCTGTGCTTGAATACATATAGACAGTAGTATTAAGTAATGAGGAGAGAGGACTTTCTTGTTGGACGGGAAGCGATGCCAAGATCGCTGGATGAGGGACTGCCTACGAGCAGACTGAACCAAGACCATCTTTTCTACCCAAGACCTGGGGCAAGATTCACCAGGTTACTAACGTAGGACTGTGAAACTACCCAAAACGTGGGCCTTCAGATGAGCCCCTGAAGGACTGAGGGTCTTTTATCACACCAGAGCCTTGAATTCCAAGGAGAACGGTCTCTGCCACAGCTGCTGCCACAGATCTGTGCTGTAGGACTCTGGCTTATTTTGTCCTTCTCCTTCTGATTTATTACTCTGTAGTTTCCCCTTAAGTGTTTATACCTGAAGAATTTCTTGTGATTAAGTAAAATAGATTAAGGCTCTCTCAGGACTCTTGGCCATCTCTCTGACTGTTACAGAATTCACTGAAAAATGAGGACTGCCAAGCCTGAACGTTTCTTTTTCCAGCCCCCAGACTTTTATCCCACCTTGGTGTTGTGCTTTGGAGAAGTATTCTTTGCTGCTTTTAGGGCATTTCAAGGAGGTTAGAAAGCACACGTGTAAAGAAAGCACTTTCCTCCCTCCCCTGTGAATGTTATCAGTCACTGAGGGTAGCAAGAAAAACACTTGTCCATTTAGGGAAGCAGGAAAAAAAGGAAGGCATTTAGCAGGAATCCATCTGAGCTAATAAGAAAATAGAAAACAAGAAATCTGTGCTTTGAAACAGGAGTAATTGTGCTGACGGAGGGAGGCTGACTTCTCATCCCCAACTAGTTATCACATGATTGTATTAGGCTATAAAATCTCCTTCCCAACTGTATGCAATATGATACCGCGAAAACAGTCGTTTAGTTTCTGCTGGCAATGCACTCAAATGCCACTGAAAAATGTAGAAGTTTTCATGCGAAACAGAGAGCAGCTCTTAGTCTAGAGACTAAACAAAGCCACAGTGTGATCTAAAGTTCAATAGTGTGTTTTGCATCAGACCCCAAAGTAAGCAACTTAACTTTATAGATGACTAATATATTAATTTCCTTACTGATTTTCCAATGAAGTAGTAGTTTCTGAAAAAAAAATGGCTTCATTTTTTTTTTCTCAGAAAGAGAACCTCAGGTCCCAAATTGATTTCTATATTCATAATGCTACCTAGTCATCGGAAATTATAAACTATTTTTCATATTATAAACTATTTTCCATAGGAAAATTGCAGATCACATGTTGAGAAAGTAATACACTTACTTAAAGACAATTTAACTGCTATCGTTCTTCAAGAAGAAATCCGCAAATGTTCTTAGAGAAACAGAATAAACAGCGGATGAAGATCACTTTAGAAGTGTAACATTGCTATTCCACATCATGAGCTGTAGTTGGAAAAGCTGCTAAAACAAATCTATACGGATTTCTGCAAGTGTGAACCAGCCATCTCAGGACGCATTTTTCAATTGCAGTTTGAAATCTAATCTTAGGGCAGTTAAAAGGCTGATTTTGCAGCAGTGTTACCAAGGTTACACCCCACGTGTGTACACAGCCACCTGATTCGTAGTAATCTGCGCTGAATAACATGCCATGGATTAGTGTGAATTCAGCAGCTGCAAGGAATCTAGCTTAAAGGTGCAGGCAGTATTCGATACTGCACTGGATATGTGCGTTTCTATAAGCTTTGCAGTAGTCATCGGTGGAAGACACAGTCAGTTTTTCAGCTGATGTAAATTGACAGGTTTCAAACAAATCAGTGTATCTGCAGTTTTCTTCCACAGTCTGAACCTTTCTCCCAGATGATACTGTATTTTCTTAGTACCAAAAGGAAAAACATGTGAGTAGATTTCTGAAGGGGAGTAGACTCGTGAAAACCTGCTGGATCAGCTGCAAAATTAACTTTGTTTTCACTGGGAGAAGTTAGATCACTGTTTTCCAGAGTCAGTACCTAGCCATAGATCCCGAAGTTCATACAAAGGAAGGTCTTGAGAACTGGATTCTCCTACTCAGTGAGATTTGTATCGGGCATGCAGAGAAATAAGACCACTTGCAGGTTCTCCCTTACAGCTTTGTCTGTGTAAGCAGCTCTGAGACCCTTAGGATGGGATTTGCCCTCTTCCCTGGAAGGAAAGTTGCTATTCCAGGAAATAGGAGATAGGAAGATATGCTGGTGGCGAAATGGTGCGAGTTGTTTGGTTATGAGAAGGGACTTGTGTAATCATTCTTGAAAGGACTTCAATCCTATCTATAATATATTATAATTAAGAAATATTCTCATTTTGAATTTTATATATATTTTTATATAAAATTCATTGGCTTCATGTCATAAGTACCTCTCCAGGCTTATCTGCATATCCCATTATAATTCATAGTTTTCTACTAAGATAGCCCCAAACTAATCAGTGCTTTACAAGCTAATCAGCTCCTACTGTCACAAGTGGCATAATGCAAATAATTATCCTTTAATTCAACTTCTAAACAGGGAGGAGAAGAGGTGGGCATGAACGAAAACAGGGTTAGCCTAAACTCAGGAATTGGAAATCATGAAGAATAGAGGGTCTCCAGCAGGAGATGCAGTTAATCCTCTCGCCTAATTCTCTCGGCACGGGGGAATAACGAGCACACACTTGGAAGTCAATCCTGAGAAGCCCGTGGTCTCAGGAGAGGACAGTTCAGGTCCGGCCAGCCCTGTGTGTGCAGAATGCCCGTTCACAGCAAGGGAATTCTGCGTGCAAAAAGTCAGGAGGACGGGATCCCTGAAAACTGTGGAGCTGTGGAGATTTTCAAAATGGGGAGCCCAGAATAGATGATTAATTTTTATTTTCAAGCCTTAACAGAATGAGTTTTTAATAAGATTCTACCTTATGATTTATTTCTGCAGTTTGGCAGAGTTCAAAAAGCCTGAAGAAGAAAAGCTCTGTATATTTGCCAGTCAAAGCAGGTGAGAGAGAAGCCCTGGAGATTACAGGGAAATTGTAATGCCCCACCACTGTGTCACAAATGGACAATATAGTGACTCCTGTGTGTCAGGAATCACAAGCCAAGTAATTCTTGTTTCCCTGAAACGTAGAACAGTATCAAGGCAGAAGCTTCATTTCATTTCGCACAGGCCTGAACTGCCTTTAACTTGCATTCCTCAGGCTATTTAACTGTCAGGCATGAATTCAATCAGAACCTCTGATGCATTTGCTTGACAAATCAATGTTTCAAGAACTCACTTGAATATCTGCCTTGCCATTCCTCAAAAATAATGAGTGACATAGGGTGAACCAGGATCAGATCCAGGTACCTCCAGTCCGCTCAGCTCTGTGTTTTGACTGTCTTGAAAACAGAACTGAGATCCAATGTGCAGGGCTAGAGCAGGGCTGGGCTGCAAATGAAAACACCTTCCTGTTGCTGAGGAGAGAGCCCTGTGCAATGTTTGAGATGTCACAAAGTTCTTCATGATTCTAGATTTTTAAGTCTTATTATTTTTAGGCACTTATTCTTTGAAGTAGAAAGCAGAGCTTATACATAGATTTTAAATCACTAGAAGGAAGTACGATTTTGTATAATATATAGTGTCCTGTGGCAATAAATTCCCCCAGTGTAAGTTACCGAGACTAAGAGGATTTCAAAATCATTAAAACGAAGCTTGCTAAATCAACTTGTTACATAAGCTTTTCAAGATGAGGTTATATATTCCTGAACGCAGCGACCGGAGGGTATCAGAAATCTCACTTTTATCAGCAATGCAGCGAAAGCAGCTGCTTGCCTGGGCAGACTGGAGCGGGGAGAGCTGGGTTTGCTCCGCAGCCCCGCGCAGCCGCACGCCAGCCCTGCTCTCTGCAGGCAGCAGAGACCTACGTGTGACCTATGTGAGCAGCTCGAAGGCATTTGCTGAAACGAAACCGAAGATATTGAGCTTTTAGGATTTCTTGGAGAGCATTGTATATGGGATAATGGTAAAAAAGATGGATTACTTCTCCAACACTCAGGGGGTTTGTTAGTTTGGGACGCTTTTTTTCCCTTCTTTTTCATGAAAACCTACACTAAAGCTTGCTTTGCCCACCTTTTTGTTGCCAAAAAGTTATACGTTAAAGCTATAAAATACTGTATTTCTCTCCTCCTTGCAGTAAGGAAAATATCCCGGATGGTTCAGCATAGGGTCATTTAAAAAACTGTTCCTTCAGCTGGATCATTGTGAAGAATTGTACTGAAAGCATTTTGGGGACATATGCTTTGCTGCTAAGATATTACTTTTTCTGTGTGCATTCCTTTAATTTCCTTCTACATGGTGATATGATGTATGTAGAACTCCATACCTCATTGGAGAATAGATTCATTTCATTCCTTTATATTGCCTGGTTTTCTAATAGGTGAAGTGCTCCCAGAACTGCCCCTTTCTGGATGTTGGACACTGCTGGAACTGCTGAGCAAAAACACAGGCAGGTTCAAAATTTTATTGCTGTGTCTCAACTCATCTATTCCAAATAAAGAGGAAAGAAATACTTTTACTAGCACATACTTCTTAGCACAAAGTCTCTTGCTGCTCTGAAACAACTTGCTGGTGTATTTAATACCAGCACCATTTATGTGACATGATGTGACAAGATCTCAATGATGCCTTCAATAAAAATCTCGCCAGCTTACAGACAGTTAATATCCTTAGGTTATTTTTTCTTCCAGAGCTCCTTTGGTGATTCTACTTGTTGTTAAATCCAAACTCAAGAACCAGGAATAAACATAACTATAATGAAAGATTTTTTTAAGAGCCTTTGTAGAAACTTGTAAGTTCACTCAGCCACCAAATGAGCAGGCTTGCTGGCAATAAATCACAATTTTTAAGTTAAAGTTGAGTACCTTTTACTTGGAATTATCATTTATCAAGTTGGTCTATAAAGGTCAGAGAATATTAAGTTTAGTTGATACTTCAAAGAATTAATAATGGGTGATATTTGGAGTGTCTTCCTGGGTTTCTGATTTGATGCTTTTCTTCAATTGACATTGGCCTGAATGAACATTAAGTAACAACAAATTCTGAACCTTAAAATGTGACCCAGTAACGCTTAGCAGTTATGTTGTGCTTTAAACCTTCAGAACTCTTCGGTGGATCAAATCTTGAGCAAGAAGTGTTATATAAGTGAGCACAATTTGGTCAATTAACCCGTGAAACTATTGCATATAAGGCAGTGAGAGGCCCACTGTGGTTTTGGAGAGACTGTGCTCAGATATAGCATTTTACAGTATGAGCAGAATCTCATGGAGGTTGTATCCATGCATGGAACTTGTCAGATCTTCTTATGGAAAAATAAATCCCATGGTACTTTTTCAATGGGAAAATATATGAATAAGTCTCTTTCTCCAGCTGAAGAGAACAAAATCATAAAGATTTATGATAAATTGCATACGTTTCTTGTGCGTTTTGTAAGATATTTTGTAAGATATTTTCCCACTCAAGTTGAAACTACAGTGACAAATAGGAGGAGTTCTTTCTACAGCACCATCTCTGCAGAGGAGAATGGAAGAATATTAAAGGACTAATTAAAAGCGCAAATCAACCAAAGCTGATTAGAGTGCAAACTAGGCCTAATTTCATGCAGGATAAGTTAAAGGCAGTCAAGGTTGTAGAAGAGACACAAAAACATTGAAGAGCTGCTATATTTAGATGAAAACAAATGCACAAAAGCCAAGAATCCCACTGAGTGGAGGTAAAGGGTGGATGTGACAAAGGAAATAGCGGGTAGAGGAGCAATAGGGAATTGCTCACATTATTTGGTATGGATTTGGAATAATGCTGACTGCTTATACCAGTAGAGAGACATGTAGAGACCCACATATCCGTTATTCAAATTGCGAGCAGCAGGCCTAAATGTCCCTCCTTCTACAACCAGCTTCACACTGTTGGATTTGTTTTTAATATTGCTTTTGATACCCTTCCTGTGTTGTTATTACTAGCGATTGCCACGCTTTCCCCTTAACGTGCAGGGAATTTCTGCACATGGACAGCAGTGGCTCAGCTTTGCGCTCCCTGGGATTGCTGGTTTGATGGATTGCAATCAGGGTTGTGATCGCAGAGCCGCTTTGCAATGGCAGTGCTGAGCATGACAAATGAAATCTGCCTGAACCCACAGTCTGGCAAACAGTCAGCATTGCCTCGTACTTGAGCAACGATGTGCAGCGTTTTTATCTTCAATAAAGTGATTGTAGCCAATTGTTGGTATCCCCAGAAAAAAAAAACGACAACTGCATTTTACTGAAACTTGAATTCCCACTCTAAATTTTCACTTTAGTCTAAATCTGGTGTTTTCTCCCTTTATAGAACTGCTTTAGAAGAACTATATATAGCACTGCATTTTCTTTACCATTTTTTCTTGTTTTGTGTCTTGCTCTTGACAATGCAGCTGATTCCTTTACATAACTTAGTTAAAATTAACAACTGCGCCATGATACTGCTCCTGGGACTAAAGGCTTGGTGCTGCACGCAGTCAAGGTTGCAGTCTATAATTTCCAGCTATTGCTTACAGAAACACAAATACACGGCAGGCCTTAGCGAGGTGTCCTCTTCATCATTCATTGGCCATGTACACACAAAGCACAAAGTGTCCCTGCCGGCCTTTTATTTCTCCCAGGGAGGGTAAAACT
Organism: Crypturellus undulatus; assembly: GCA_013389825.1. Lineage (NCBI taxonomy): Eukaryota > Metazoa > Chordata > Aves > Tinamiformes > Tinamidae > Crypturellus > Crypturellus undulatus. Next base: position 53,971 of record VWPW01015276.1, read on the forward strand.
TTGGGAATTCTGGTGCAGATTTCAGTGCTATCCAATCTACAATGAGCCCTGGAGATCTCATGCTCCCTAAGGGTGAATCACCTTTTAAATAATGAAGCTGTACAGTAGAAAATAACAATAAAATCCTGCTGAAGTTCACTGTAGACATTATATGTCATTTTGAGACCTCTGTTAGAAATTCCTCCTTTCCTTTTTTTTTTTACTTTGTTGCTATTATTTTTTTAATAAAAGAGTGATCATCTGTGATCAGATGTGATTGGCAAAGCTGCAGTCTAGGAGTAGACTTCTTTGGGTGTCCCAGGTAAGAAATTCATGCATATTTACTCTCAGGTAGATAAGTTATTTGCGCTTCTACTTGATGCTTATAGCCTGATTTCATAATGTGTATGAGACAGAGGGGAGAGTGCTTTGAAATCCAGCTTGGCAGCTATAGCGTTGTATTTTCCCTTGCTTACAATAGTATAATATTCGTTTCTGTGGTTCCTGAAGATCTTGTTAACAAGCAGAGTTCACAAAGACAGTACAATATTTTTTTTCTGGAGTTAATTCAGATTTCTCAGTTGTGAAGCCGTTCTGTTGGGAATGGGGTTTGGAAGGATCAAGGCAAAATTACTGATCTGTGCCTGCAAAGCAATGATGTGAGCTGTTACTGTAACGCTTAACTACTGCTGCAATTACGAAGTGCAGGATGCAGCATGATACATGTGGGAATGGTGCAGGTCTGCACATAAATCTCTTTTTTTTCCCAACACAGAGTATCTAATTTAGAGTTCAAGATGAGTCATTTTTGCGACCGCAAACAATGATGGATATCGAAAGTAGCATATTTTACCATAAGAAATTTGTACTCTTTCAAAGTTTATAGTCAAAGCTGTGAATAAAATTATATAGATTTTGCAGCCTGTAGCTTCCCTCTATCTCCTTCTCGCACGTGTGTTTATTTTCTCTCTCTTTCTGCCTCTGTTGGGAAATTAGCTCGTACTTTGCTGTAGATAAAACGTGGCTTATTTAGCATTTTTGGTGTAATGGGGAGAACTGCTGAATACCTTGTTACTAAGTGTGGTCAACTCATCAGGCTAAACTCAGATGACGTAACAAGTTTTACAAGAGGGATCAGGTCATTTATGCAACTGTGTTCTCTGAGACCTGCATAAGCAAACTATTATCCCCTGCTGAGTGCCAAAGACTTATCTAGGCTTTCAGCACAGGTTCACCAAGGGAAAGTCATGCTTGGTCATGCTGATAGCCTTCTACGATAGGACGACCAGCTGGATGGACAAGGAGAGAGCTGTGCATGTTCAGCAGGTCTCCCATAACATCCTCTTGGGGAAGCTCGGGAAGTGTGGGTTAGACGAGTGGACAGCGAGGTGGATTGAAAACTGGCTGGATGGAAGAGCCCAGAGGATCGTGATGAACGGGGCTGTCTGGTTGGAGGCCTGTGGGCAGGGTGTCCCACAAGGGTCAGTCCTGGGCCCGGTGCTGTTCAACTTGTTCATCACTGACTTGGACAAGGGCACAGAGGGCACCCTGAGCAGGTTTGTGGACAATACCCACCTGGCAGGAGAGGCCGACACTCCAGAGGGCTGCGCTGCCATCCAGAGAGACCTGGACAGGAGGGAGAACTGGGCACAGAGGAACCTCATGAGGGTCAACAAGGACAAGTGCAGGGTCCTGCCCCTGGGCAGGAGTAACCCCAGGCACCAGCACAGACCGGGGGTTGACCTGCTGGACAGCAGCTCCGCGGAGAGGGATTTGGGAGTCCTGGGGACACCAAGGTGCCCCCGAGGCAGCACTGGGCCCTCGTGGCCAGGAAGGCCGCTGGGCTCCCGGCTGCAGCAGCAGGAGCGTTGGCAGCAGGGCCAGGAGGGGATCCTGCCCCTCTGGCCAGCTCTGGGGAGGCACCTGGAGCGCTGGGGGCAGCTCTGGGCTCCCCAGGAGCAGAGGGACGTGGAGCTGCTGGAGAGGGGCCAGCGCAGGGCACGAAGGGGCTGGAGGGGCTGGAGCAGCGAGCGGGTGGGGAGAGACTGAGCGAGCGGGGCCTGTGCAGCTGGAGAGGAGAAGGCCCAGAGGGATGGGACCAACATGGACAAGTGCCTGAGGGGAGGGTGTAGGGAGGACGGGGCCAGGCTCTTCTCGGTGGTGGCTGGTGACAGGACAAGGAGCAGGGCTGGGGCTGGATGATCTCCTCACTGCATAAGCAGTGGTTTGGTCCTTCTTAGAGCTGAGAACCTGCTGTCCAGGGCGGTAAGATCAGCTGTCCTCTCCTTCCTCTGCTTTGTCCCCTTCTCCTGTCTTCTCTTCTTTCCCACACAGTAGTTTTCTGGCCTGTTTGTGCCAGAATTCCATTTCACTGAGTCTTTGCCTCCCAACTCCTTCTCTACCTCCTCATAATTATTTCTGCCCAGAAATAGCCAGAGAGCAGTAGTTTTTCTCATGTAGCTTCAGATTCGGAACTTGAAAGACAACCAGGAGTTCTGCTGATAGAGGAATGAAGCAGAACAGAATGTTTTTTTCCTCACTGTCCTGGTAATGCCACTGAGATGCTGTTAAGTAACGACATGCCTCTGTGTGAGTTAATTCCTCACATATTATTACACTTCTCTGGATCTTTTTCGTAAAACTTCGAAGCCAGTCTAGGGATTTTAACTGCTGAAGAATTGTATTCATAGATAAAAATGTGGCACAGATGCTCATTGTTCCTTACAAGATTTGGGGGCCACAACTATACGGCTATTGTCTGAATTGTTACAGGCAGTAGGACTGTAGTATGAAGGATGATCTAAAAGTTATATTATTCTTTATATACATATATACACACTATATAAGTTTTTGTATACATTATGTGTATATATATACATTATATATGTATCTACCCTATGTAATGTGTGTGTATATGTATGTATATATAAAAAAGTGTGTGTGTGGTAGATGGAGGAATGCCCCTTTCTCAGTTTTGTCTCTTCCCGAGCTGGGGCTCCCTCCCGCTGGAGCGGGGCTGCTGCTTCCCCAGCGACACAGGTTTGGGAATGTTTCCTTTTGCTTTTGAGGAACTGGATTCCACTACGCTGAGCTGTCGGAGGCAGAAACCAGATCCATGGTTAACATCTTTCTGGATTAGACCTTAAGTGATCTCAGTCATTTCTGAATTACATCAGTGGCCTATTTTCTGTATGAGTAATTATTTATTAACAACATCTCCCTACCCTTGTTTCTTTGATATTTTTTAGTTTCTTCTGGCATTATTTGTATTATCTATTTTTTACCACTTTAATTCCCTGCCTGTCATGTAACAATATTGAAACTATAATCCTCACTTTTTTTTCTTCTTTTAAAAACTTGTTAGTAATTTTCTACCTGTTGGACAATCTTTTTTTGAAATACTGTATCAGACATATCACTGTATCACCAGCTATAATCTCAAGTGCCAAACTCCAGACTTTAGCAGTCAAGTCATTATTCAAATGCGCCACTTCTACTATTTACATTACTTTCCTGGTAAGTTTGCAGTTGAATTTCAAATAAAACTCCAAAGCAGTGAGCATCTTTCTCTTCTCTTTTTCTTCCGGACAGGATTATCTTGTGCTGGTGACTTTTTTTTTCCCCCGTGTGAAGGAAACTCAGTTAAGAGTCTTTATGCAAAGCAAGCTACTGAGTATAGTCCCTGCTTTGAATCTTTCCCTGGTACCTGCATTCATCTCCTGCTAAAGTCAGTGTCCGTTTAGCTCACATACAACTCCAAGGTCGTAACACTTCACTATCAGATTCAATATTTAAGGAAAATTGTCATGATTAGTAAATAATATGATACTTTTTACTCCAAGACTTTAGTTTGAATGTAGTCTAGCCAACTAGTAGCAGAAAATAAATTTAAATCTATAAACTGCTTGCGAATCCCGTGTGGAAAAAAACTTCAAATTCTTAGAAATCATGTTTGATAGCAGGGAAGAGGCTAAGGCAAAGGCTGCGGTACCATTTTGTACAACTCCTGGAACAAAACTGGGATTGCTGCACACACTGTGGTGCGTGGGGTGGGGAAAAGGACTGAATAGTTTCTACTACAGATCGCCTTGAGTCGCAGCGTTTGGAAGCAGATCTGTATCTTTTAGATTTTATGTTTTTTCACATGCGTCTGACCTTAGCTCCAACAAGAGATTAATCAGGCACCAGCTCTGAATCCACTTTAACAAGTAAAATGGGACAACATTTAATAAGTAAGTTAATTAATTTAAAAAGTCATGGTGCACAAATTAGATTCTCAGAAAGCTGCACCGTTGATGTATCACATCCTCCAAGCTGGGGTAGTTTGCTCACTGGACTATGACACAGTGCTGAGTTTGCATATTTTGAAGCTGTAATGATGTGAAAGAGAAGGGCTTTTAATTGAATTTTGCCCAGTCAATGTGTTTGCTGGACCATCAACACGCAGAGCTGACTGCACATCTTGTAAAGCCAAAAGGGGAGAAGTGACATCTGCGTCAAAACAGCTAAGTCTCACAGCACCTCGCTAGAAAGACCGGTCTGTTACCACATAGTGACTGCTGTGTTCAAAAGCTCTCATCGAGCTTACAGACACTCAGGTCTTCTGGTCCCAGTAGTGGCTCGAGTCCGATCAGCAATGAGCTGGACAAGCGGGCACGTCCTGCTCTTTTTTTGCTGCAGTTTGGCTGGGTCCAGGCCCTGCTGGCCACGCAGCAGTGCCCATAGGAGAGCAGCCCGTGGAGGAAAGGTGACTGCGCGCGCTGTTCTGCTTTTCCCTAGAGGCAAATTCTGCAGGAAGCTGCTGCTTCCAACTAAAGGACGCACTCCTTCAGCTCTTCAGCGCTGACCACAGATTAGCACCCTAGATAGATGGTGGAAGTCATCAAAAGCACCCGAGAAGGGAGGACCGAAGCTACCAAGACTGCTCTGTCACGCACTACGCTACAGGCCACAGCCTGCTGCTGTACAGAATGCCCCTCTGTGCCGACCACCTGGAACTGCCGCGAGGAACAGGATCACGTTGCTTATCCCATACCCTGCACAGACAAGAATAGATGCCAAAGTCAGAGTCAGAATCCCAGGACCTGATACATCATGGTGCATTGTTAGTCGTGTTTGTTTTGGGGGCGGGTTGGTAATTTTTCTTCTAGGTTTTTTGTCTCTCTGTTTTAATTATCCTTTTCATGTCTGATTTCCCGACTTAATCTGAATGTGCATAAATCTCTAACATAGATTTATCATCTCTATAGAAAGTGCTTTCAGAGGGGTCGTGCAGCTTCCCAGGAAAGGGAGGCTGGTGGAAAATGAGGCTTTTAGCTTCAACAATAAGCCTACTATTATGCTGATTTCTGCCAAGCCTTCCCTCTCCTCTTTCCCATTTGCTGCAGGAGCGAGCTCGAGGCTTTTGCTTGTTTTTGAACTTCAGTTGTCCTTAAGTGTTTACCTCTCTGCTCAAGACCACTCATTCCGAAATGTTAGACACCATAAGATGTTACTTCGGAAAAACTCTTTTTTTCAACTGCATGTTTCCATGAAGATTTTAACTGGACTGTTTCCCAATATTTTTGAATGTTTTTCTCTCTTAGAAATTGTACTTTGACTGTCACAGTCATTTGAGGACATTGTGTTTTCGACCAAATATGAGATATCAGAGCAGCACTTGAAATTATCTGTAATATAAATAATCTCATTGCAAAACAATAATCTCTTTGTTTCTATAGTATAGAACCTGCATGCACATAACCATTTAATCAAATCCAGGCCTTTTCTGAGCTAATGTAATGGCCATTAACTTATGTGTGGGTTGTGAATTATCCTTTCTGAATTTGACCCATAGATTTGATTGCCAAAAAAAAGCTGACTTGGGATCTCACATGCCAATGCAAAAGCTTTCTGTTTATGAAAATGATCTAAATGTTGAATACAAGTTTCTGCTGATAACATGTGGAAAAACAGCCTCTCGGTTTTTGATCCATTATGATTGTCAGAGCTTTTTTTTTGTAGTTATCATGCATCTCCCTTTTCTTCTTTGCAAGTTTTTGTTTCATGTAGTGCTCTTTGTGACTCCACATAAGCCCCCCAAAAGAACCGTCTCTCCCTTCTTTGCTTGGCAGCTTTCTCCGACGCTGAGCATGTAAACACCTCTCTCCTGAAGACATGTCCTTGTTGATCAGTTTGGGAGCCTCTCTTTGAACTTCTTTCCATTAAGGTTGCGGACACATATTTTAACTGCAGTTAACAAAAGCCAGGATAAAATGTCATTATAATCCTTCCTCCTAACTTTAAAGAGACCCTTTGCATTCATATGCCAGATTAATTTGCTCTTTTCCATATCTTCACCCTCAGATCCCTTGCCAGAGCACTGTGAGCGAACCAGTTTATTTCCAAGTTTCTGTGTTGAATCAATTCCCCTCTCAGACTTTAGTGCATTGATTTTCATTCTGTTGATCTATGCCCTGTTTTTAAGCCCTGTAAATTCTTGCCTAGGTTTGGGCATATGCCTTTACCATAGCATCTGGTCACTTCACTGAAGGATTTTGCTCACCGCTCCAGATATGATTTCACTGCCCCTATTTTTTCTACTTTACATGATATGTGAGAGTATGGAATATTTTCACAGATGGTTCACTGGCAGGTCGGTGCAGTAACCAGGATAAATACCTTTTTGCTTTGTGTTAGATACAGGACAGACTAGTTTGGAGGCTATTTCATGTGGAAGTTCTGTCTCTGCCCTTTCAGATGCCCCTGTTGTTAGCCACCACCCAAGGAGCAGCTCTTTTAAATGGGTGGCTGTCTACAGCTATGCAGTGTTAATGGCAGTGTCAAACCCCAGATTTGTTTTGTTAGTGATTGCTGAGCTGTTACGTTAGATGCTTTATGTGAAACAACTGTCTTCTCAAGAGCTCTGTCTTCCCTTCCTTCCTTGAAAAAGAGAAGGCATTTATTTTTCCCCTATGTAGGCTATTTTAGGAAAAAATGTGTAGAGGGAGCAGCTTTTGGCCAGATTTTTAGCAGCTGCATTCAGTGATTACCGTGCTGAAAAATATTATCTGAATAGCATTTTTTTTCCAGAGGAAGATTATGCAATTTCTGTGGTTTTACAGTTGGATGAATACCCCAAGTGTGTGTAGGTGTTCGTATGTGTGTGGCAAGCAGTGGAACGAATCGCAGGAAGGCCCAGGCCCACGCAGTACCCATGGTCGATAGTGGGAGAAGAGGGTGAGACTTAGAGGCTGCTGCACCGGGCAGGCTCCGAGGCTCTGGTCCTGTTCCTGCCGCTGAGTTGTGCTCTGCAGCGTTTCTTTCTGTGCTGCTGGCCCTCGTCCCCGAGGCAGCGGCAATGACAGTGACCTGCTTTGCGTAGTGCTGTGAGGCTGATGGAGGAGCGCGAGGAGAGGACGTGGTGTCATTGAGGTGACACACTTTGGCCTCTCCGAGTCTCTCAGGAGCAGTTCCTGTATGAAGAAGCAAGGAGAGGGGACAAAAAGGGATAGATTTTCACCTTTCCTTGCATTCAGCTGGCTCCCATTCCATGCTCAGCCCTTAGGAAAGCAGTAATATTTTCTCCCTGGCACAAGATATGAATCTGTATCAGGGTGGTGTGTTCTTCCCCTTCAGCAACAACGCATTCACAAAGGCTGAGCTGTGACATCCCTCTGGATTGCTGCAGCTTGGTCTCTGGTATCGGCATATCACACTTGTCACTTCTCGATGTCCTTTTCCTGACAGCTCAGCAGCTGCTGGAGACCAGGTCCCTGGTGGACACAGATTGACAGTGCTCTTCTGGAGACTGGAAATACTGTGCTTTACACACACTTGCAGGGCTTTTCCTCACTATTTACTGTATCTTTTTTTAAAGATGCATTTTGTCCGGGTTTACTTTACCTTTATCTGTGACCAAACTCTACAGAGGACCCAGACAAAACACGTGTTGACCAGAGGCCTTATACTGCTATTTGGCATAAACAGAAGATGAGAACCAAACTCTGGGCAGCCGAGATCCTCTTCTGAAAAAGGTAGGCTCAGCATACAGCCAAATACACAATAAATCAATAAACTTTCACATTTGCTGCAGAGAGTAGTGCTAAAACTCATAAAAACTCCCTTAACACCGATACAGAGTCTGTGACATCTAGTCTGGAGATCAGCCTGCAGATATTGGCTTTTTCTTCTATTCTCTGCACAAAATATGGGCAGATGTTGCATCAGTGTCTGTATGAAGGGCGCCTGTTTCCTGAACGTTCATTTGAGACAGTTATTCACCATCTTTGCTGCAGATATTCCTGAATCCTTCTATATTCCCACTCTGTTTTCATTTGCTGCAGATGGTAATTTTCTTGTGCCCGCCTTTGTATGGAGCTGTGGGCTCGCCAATGCTTGTGTGTCCTCTGATCTTTTTAAACTGATATACCCTAATGCACTAAACATTTTTCTTAAGGAAAGTACATCCAAAACAGACCACTTAATTTTATGTACATTTTCTAAATACATTTGCAGTTCAACTTAAATAATTGACTTCATCACTCTCTTTTAAAAGGTTGAAAGAAAGTGTCCAGAGCGCAGTTGCAGCTTGGATTTTACATCTCACTACATTGTGGCAGAAAAAACCTAGGCTGTTTCTGGCTGTGCTTATTTGTAGGTTGTTCTTCATATACTGCCACTGAAATTAATGGAAAAATAAAAGGAGTGACCTTTGGCTGAGCACATACAGTTTATGCATGAGCTAAATAGCAGGATCCTTTTGCATTCTTTTTTTTCCCACATTCTCCTCACTCTCCCACATCCAAATATAATTTGTAATTTATAATTTGTAAAGCTTTTAGAGCCTTTCACCCTATGCGATTGCGTTCTGCTAGATGAGTCTCAGGTTCACGATTCTCTTCTGTTCTCTTTGGCTGAAGGATCGCTGGCCTCCTTGCTTTGTGGATATAGCGCAGGGTTGGCTTGAACTTCGAAATTACTTCCAGAATTCCTGGATGAGCTTGATAAGAGTTTAGGCTGCAAATAAATGCTGGCAATGCTGAACAGGTCGGAGTAAAGCAGAGCTGTGTTACCATCGAGACTCTCCTTTGCATCGTTAGGAAGAGGTGCAGGTGAAGGCCTGGAGAGAGACTGGGGTTCCTTGAAGACGGTGTTGCCTTTGCTCTGCGTAATCCAGCATCAAAACCACGCGACCTAAAAGAAATTAATCCACGAGCTTCCCCAGATGTGCCTTTAGGGCTGGGATTTTTCCACGTTGCTCTTCAGAAGGGGCAGCAATACGTTTTTAAGGGACTGATGGTGTAAGACACCAATACTGATAGTAAATCGAGATCACAGTTGTTTATGGAAACTTATTTCTCATTTTCTTTATTTCTCAGTGGGTACCTGCACATCCTAGTGTTTAAATTTTAAGCGGACATTTATTGCTCCTTTATAGGACAGAGGTCTTAACAACAGCTCAGGCTATTAATTTATCTCGGAGGCTTTAGGTAGTATTTTAAAACACTGATTACTGGAAAACCCGCAGTAAATTTTTATGTTCCAGGAGCCTGCTGAGAGCATCCTGACAGGAAGCTTCATGCGCTGGCAGTGATTTACGCTGCACGTTTCATTCCGCTTAGTGAAAAGCTCCCGAATGGCTCCTTACGCTGTGCCCGCTCCGGCAACGCAGCGGCGGGCGGCGAGGAGGGCGCACACAAACCACGACCCCGCTGCAAAAGGAACCCCCCGCGAGAGCCCAGGGCGCAGCCCGCTCCCTGAAGCCCTCCCGGGGCCGCAGGGCGCCCCGGCCAGCCCGGGCGGGCTCTTTCCGCGGGGCCGAGGGCGCCCCTCGCTCTGAGCTCGCGGCCGTTGGCGGCCGTTGGCGGCCGTTAACGGCCCGTGGCGGCAGGCGCGCGCGCGGCGGCCG
>VWPW01015276.1:64341-101557 GCA_013389825.1 Crypturellus undulatus
GCTGCCTCTCGGCCGGGCCGTGAGGCGCCGCCGCGCGCGCTGACCCGCGGCGGGGGCGAAGGTTGCCCTGGCCTGGCCGCGGCTCCCGGACAGACCCACCCGCTTGCGGGGCACTCGAGCAGCACCAGATAAAGCGCCACTGAGGTAACAGGGCTTTTATTTTATTTTATTTTTTTCCTCTCCATACTCCTTTGGTTTCTTACTTGAAAAAATTAATCTTTAGGCGTCCCCTCCTTTGATGTGCAGTGATAGCTGGCAATCTTCTCTTCTTATTCTTTATGGTAATATAATGCTTCCTTTGCTGAGCAGTAAATGAACAGTGTGAGCTTCCTCCTAGCCTCAACTTCATAATCCCAAGATGTGAATCCCTTGGACTACCAGGTGTGTTTGCTTTAGGAGAGAGCGAAGAGGCATCGCAGAAGATCCAGCTCTTTCATTTAGGTGACATTCCCCTCGGTTGGTTTTGTTCATTCTAGCCTGAAAATGTGCATATGCTTAATACGCTTGAAGGCAACGAACGATCTTCCTTGGGAATGCTTTTCTGGTAACTTTTGACTTGCTAGTTATAAAGTATTTTTTCCCTGTTTCTTTGAGCTTCTCTGTTAAAATATATGGTCCAACTGTGAAATAGCTTCTAAATGTGATTATTCAAGGAAGGTAAACTAAATGGAAAAGAGTGCGGTATGCAAAATGCCAAGGTTAGCCAGGAACTTATTTGCTGTGGCCTTGAAAGAAATCCTTCTGGGTGGTAGCCTGTTTAATGCCACTAGCTACAGTTTTTAAGCTGCTGTGAGCAGGACGCTGTGTGCTTGTCACAACAGTTTCCATGAAGGGAGTCAGCCTGTATAAAAACTGAGTGGTTCCCAGGTTAGAGCAAGCTGATGAGGTTTGTAAGCCCCATCACAACCTGTTGGAGCTGCGCGCTGTTGCTGGACTGTGAGCGTTCCTGTCTACCACCAGCTGCGTTACAGGAGTTGAAGGAATTTGGCCCTGTGCAAGAACAGCAGAATCTGTTAAATGTAACGAGACACCCATCTAGATAAGAGTTGTACTGTGTCAGGCACTGTATAAATATATAAGGAGATAAGGTCACAGTTCTGGGAAGTCTACTATGTAAGAAAACGTTACAGAAAAGATGAAGGAAATTAAATGCCTTTCAGAATTATCCTTAACTGGAGACACTGTTTTCATAGTCCTTACTCCAACACAGGTGTTTCTGGAATTGGTGGACCCTGAACAGAGATGTCTGCTTTAGGGCTGCTGTTGAATCTGGCATTTAGTAGTGAATCTAAAGACTGGATATTGTATCTCCTAATTCTTTTGGTTTTAGTGGAGGCTTACATCTACATCCAATTTTCTTTTATCTGGTCTTTCTCACACAGAGATGGCAGCGTGGTATCCTGACATAGCCTTGTTTCTATTTCCCAGCTTTTCAAGGAAATTTGTATGTAGAACTGAAACATGTGGTTTGGACCTGTTTTCAAGAGAAAGCACAAGGTTGCAATGACCTAAAATGTATTTTTTGTTCTCTTCTAGCAACGGTGGAGATGTGAAAGCTTAGTCTATCAGTAGTTATTGCCAGTTGGTTTCATATTATTTCCCACCAGACTGTCTGGACCAAAGGTTATATTTGTGTTCTGTTTCATCTACACTTGTCACTTCAGGGACTGTAACACGCACTATGCCTTCAGAGTCCCGGTCCCAGTATGGCTAGCATGCTTCCAATTGTAGGGGCTCTGGACACTATAGGTAATACTATTTATGCAGAATTCAAGAAACTCCTTGGGCATCTTCTCAAATCAACCTGAAGTGGTGCCTTCCTTATCCGAAGGACAGGTTGAATTCTACTTTCCTCTGACCTGGAGGGTAAAGGTAAATCTCCATGAAGGATTTTATTGTCCCTGTTGCTATGTGGAGGAATATGCCTCCATACCTATGGCTGTTACTGTTGTTTCCTCCGCCCTCCCTATTTGTCAGCACAGTCTATCCTTGCGTTTGTCTGTCCTGCGTTTTCTTTCCTCTTCAGTTGCTTTCTTTTGTGACTTACCCCTTCCTGTGGAAAAAGAGTGGTGAAACTTTGATAGGAAAGTGCCCTTGTTTTAGCCTGAACTTCTGGCATCCCAATCTATCACCTTCCCCTGCTAATACATCTCCTGAAAGCTGCATTCTATAGCATTATTGTAGCAAAATTTGGCCCTGAGTTTCAGTGAGATGGTGGGTGGGGGGAGACTGTGGAGTTAACCCCTCTTTGAGCTGTTTGCTCCTGAGCACCTTGAAATTTGGGAAGGTGATGCAGCCTTGTTTTGCCTCTGCTTTGCATATGGAAGGTTTTCTTCCCAGTCTTGAGGACTGTGTAACTTGATGTTTCGCAGAATGAATCTGTGTGAGATGATGTGCTATGGATGTTGGGGACATATTTAGCATGCCAAGACTTTCACTTTCGGTTTGTATATGAAAGCGGCATTATGACGTTCTCATAGCAAAAAAAAATTGGTCCAAAGACCAGCCTAATGTAATTTGGTAGGACATTCAGAAGAGCTGAATCTGTTTATACCTGGAATCTTGCTCCAATGGTGAGTACAAAATATATTGTTTGACTTCAAGAAGGGTTGTGGGAGCATAAGGAGTATAAGCTCTGGGATGCTGCAGAGCAGCAAGAAACTGGAGAGTAAGAATTGTCATTTTGTTTTTGACTGCTTAGTTTCATGGTGCGTGGGTGGAACAGACGGGTGAAGAGGGCAAGTCTGACAGCTGTGACTTTTGTTTCTGAATGGAAATGCCATAATTCCCATAGTTCTGGATATGGATAGAAGAAATCTGTTATTGCTTATTAGTCTTTGCTGTCTTTCCTGCTGCAAGTTTGTCCATGGGAAACTTGGTTAGAAACTCTGTAATGAAATCCTATGTGCAAATCCCACTTTGTATGTGTGCATGTTTGCGTGTAAAACCAGAGAACTGAAAGTACAGCGGAGGAGGATAGAGGGGGATGAAACATTTTCCCATTTATGAGGAAAAAGTCAGCAGGCGGAATTGACCCTTGTTTTGGAGAGACTTTGGAAACAAATTTCAAGATTTGTTAGAACAAAATGCTGGTTTCTCAATGTGAAAATTGTCCTTTTGATGAAGAACCCCACGAATGCTTTATGGGTGATGGCAAACTCTCTGAATTATGAAAAAGCAGTTACAAAGCTTTCATTTATTATCCCAGTGTAATTATACTTTTGTTAGATCTTGTACTGAAAAAGAAAAAGCTTGATTTGCTTTATAGTCAAGGCAAGTAGTGCTGCAGCCCCTAATTACAGTTCTGGAAAAAAGTCAAATATCCTGGCATGTATTTGAAACTTCTGAAATTTCTTCTGTAAAACAGCAGTATAGAATGAGGCCTCCTTTTTTTTTTTTTTTTTTTTTTTTTTTAAACAGCAGTATAGAATGTCTCTTTTTAATATACAAAAGGGACTAAAAATATGCTCTGTGCATATGCATATTAGGAAAGAGTTGTGGCGTAGCACTGACAATATATGATGTTTTCCTGGTTTGCTCTTAACTGAAGCTGTACAGTTGCTTCCAAACCCATAAGTTATAAATGAATTTGCAAAACTTTTGTGACTTCTTGTCCTTTTCCTGCAGACAAAAGGTCCTTTCAGTCCACTGTGGAACGGTCAGTGATTTTTATGTGGTCACTCAAGAAAAGGATAGTGATTGGCTTTTATAATAGGCCTTTTAATACCCTCCCTAGTGGTTTGCTCACTGGAAAAAAAATGCTTATGACTGTGTACTGTATACAGTGTTTAAATTACTAAATGTATGTAATTTAGACCTGATGATATTTAGATCTGTGAACTATTCTTGTGAACTATTCTTCATCTACTGAGGCAGCTGATAGTGAAATTCTGAGTGATGCTGAGCAATGTTACCTGCTTATGCTGTGCATTACTGGGGAACTGTGAGTATGGTTTCTTAGGACATGTTTATTCTAGAAAGTTGTGAACATATTTTGGGTTAGCTTTAAACAAACTACTACCACTGCTGAGCAATGCAGTCTCACTGCAGTTAATAATTATCCTGCAATTAAGGAACTGCTCCACTGGTGAGGACAACCTGCTTGGGAGTGCTGCAAAAGTAAATGTCTCATGTTCTGGCCAGGTAGGTTGTTGTCCTAGTCTTGTACAGCATCCACCCGGAAAATTGTGATGTTTGGGAGTAGTACCATAGGATGTGCCATGGATGTGCCTTGTCAAAGAAGGTATTTCTGCAAACTCCTAGGTGATTTTCCTGAAAAAGATTGTGCAGAATTTGCCCTGAAGCTTGAGCACTGGTGTGTCTGTGCAAGTCCTCTCCATGGCACAGAGAAGCATGTGCCTATTGCTGCTGAAAGCCCCTGTGTACTGACAGCTAATGGGGTGGTGGAACAGGCCTCGAACCTTTTGTGTTAGGCACCACTGCCAACAAGGAGGACTTTGGGCTCCCGATGAAGCATGTACTCAGTCATTTCAGACTGAATTATTTCTTTTCTTAGTAATGTATAAGTTAAATACAAAAACCCTTTCAGTACACCAGACCCTTCCAGATTGTGGCTTTCACTTTTGTACTGTGCTTAAGTTGTCTGCTTTTAGTATTTAGATTACAGTCCATATATGATTCTGTGTGGAATTAAATGTGCTAAACGCCTGGCATGTGCAGTCTCAGTATAGTACTCCTCAGACCAAGTGGGAATGTGCTCAGAGACTGCGGTTTAGAGTAGCCATGGAAAATCCTGCAAGTCCCAAGATGTCATAGCTGTTGAGACTCCTCCTTACAGTGTTGATGGGGGGAATAGCTGTGTTATGCAGTAATACTGTCCTGCACAAATTTGATTTAATGACCTTTGGGACTCGATCTGAATAAAATGTTGCCTTTTTTGTAATTGTGTTTTCCAATAATAACTTGGTGCTGGCTATACATTATTTTGAGCAGCCTGGTTTGTTGAGATGTTGGCCAGAAGTTGTGCTTCAGTAGCAGGATTAGAGCTTGTATTTTTTTTTCTTTTTTCTCTGGAATTGGGGAGAAGGACACCCTCAAGGCGGACGCTTGCTCAGCATTTCAGTGGAGAAAATCTTGTTCTGTGGCTCCTGAGGCTTCCTGTCTACTGCTACAGAGTGGGAAAATAATACATCTGATAAGGGTTTCTTCCACAGCAGCCAAGCTGCATCACGTACAAACGTGGTGGAAGCCACCGAACATGAGGAGATGCATATGGCCAGCAGAGAGGCAGCAGGTGCGAAACATAGGGGAAGAAAGGCAAGCACAGAAATTGGCCCATTATCATTGCTTCCTTGTTACTCAACAAATCACTTCTTGTTGCCTGTTGCTGAGACCACGCACCTTTCTCTGTAGTCTTGTCCCTTTGAATCACTGACCTACATATGCTGTTTCTTCATCATGCTGTCAGTGGATCAGAGGTTTTTGCGCTACTGAGGCCAGAAATTGTGGTGCCAGAGCTGCATAACTGCTTACCATTGCTACTCTGACTGTTTTTAATGTGATAATGACAGCTTTATCCAAAAAGAGGTAAAGTAGCTGCCCAAACAGCAGTGTGTTGGGGAATCCTTGAGCTGACCAGGCATCTTTACAACGGGGCAATTCTGGCTCTCTAGGTTTTATCTTTCAATGTAAAAGGGTCCTATGGAAAGCACCATAATTCTTCCTGGCACATGCTGAAGACAGGAAATCCTGAGCATCAGTTGGGTTGCACTATTAAGATACTGATGTAAAATCAGTGTCTTGCCCTATAATCTGATTAATATTTGTTAACTTTTTTTATTTGCAGTTACTTTTTACCTTAAGTGACTTCTTGATACAAGAGTGTTCTAAGCAATGAAAGGTTTATTGATATATTGTTGGATATGCTTCACATTATGGTATATAATCTTTCAATTTATTCTTCTTGTGAGAGAACCAAGGCCTTCACGTATCTGGAATGGGTGAAATCTAGGTCCTCTGCAGCTTAATTTCTGGGGAAAAGATTTGTCAAGCTAAGATCCTGTCAATGCTTCATCATAAATTCAATAAATAATAAATTCTGCAGTGCTTTCTATTTGAGTAGTCCTGTCTTCATATGGTGCTCAGTCCTGAAACTTGCTGCAGTTCTGCAAGAGGATTCAAAGTCCGTAGAGTGTTCTGAGAGGAAAAGTGCTCCAGAATATGAAGTACTGTAATTTGTAGTAGAGAGAACAAGACAACAAAAACGAAAAAAGGAAATTCTGAACAAGGGCAGTTTGGCATTCTGGAAAGTCATTCTGCTGCCTTTTACAAGGCAACAGATGGTCTTGTATGTAAATTCATCCATTGCACTTCAACCAATTAATGAAGAATGATGGGTTCCTTTCTCTACACTAATGGGATGAGTTAAGTTCCTGTGTTGATCCATTAAGATGAGTCCCTTCTCTTTGGTTACACTGAATCTGACCTGAGTGCTATTTTGTTTCTCTTGGCTCACTACCCTATGGATGAGGAAAGTAGGAAGATTCTAACAGCCTTCTCCCTAGTGGTTTTTCCAGAGATACTGGGTGTAAAAGTTTGACGGGGGATTGTGTGCGGTTGGGTCCTCTGAAAATCAGGCTGCAGGTGAATGGTGGTACCTTGCAAAGCATTTTAATGGAGTCGCTAAAGAGTGAAAGTAGATTCATTAAGCTGTAACAAGGAGCTTCTTAAATGGAAAAGAGATTGCCTGGTTCCAAAGGGTTAGTTATTTTTGACATTGGATTATATAAAGGAGATAAAGCAATGAGCTTGCAATTATTAATTATTAACTGAATAGCACACTTCTAAAATATCACTCTCTGGTTTAACTGTGCTCTTTTATTTTTTTTAAAAAAAGTTCAGCCTAATATTATGACATTTAATCATATTACAACAACAAAAACAAACAGAAAAAAGACCCTTCTCCTCCCAAATCAACCTTGAAGATAATTATTATTGCTTACAACAAAGCATGGCCATCTTATATCTCGGGATACTGCTTGTTTCAGGCAGAACTGTATGTCTACCAGGTTCTGGATCCTTATGGAGCTACCTGGAAAGACAAGGCCAACTCTTCAGAAAAGATTTAATAGAAATGGTCAAATAGGATGGCAGGAAGTGCCACTTTCTGCATTGCCAAAAGACCCGGGCAAGAAGAACTTATTTTGAAATACTGGACTGTAGGTTAGGAATGTAGGGAAGGCTTTTCACTGTGCACACAGAAGTGAGGATCTTGCAGGGCTGCTTTAGTCCTGTGGGCCTCATGGTGAGCTACTGGAACTGATGCTGTGTTTGCAATAATGAGTGGCAATCTCTATTTTTAATTTCACATTTTTCGTTGCTTTATTTTTTAAGTATTGTTATTAGAGAATTTGCTGTCAGACTCCAGAAAAGGCTTTCCCTTTTGCTAATTTGGTGTTGGAATTCAGGGAGACTTAGGTGCCGTATTTTCAGGTATTTTCAGATTGTAGTGCTGGCTACAGGAAAGTGCTTTGGAAAACAAACTGCTGCTAATTGAAATGATAAGCATAGGGCACATGAACTGCATATGGATGACTTTAAAGATGAACCATAAATTATTAAGCTTCTATATCAAGCAAATGTGGAAGGATGCTTGCTCATGACCAAAAATTAAAAAAAAAAAAAAAAAAGTCAAAATAAACAAGTAAATTATGTTGATAAAAAGAAACAACCAAAAGGCACTAAGTTGACAGGGACCATGTAGAAGCATATCGGCCATGTGAGAACTGTCTGAACTCTCCCAGTGAGATTTTCAGCATGGATAATATTAGGAAGCTGAAAAAATGTATGCACTGTAGATGTTGTGATATATTGAGCCAGAGATAAAGATGCTATGATTTATGCTGGTCTTACTCTGTATGCTCTTTTACATTAGTTTATATTTCCAGGTAGTTCCTTCTTTGGGAGACAATACTGAACATAGCATCCCACAGCTTGATCTTGTATCAGGATCGGTATAGGAATAAAAATGGAGCCTAACGGGCCTGCCTGTTTCTAGCTGTCTCCCCAGATTGCTCAGGCCTGGAATTTTATCTCCATATTCAGAGCAATGCCTGAAACTTAGAGATATCCAGGAAAAAATAAAGTTATTTGCTTTTTATTAGAATCTAGGATTCTTTGTTTTTAGAGCAGTCTCTGAAAAATTTAAACTTTTGCTTCAAAGAGGCTGATGAAACGAGGCTGATGATCTTGTATCGGATTTGGCCTCAAGTGGCATGAGGTGAATGATTTCTCATAATTCCTTGAGAGGAGAGGCCTGCAAGAGATCTGGTAGACCCGAACTGTTACACGCTAGCGGCTGTGTGTTAGTCCGTTTGTGATCACTGACAGACGTGAACATTCCTTTGCAAGAAACATAAAAGAGCCCCAGTGTCTTGAACCTCTAACGGTCCTCACCGAAATGGTTGTCTGGCAAGAAGAGAACCACGTGCCAGCTCATGCCTTTGCAGAGAAACACTGCTTCAGCAGTAGCCAAAGGCCACTGAATCCCTGTTGTCTGGATGTCACACCTCCAGGCAGTCCTGTGTGTACAGCAGCAGGCATTTAATACTACCTCTCTGCTCTGGAGCACACTTTAAGTAAGTTAGTTCCCTGGTCTGCCACTGTCAGGAAGTGACCATGGAGTGCGACAGCAGTGCAACCTTAGCATTTTCAGCCATGCTTCAGGAGCTGCTTGACCACTGATAGTTTGTTGTTGGCATGTTGTGCATTATTAAATGATGTGTTTTCTTTATATTTGAAAGGTGTAGTTATTTCACTGTTACTTTCTGCCTTGGTTAATCTGCTTTTTTTTAAGAATATGCTGCAGTCCTGAGCAGTTACTAGGAGTTGATGCTATAGCTTTTCAACTTCACCTGCTCTGGTAATTCACTAGGAGAGATGTACTTATGAACTGAAGATTAAAATACGAAGGTGGCTGAGGCATTTTTTTTTTATTATTATGTATCAGCAGGTCAGTGTGAATATGAGGTGGTCAGGGAGCGTTTGTGAAAAGTGCAGGTATGGATGCTTAGCTGTTGGCTGATATGCAAGAGCCTCAGTTTTTCCTACTGAAGCTCATATTCCGTATGGGGAGTTACATTGATTTGACTTCATCAATAATGTGAGCAGAGCATATACCATGTAGCAATATAACCTGTGCTATATACCCTGCCATATTTATTGTGCATATTTCTCCCTTTTCCTTAAAACAAACAAGCAAAAATCTTAAGAAATGAAGTGGAAAATTAAATATCAATGTACCATTGAATTTGCAGATCTGATACAAGCGGAAGTCAGTTCCTAAAGCAAAGGTTAGAGATGATAGCTCAAACACTACACACAGGTAGTGTTTTCCATGCAACATTTTCTCATGAAATATTATGCTACCTTATTTTGGTATACCATGAGGTATGTGGACTGTCTTGTGGGTGGAGTTGCTAGAGTAAACTTTGCTCTTAATATCTCTAAGGCACTTGGAACAGAGGTGCTAAGTCATTTGCTGGGGCTGAGGTGTATCATAAGCAGTAAATATGCATTTGTTCCCAGTAAAGTAAATATAGACTGAAATTCTGAAGAAGTGATCCATGTCCAGGGCATTATACTGTAAGACTGAGCCAAAGTGTGATTTCCTTTAGCTTACAATGTATTGGAGATCACTGGAGGCATTTGATATTTTCACAAATATTCGCTCACTTTTATCCAAACCCACCAGCAGGAAGGGAGTGGGAGAATGGGATAGTGGTATGTCTGCTTGATTTTTAAGTCCATAAGTAAAAGCCTGCAACAAGTTTTTTCTACTGAATTCCAAGTCAAAATGTTTTAAGTCATCAAAGAAACAGTGAATTCTAACTTGAAGAAACTTGCTCCAAGCTTTCAGGCTTTTGTGTGCTGTCTGTCATTCCCATGAAATGACTGCTTTCACGTATGAGTTGGTGTTTCATGGAGCCTGCTGCCTCTGGGCTGGGAACGCTCTGCGTACTTCCCCTTGTGGTGTGAAATTCCCCATGGGAGTGGGTTCTCCTTGTAGTCGTGATAGGATCTGACCAATATCCCCTGGGTGATTCTGCTCTTTCTTTCTGTTAAAACTTCTGAAGAGGCTAGAGCTGGATTTACAGTTGTAGGTTGATTTTAGGATTCATTTATGTTCATTACAGTCCTATCCTCAGGATTTTTATGGTACAGGAAAAGAGGATGTTTCCCTATTCTAAAAGGAGGATGGTAAGGATTAGACTCTTATATCTGAAGGAACAAGTTCTAATCCCGAGATCTCTGTGCTGTAAAACCCAGAACATGTGCTTCCTGGAAGCAAATGCATTGAATTAGGCTGTGTTCAGCTCTTACAGGAGTGTCTGCAAGGAAAGAGGAGTGTGAAACAGCCCATACAATAGCTGGCTGCAAGCTTTCCATCATCCTTTATTCCAGAGATTAGGTCATCCAGGAGTAAATGAGGGGGAACAGATTTGAGGATCTCACTGCTGCTGTATCCCTGGCAAGGTCAGTGCTCTCCCAGGGGAGGTGGTACTTGCTGTTCTGAGTGGTGCTCAGTGAACATCCCTGTGCCAGGCTTTGTAGGGATTCCCAGGAGATACCATCTCCTTCCAGGGGCTTTGTGCCTACTTACATGATTATAAAACCAAAGTTAATGTTGTGGGTATCCTGGCATGATGTACTGTTGATGGATGGTTTGGGCTTTCACTTTGCTGATCTGATGTTTTTTCACAAGTCCAACCAAGACAACTGGAGACCAAATTTCCTGAAGCTCCCTAATTTCCATGTTCCAGTTTATCTTGGAAGAAGCATTTCTAGGTGCAATATGTGGTTGGAGCTTTCTGGTGTTTTTATTTATTTTAGTCTTTGATATATGGAGCACACAGCAAAATTCAGTACCACCTGTGCTGGTACATCAACATTATATATATTTACCTGGTGGAGCCTGGACTGAGAGGGTAACATGGTTTTCTGTCTCTAAACAATTAGGATTAACCTACAATAATGTCTAGGAAAGGATAAGTTGTAAACCTGTTCCTCAAGACTGGGTCTTTCAGTGTCTACCCTGTTTCATAATACCTATTTATATAGCACATTTGCTATAGCTATAAAATATTGATTTTTGTTACTGATGTCACTGCCTTACCTGTGGCACTTAGAAGCTATAGTGCTCTCTACTGAATTGCAGCATGAACTCAGTATCCACAGCATTATCTACCACATCTCTCTGCTCCTGAAACTATCCCTCATGCAATTAAAAGCACAACTGTTCAGATAGATTTTTTTTTTCCTCTGCCTTCTGTTTTTCATAAAATACTGAAAAAACACTATTTTGCAAAGCAAAGGCAGAACCGATTTCACTTAACTGTGCAAAATATGAAGCACTACTCCCTTCTGAAATTTCTGCCCTTCTGTTGGGAAGCCAAAGCCAGATTATGTGGAGGATGTGCCAGCTTGAAAACAGTGGTGATTGCACTTTAATTGAGCCTGAGGTATTCCAGCTGTCATTAATCTAGAAGCTGCAAAATGTTTAATTGTTCTGGTTTGCTAGAGATGAATGGTAGGATAGTTTCTGCCCAGAAAATGACATTGTGGGTATTTTTTGGAACTTACTTGCACTTTTTGTGATCTTATTTTAGAAATAATCACAATCTTATGTTCTGTGTAAACTAACATGCTTAAATTTATATGAGTCCACATTCTGAACTTTCTAATAAATCCGTGGAGATTATTTTTAACTTGTCAGCATCTACCCTGTCTGAGATGCATTATTTTAGAGCATTCCTCAACCTCAATAAAAGCAAGCTTCCCTAACAGATTGTTCCTTCAGTGTACAAAAATGGCAAATAAAACTCACAATAGGCTCAAAAGGGGTGGCAGAGTTCAATTAGGAGTGAGGCAGTTTTCACAGAGGCATGGGAAATCTGTAGGTCCACAGACTGACATGAATCTTTTTCTTGCTCTTCTGAGCATCTTCAGTAGCCCCTCATGTCTATGAAAGTGGAAACCCTGCTGTTCTTGCAGGCACTAAATGTGTAGAGCTTGTGAAGGTACCTACAAGTGATTCTGTTAAGCAGAGCTCCCCAGCTCTGTGATGTTGCTTGGTTACCACCATTCCCACAGCCCTCAAATAAAGCAAAGCAAATGTAAAAACTGATTTCTATTTAAGGACTGGGCTACTGTACAGATCCAAACAAAACAAAGCTGCAAATCCTCTACAGCTTCTTTAATGATCTCCCTCCCTTCTCCCCAAGTATTCCACTAGGCTAGTCACAAAAAAATTCTATTTTAAGTGTGTTTTGTTGGTGTATTAGACTACTACTCGGATTCTGCACCAACTCATGGGCTTTTTTTTTTTTGGGCTGGTAACCCTCTAAGATCAGAGGCTAGGGTCCTTACTAAAAATATAGAATAACCAATAATGGCTCGTACCATTGCTAACTCCAAATAGAATATAAAAAACACAGAGCTGCTTCTTCTGATGCTGTCTTTTTCCTGGAAAAGCAGGGGTGAGATTTACCTTGTTGCTTTAATTGCCAGGAAATGCTCAGGAGGCAGTAAAGCCAGTGGATAGACTTTGTGTGTGTGTAATCCCTTGTGGCAAGAAAAGGGGCAAAGCTTAGCTTAGAATGTGTTAAGTAATATCTTGTGTACTGCTAGTAGTCGTAATAAATTATTGTGGAGAACCATCTGGCTGAGGCTCTTGTACGATACCAATATTACTAAACTTAGCTTTACGAGTCTTCTCTTCCTGCCCTTAGAGTAATTTTGATGTGTAGGCTCAAGTGTTTTGGGTAGAATTCACCTCTTAAAACCAAGTAGATGATATTGGCAAAGTCCCCAGGCCCCTTGTGAGAACCTAGTGAGGTTCCTGAGCAGCTATTTTGTTTTCCCTGCTCCACAGACAAATCTCTACAAAATGAGAAGCAGGTCATCTTCAGGCTTAAAAAGGTAACAAGTATGAGGCAACAAGTCTATTGATAACTTACAAATGGGTATAAATATCTTTAATAAAGCTCATTCCCAAAACATGGCTTCTTTGGAAGCCCTACATGTGGATGAGTTTCTTGGTGAGTAGTAAGCAGAGATTTCCATGAATCTATTCATTAAGAGTATACCTAGAGTGGGTTCCAGAATCCCTCTTTGTTTCCCTCAGTTCTTCGAAAGTAAATGAGAGATATTTGGTGATCAGCCAGAGACAGAGCAAAACAACAACATCCAAGTAAAACATGCCCAGCTGTGAAAGAATCTACCCCTGGTTATGACCAGTACTGGAAGTGTAAGAAGCGAACAGAGCTTAAGTGTTGCCTTAGGCTAATTGTCTTGTACTTTAGCAGGGCTCACAACTCATTCCTCTGACTATTCTTAGGGTTTCCCAACCCCAGCAGCTTCTGACAGTAGATTTGTAAGACTGATTTCCGGTCCAGTGACACATGAGCTGTTGAACTATGCAGTGTTGAATTTCCAGAGTCATATAGCTTGCATGTGTATGTTATAGGTGTGTTGGAAGTCAGGAAGAATTGGATTAGGCCCTTAATGCTCTTGGAAGCAAGCACTGAGTGGTGTTAACTTAGCGGGAGTAATGGACTAAAATAATGACAGATCACTGTTTGGGGAATAAAGATGCTTGCATGTTCTTTATATGTTGACTTTTTTTTTTTGATTTGTTTGTTTGCCTTTATTTATTTAGCTCTGACTCCAGTTCCCACAGGACAGGGAGGAGTTTCACATAGGATAACAGGATAAGACTCTTGATATTCAAGTGCTTTAAGGCTATAGTATCAAAAAATGTTTGTTCTGCAAGCCATGCTCTTTCATGGGGCTGAACATGAAGCAGTTCAAGTTCTGTGTCCGGTTGCACTGCTTCCTGGCTGTTCTTTTGACAAGACTCCACAACATTTAAAGGGTTTCTTTCTTGTTACAGCTGTTATTCATTTACAGCAATTCCCTTGTGGACCAAGATGGAATATGGATCCTCTCCTTTGCCCTACTATGGTATTATTGTCCCACTTGTGTCACTGGGCAGAAGTCTAGCACAGAATGAGAGCTGGTCTAGTCCTGCAGTTTTTACTTAGTTGTTTCCCAATCATAAAGTTGGTGTGAAATTTGCTTTTGCCACAGAATCTGTAGCAAATGTCAGATAAAGGACGGTTTCAGTCAGGGAGTTTAAGCTGCTTTCTAGTTGTGTGTATCTTGTGATGTAATGAAAAGTGCACCTTGTAAATTTTCATATAATTTGCACTCTGAAGACAGGATCCGGCTGAGTATCCTCAATGCTGCATTCCCTGGCGGGAGTTAGAGGCTGCATTTCATAGGACTGGAAAATTATGGCTTAGTAGTAAAGGCAGGCTGAGATCAACTTTACAGGCTATTGTTAACAAATGACTAAATACTGAGAAGTGAGAAAAGTCTCACCGCTCTGTGGAAGTACAGCAGTGACAGGCAGGGAGCTTGTTCGGCATAAGGTTGAGACTCAATGCCTAAAGTATCAAAGATATCCAGACTCGTTTCCTTGTGCTAAATAACTGTGCATTGGCACTGAAAATAGGGAAGTGTGACTGACATGCTAGTTAGGCCTCACCTTCTACTACTGCCAAAATCCTCAGCTAAATTTCCCTCTCTTTGTGTAACAGCAGAACAGCAGACTGTAAATGTCCTCTGCACTTGGTCATTTCAGGCTGTGATTGAAGACTCTGCTTTTACAGACTTGCTTTTGGAGCTAAGATGCATCAGTGACCTCACCAGAGAGATACCTGGAATGAAAACCACCCAGAGTCTGTGTCCTGTGTTACCAGCACTCATTCCAGCAAGGAATTTTAAGCTAAAGCAAATCCTACCCTTAACACCAAATATAGCAGTGACATGTGGTAACACTAGAGTTCTGACTTGCCAAGCCCAATGCTCACATTTAATTCAACTCTTTCATTTATCTCATGCTAGTGTTACTGTTAGGCTGGGTTCAACAGCAGGGAGAACTGGATTCAGTTTAATGTTCAGTCCTGCAGTACCAATGTGTTTTGCATTCAGGCTACTGTAGGCAGGATCTCATAGCTTCTGCTTAAATTAGGAGTTATATTGGGCAATAATTGCAACAATGTTTTGGGTTGGGTTTTGATTTAGGATGGTGAACTGGACCAACTTGTTTTAGGACTAGTTTCTGCAAAGGTAACAGCTGATATACACACACAGCCAAATACCCTTCAGTTAATTGTAGTCCTGGTCTTCATCACTGGGATATATTGAAAACTGTTTTGGATTGTGCTTAGGATGCGTCCTCGGGAATTGAGGGTTTGAAGGTTATATTTACTGCTAGCATCTAGAAGGTTTGTAGGACTATAGTTGGCAGGATTTCATGTTTAGTTTATCAGCTTATCTGTGTGATGAGTGTATCGCAGAACCTCAAGCTTGAGTTGGGGTTAGGGCAGGGCATCAGAACCGGAG
The DNA here is from genome assembly GCA_013389825.1 of Crypturellus undulatus. NCBI lineage: Eukaryota > Metazoa > Chordata > Aves > Tinamiformes > Tinamidae > Crypturellus > Crypturellus undulatus. Next base: position 79,771 of record VWPW01015276.1, read on the forward strand.
CAGCTCTTGCTAGAGTACCAAGCTCTTGCTAGAGTACCATGTAGCTCGTGGTGTGTTTTGGTTCAGGTTTCCAGATTGATTAAAGCTCAGGTCTCTACGGAGAGCTGCTGTGGTCTAGACTGTATCTGAGCTAAGAAGTAGCTGGTTCAGGTGCTCATATTTGTCGTGGGTCACATACTATGATTAGGGACCCCCTAACATCAGAGTTTGAGATGGGATTGAAGTGCTTGGTTTAAATGTATGTTCTCCAAGGCTGGTGTTCTCCAAGGCTGTAGAACTTATGCTTTTTGGGTCTACTATTTAGTTTTGGTGCTGCTGTTTGTCACTGAGCTCTGCTTGATGTGAGGTTTGGGAATGAAACTCTGCTGCTCTTCTCTTGAAGATTTGGAGACAGTATTTCATGGCAGCTCCCACTAATGACTGCGCCTCAGACTTGGGAATGTACCTTTATCTCCCATCAGCCATAGATCTGACTCTGATAGATATGGGCTACTGTTTTTAAAGCCTCTATTTTTATCTGCCTGTGTCACAGCACACTTTGTTACTTCTGAGTCTTTTTTGTTTGTTTGAAAATATTAAATCACTTACAAAAAAAATCATCTTTCATTATAATGGGAAATTACCTTGAACATTTGCAGACTTTAAGCTACATTATTTTCTTTGATAATAAAAGTGATACAAGTTTCCTTTTAAGTGCTGCACCTTTACTCTTAATTTTCTTTCTCTTCCCTGGAGTCATTTCCTGCATTAAATGAGGACAAAATGGTAAATCGGGAAAATAATCAGAATATGGAGGGATGTCCTACATTTATTTTAAGGTGTTACATCTCACTGTATCAGACTAGATAGTGGTGGTATTCTTTGGAAAGAAAAAACTTCTACCACATCCAGTAAAACATCNAAAATATTTTTTTTTTTTTTTTTTTTTTGCCAGTTTATAGATGTCCTCAGGTGCTTTCTCTAACAGCAGCAATGTTACTGTCAGCTAATTCTAACAGACAGCAATGCACAAAACAAAGGCTTTTGAGTTCCATTTTCTGGTTATATTTCTTTGGCCTCTAAAATAGTCTGTAACAATGATGGCCCTCCAAGAATTACAATTCTAATTTGAATAATTTCATATTGATGTCTCTTGAGACTAGGTTTTCAAAGATTATTTGCCACTTGCGTATTCAGCATTTCATCGAATTCAAGAGGACAGAAGTCATCAAAAAGCTCACTGAGCAGAAACAAAATACTTACATTTTTATATTATATTATTTACATTATGTTTATATACTTATATATACTATTATATTATTTTATATTACTAAATGAAAGAGGGCGTACTGTGCTAGTCTGTCGTGAGAGCTTTTGCTAGATAAAGTGCTTTGGGGAGCTGCAGGGTGTTTCAGATGCAGAAGTAATTAAGAACTTTCCATCACGTTTTAAAATAAAAGCTGCAATTCCAATAGGATGTGTCCAAAAGTTCACTGTGGTCTTTGGCAGAAGATGGAGTATCCATATGGGTAAATTGAGTGAAGTAGGACACCAGTGACCCATTTCTTGTATATACTGGAGAGTATTTGCAATACAGAAGAAATCAGTTGCAAAGACACGCTGGCTATACCAGTTTGACAGAGGCTGATTTCAGCAGACAACCTATTCAGAAATGTCACTTTAGGCTTTCAGGACTAGCTGAGGAACTTCTAAGCAGATCTTGTCCCCAAGCAAATCATGACCAGCGTGCGACTTGCTCAAGCTGGCTATGTGGTTGTATGTATTTAGCTTGGGGGAGAATTCCTCTAACACCTGTTTGCAAGTTGGCAAAGCCCTTGGACCTGCTTTTGCTCCCACTGAGTTAGTGTGTTGAAATAATGTTGCTTCCAGGAGAATGAGCACGCAGTAGAACTGCTCTGGTGCTGCTCAGAGGGACTGCCTTAGTAACCAGCAAGTTAACTGTGGCTGTTGTACCTACAGCCCTGTAGCACTAATGAGTAAAGTGGTTAACATCCCATAAGGTTTAATCTTCTGATCATCCCAATAGCTCATTTTAAAATTAAGTTCATTTTAGCAGGGAGTATTTATATGTTATCTGGAATAGGGCTAGCAGAGAGGCTCAGGCAGTTATTTAAGCTCATGTGGCAGAGAAAACAACTGTTGTAAAAATTGTCAGCACCCCTGCATGTTTGTCATCACAGTAAGGGGGGAAGGGTTCCCCCTCGGCATCACCCTCCCTCTCCACCCCCAACAACAACAACAAAACAGGTCTTCTATAGAGAGAACACAGGAAAGCAAAATGACTAATAGCATTCTTTCTCACTTCCAGTTGTCTCTGCAGGAGATACGGCCTCTTAGAGAGAATAGGAACTGGAGACATTCACAGTGGTGAGATAACTTTTATATTTCTCTTTATAAACCATTATATGACTTACCTGTGACAGTGAGCTTGGAAACTCTGAAGTCATACTTTCAACCCATCTTTTACAACTAAGTTTGTTGTTACTGAGCTCTCTTGCAAAAACTAATCACAATGTCAAGTGCTACAGTGACTACAGGAAAAAATGACAAATGCAACAACTGAAAAAGTAGCCCTATCTAAATTCCTTGCCCTACACTTTGACCTTTTATGAAGCACAATGTGAAAGTACAATTATCCACTAATATCTCGTGTCATGTGTAGGGTGGATATTAATTGGGAAGGTACTTCCCTTGCAACAAGCGAGGAACTGGAAGGCTTCTTTCCCCATAGTAGCACAGCCTGTTTGAACACCTTGAATGTGACTTTGATTCATATCTTGCCTGTGGACCACATCTTTCACCACTCTGGATAAATTTAGTTGTTTTAGCTTCTGTGTCATTAAATTAATCAGCTCTTACTATACTGTCTTACCGTACTCTCCACCCCCATTCTTTTTTGATTGTGTGATTCATGGATTGCACCTTAAAATTGTGCTGACCAGATATTCTGAGATCATCTTCTACAGAGTAGAACCCCAGATGATGTTCAGAGCTTGACTAGGGGAAATGTCACTCCATGGAGTGACAGAAAAAGGAATTAGATGTGGCAATGAACTAAAATGCTGAGAAAGTGGGTCCTGTAGTCATCACAGTTCGAGATGGCCTGAGTGCAGTGGCTTTCGTCTCTTCTTTTTGGGGGAAAAAAAAAATGTGTAAACGTTATCAAGACTTTCTTTTGCTGTTGCATATGAAGGTAGCTAGCCTCTCTCTGCCCAGCATATGTATTAACAAACATGGGCTGCAGCATATTCCCATCCTAAGTAGAGGGCTAATGACCACATCTTTCTGTGTAACTCTAATGGAGAGGGCCATTTTTCAGATGTCTTTAAGGTTTTTTATTTTAATTGCAACTTTGGACATTTGGACCCTATCAATAGCTTTGTGAGAAATCTTTGGTGAATGAATGCCTTAATTTTGCATCTGTAAAATGAGAAGTCCTCCTTTTGTGCACTTAAGCATGGTTGTTGGGCTGACAGACAAAATTATGTGGCATTATGTGATATTTTGTGAAATACTCATAGGTTATTATAAGGGTCAGAAGAAGGACTCATTTATCCACGCTGTTGCTTGCATACACCATGTGGATTTGGTGCAGAGCAGTAACAGGGTTTCTTAGGGTATGTGTGTATATATATATATTTCTTTTTTCACCTTGAAACTTTTTAAAAATGTTTTCTATGTGGCAAAACTCTAAAGCTGTTTATGGTAGAGTGTTTATAGAAAGCAGCCTTATAGAAACAATATTGTGTTAATTTCCGGTTTAACCTTTTAAATTCGGTATCTATGAACTGTGTAACTTGCTCAAAGAAACAGATACAGATGCCCAAAGTGATTCTTATACATCTGCAGATACAGAGTGTGGCCAAGTATGTGATGAAATATTACTTGTCTGTGACCTCTATTTATTACAACTAAATGAATCCTCCAGTTGGTCTCTGACCAGGCCTTGAGCTGACAGAAGCAGATGCTCTGCCTAGAGAGCAGCATCCCTGGAAGCATCTCAGCACTCATCAGGCATGTTACATAGCACAGGAATTTCTCAGAAGAGCAGTGCTGGCTTTCAACCTTCTCAGTGAAACAGCGCTAATTTTTCTGCCATATTTGCTCTTCCATGTCAGAATAATAGCTTGTGTCTCTGAAAATAGGGAAGATCTTGCTGGCTAAATTTGTGAACTGGCTCATGTACCTGGAGTGCTAATATTAGGTAGGTCAGTACAGCCCACAGTTTGATAAAGGACTGTCTGTGCAAGAAGGGTTCATGTGTAAAAGGGTACGTAGCGATGGGATTCGTACAACTCTGAGTAGAGAGTTGGTGCTCTTGGTGCTTTGCAATGGGGCTGCGTCATGATAAGGCAATCCCCTGCTGTACAGGCAGTTATCGTGTCTGTGGGGGAAGGCTGAGCCATCTTCACAAGCAGAATCGGAAGAACAGGGAGTCCTATTCTGTCCTGCCACTGGACTTGGTGTTTGGTGAGGACTGTGCTGAGATAAAGAAATTCTTGAGTGTTTTGCTCCCATCTGAGACGCATCTACTAGAGGCTTCTTTTGGCTTATGTATTTTACCAGTTGTAATTGCTTCAACATGCTAAAAGCTGGGTTGCAATTTTAATGGGTGTTGGGCTGCAAGCCAGTGCTCTGTTCTCAGACCTGTAGTGGGACACTTAGATGTACTGCTCCCTGTAATGCTTCAGGCATTTCCTCATCCTTCTCAATAACACTTCTTTTCCAGTTTCTTAAGTCCTTCCAGTATACCTACTGCCCTTACGGCACCCACAGCAAGGTCCTAAACAATCTTAAAATAGGAAGAACTACTACTCCACGTTTCTTCCAGGTAAACATTGTCCTTGAGGCAGGACAGACTTTATTTTTGTGTACACTCTTTCAGAGCCTGACTCTTCCAGGTATACTGAGATGTCTTAGAGCCAGAGAGAGGAGGAGTGTTTGGGACATGTATCTGTGTGTGTCAACAGTCTTGGATGAGACTCAATGCTGCCTTTCTTCTTCAGATGCTGTGAGTCAGCACTAATTTAGCCTAGTGAACCCAGTCTTTTCAGGACTTAAGGAAAAGCAGTGTTTTAAAAAATGTACTAGGACTTTTGTGCCCCAATTCTTGATTTTCCAGCTCTGAGGATCAATCCTAAAACCACTGTGCATATATGTGAAAAGCATCACAAAGGCTTAGGCAAAGGTATAGCTGCGTGAGAGGTTTCAGTGTAAGAAGCTGAGGAGTCTGTCACGGGATTGTCATTCGGAATGTCATCTGTTCCCTTGAGAAAAGTGATGTTGCAGAATGTCAACAGTCACTAAGCATTGAACGCACCATGAAACTTGAATGTCTTCATTAAAGGCATTATTTAAAAGCCATGAGCAATTATGTACTGAAACACTGCTGTAAATGAGAGTTTCCTTGAATAATTGGGAAGAATGAATGTACTCGTAAAGCAGGAGCAGCATGCATTGAAGGTAGGGCAGAGTTGCACCTCTTCCATTTTATGTTCTGAGAAGGTTCATGCTGCGGAAGGGAGGTTTTTCCCGGGCAATGATAGCTTAGATGTGTGTCCTTTCCTTGGACGAGGTTGGAAGAAATAGTAGGTATCCCTATCTTCTGTGGCTGGGGAGCAAAGCAGTACGATGGAGTGTGTGTTCTGCTAGAATGGAGCACCAGCGTTATAGTTTGTGCCCTGCCCAAAAGCAGGGTGTACGTCGGGATAAGGTGGTGAAAGACTCTTTGTATCTTACCTCTAACTGCACAATTCAGGCAGTTTAAGAAGAGGGCAAAGAGCCAAAATATTCTGTTTGCTGTGCTCTGATTGCAAACAAGGTGGCTAGACCATCCAGTCTCAGCAAGTGAACAGAATCCCTGGAAAATGCACAACGGGTAAAATTCAGCTTTCCACATGTAGTCAATGTTGTTGCGAACTCTGCATGTTTATGGAAGATAGCTAATGGAGAAGAATCTAGTCTTGAGTAAACTGCTCCTCATACACGGGTCTTATTTTTGCATTATTGGAGAGGAAAGTCCAAATATTGAGCAACTACAAAGCCACCTTCGCTTCAGCCAAAATCCCAGGTTCTGTGAATGCCAGCAGTAGAGCTGTATGTCAAGTGCAGGATGTAATCGCAGTTCACATCTGCAGTCTGCAGGGCCAATTTCATGTCTTGATGTACGTAGCTAAAATACGGATGTTTACGGCAGTTCTGACTGTGTGGCTTCGCTACAAGGAGGAGTCTGTCGGAATAACTGCTGTGATTGCTGTTTGTGAATGAAGGTGCTAATTTTATGTAGATTTTCATGAAAATATTGTTAAATGTTCAAAGATCAAGTGCTTAAGAATCTCCTTTGCCTTTACTTGAGATGCCCCTACATCAGAGGGAGAGGTACGACCAATACGGAGCCTTACTTGACAATCTACACAGTGATCAGTTGTTCCCTGACTAACCCTGGTAATGTCCATTTTTTTATAAGCTTAACTTAACTCATCCCACGTTTTGGGCTCTGTGGGGAATGCTGACTGGCTCACAGGGAGTTCAGGCTGTTTTTTTGGAGAGGCTTTGTTCAGCAGATGTTTCTAAGAAGTGCTTAAGTAGTGATGAAATAACCTTTTTTATTATTTTTTTTCCCCAACAAAAATCCTTTCTGATCGGGAAATTCCCAGCCAGTTCAGTTTACTGTCTGTCAGTTCTTACTGGTTTCAGGATGGCTGGATAAGCTGAGAAGCTGAAGACTGAGATTGCTTAGCTTGCTAACTGTGAACTGGCACCGTTTCCTGACTACGCTTATATGTAGTACACAGGAGCTTGTACATGCTGTTGTAACGTTCCTCATAAACACAGGTGGGAATGGAGATTGAGCAAGTAGGGCAGTTGTGAAGGCCCCTGCAAAATCTGTGTTTTCATGCCTTTCTTTTCTGGAAAGGGCTGATATCCATATTTGGTGCCCGGGAAATGTTGTTATGGTTACTCTAGCACACTGACCTTTTCAATATGTAGGGCATTGCTGGAGCTTATCTTGAGGCCCTCATTCTAAAGTCTGTGGAACAAATAGCATGTTAACTTATCCTACAAAGAGTTGTTCAAATATTGCTTCTTACCGAGTGCACAGTAAAGGTCTTGTAATGCGCCCCAGTGTTTAGGAGTTCGAGGGCTGTGCCATGCCAAAGATCACATTCCCTGAATGGACAAAACCAGCCAAGCTGAGAAATGCTTTTGCGTTTATATTTGCGTTGTGCAGTGTAACTGGTTTTACCTGTCTGGGAGAAAAATACCTTCGGGATGAAACCTTCCTCTATTTTCTTTGAAGCCTTCCTCAAAGGAGAAACAAAACACCTTTTTTTTTTTTTCATGTCTTGATAAAATAAGTCCATCTGCTGTCCTCACGGCATGCTCATTTCCATGGCTAGTCATTGGGATTGTCATTGCCCAGGCAAGAAGTTTGTTACTTTGGTGGGGGGCTAAATCCAGCTTATGCTTCCTTGCACTAGCAAACGGCAGAGCCTGGGTAATGCGCTGCTGTTGCTGCTACAAAGGATAAAGAGTTTCTGTTGTGCTTCCGTAAAGTGCAGGTTGAAGTCAGTAAATACTGTAATAACAATTTATTTTAATGTGTAATAGGTTGAAGGACTAAACAATAAGTAATTATAGGTTAGCTTGTTTAATGCTTTATTGTTGCTGTTTCCAGGAATACCTTTTGTTAACACAGGAAATCAGCTCAAGGTTTTCCTTGAGGATAGTGGGTGGGGTGGGGGAGAGGAGGGCCAGCATTTGTTTTAAATCTAGGGATTCAGTATATTGGGTGACTCTGTGGATGTTGTTAGCTTTGGTGCAATGCTAGGCCTGTGTCTGTTTATCATGAGTATGCATCAGAGCATTTAATAGAGAAATGCTTAGGAAATGATTTGTGTTTTTCTTTATGTATCCATTTCACTTAAAAGGAAGAAAATGCATCTGTTTTAAAGAACCTGTATGGATGACTCAGAAAATGAAAGGCTGCTTTTAACTTCAGTGCTCAGTTTTGCAAGGTTTAAACTACTAAACTACTCTAGCACATTTAAATCGAGTACGTACTTACCTTTAAGCATGTGCATAATCTCCCCAACCCTTGAAATATGTTTACATATTCTTTGAACACATTTTAGTCACCTGAGGCCTAGCTATATCAGACTTCTTCAGGACTTTCCTGCTTCTAGTTGAGTATCTGGCTTTATCAGTATTCATCCAACCTCTTTTACTCCAGGGGGTACTTTCAGAATTTTTAGAAGTTCTTTCCTTCCCAAAATTTAGCCATAAACTTGGCAGTAGTTATGAGCACGTGACTTCTTTGCAGGCTCAGCCGGGGTGGCTCTGGCAACTGTGTTGTAAGTGCAGCTGCCTGCAGGTTCCTTGGCATTTCCTACAGCTGCTGGGGTAGCTCTGCTCTACTGGACGCTGTAAATCCCCACATGCTTCTGCGTGTGTTTGCTCAGAATCTGCCCTGGACATCTAACTGGTAGGTTGTGCTTTCAAAGAGATGTGAACTGGAAGAGAAGGAAAAGCAGTGTAAACCCTCAACACTTAGTAAAAGAAGGCAAAAAATGTGAGTGGCTCTAGATCTTCTGTGAGTTTATGATTTATTCTGAAGTTTATAGGAACTTACTGTAATGTTCTGGTAACAGTTAATGCTTGCTAAGCTTGATGCATTTTGATAATTATATTACTGAATATCTAAAAAAAATGTAAATTTTACCCCTTCCTGATGTTCACTTTTGCCCCTCTGTTCTTACTTGCTAGAGAAACCACTGTGATTGAGGCAAAATACCCTCTATTCTTATTTGGTAGAGAAACTACTGTGATCAAGACAAAATTTCCTATTACATTAGATAATTTGGCATTATCATTTCCATACCATGCTCTTCTAGCAGCCCACATTTGGGGAACTGCAGAAACAGATTTGTATGCGCTGTCTCTTGGCATGCCATTCTAAACTAAATTCAGAGCCAATGTAAATGATTTTTAATAGCTTGAGCACCTGCCAAGAACAACTTAAAAGATAATGCCCTGTTTGTAGAAACTGAAAATTAACTTTTTGAGGTTTTGCAGGCAGTTCATGAAAATACATAATTTTGGTAAATTATATTTTACTATTTCCCTGCTCTTTATCAGCATGTTTGGCCAGATTCCTTCAGACACTTGGGGAAGAGCAAGAATCGTGTTTATTTTGGCAAGTGCTGCTGTGCAAAGTGAGTTTTTTCAGTCTCGTTCTTTCTGAAATACTAAGGGAAATATTCTTTCCAAATCGCCCATCGCTCCTTCCTGTGTAGCAGAGAGGACCATATTTATTGTCCGTATAGCTGAGTCCAGCAATGCTGAACTGTACTTGGCTTTGCTAGTGAGATGCATGTAGTAATCCCAGGAACTTCAGTCACTTTCAGTTTATGCTGAATCGCAGAGCTGTGCTCTTCAGATGCTCCTCTAGGATGTCAGCCAGCGGAAAGCAGCTATCAGGCCTCAGCAATGTGAGGAGTGCAGCATCACGATCCACTTGTGACTCTTGCAGAACAGAAACAATGCGGAGCTACGAGGCACAGTCCCTGGAGTGACCGCACCAAGAGCCCCTTGAGTTGCTGCTTTATCCTGAGCAGTCACTGACTACTGTGGTATTGATGGAGTGGCACTGGGACTCGTGGTTTGGAATCCCCAGACTGGGGAAATGCCTTTAATGACTCTTGACTGGTTCTAGGAAGCTATTTAATTTGGTGTGTTTTGAGAGTAAGATGAAAAGTAATTAGAGAATCTCCCCTTCTCCTTCCTACCTCCAAGAATGGCCCAGGTGTTAAACTTTACTTCTAGAGAGCAGGAAACTGATATAGAGCAGAGACACTTCAGTGTCTGCATGCTGGAGATATTTCCTTGCCACTGGAGGCCTGAGGTGGTTTTTTTATTATTATTTTTTTTTTTTATTTTTCATTTGAGCTACTTCATGGACTCTCTGTTCTTTAAAAAAAATTCAATAATTTCAATGGATTGATATTTTCCTACTCTGAAACAAATGCACACAAACTGTTAGTAGGCTTCCCAGCTTGTTGCAGTTTAGCTTTTTCTTTCTTGTGTTTTTTTTTGTTTGTTTGTTTCTTGTTTATATAGCTTCCCAATGTGATGTAGTTTCAGCTCTGTCCGTGACTGTTGCTTCCTCCCCAAAGGTGATGTAGGTCAAAAAGAGCATAGGAAAGCACTATCACCTCAGTTTTGAACTAAACTTATATTCCACTGCCTGCATCCTTTCAATGGTTATACTTGATAGCTAATGGGGGACAAGCAAAAATCCAAACCCAAATGAATAAGGAGTGCAGATGCATTATGTAATGCAAATTGTAAAGAACTGAAAGGGGAGCTGATGGCCTCGAATTCCTTTTGCCCTGCTGCAAACAACCCTGACTTTTTCTTGACGGTTATCTAAGAGCTTTTAGATAGTGTCAATGTCCGTGTGTTGAAAGGCCCAGTACCATGCAGCAAAGACTGCATTCCAGAAGTCCCAGTGTTTTTAGGATCTGAATTCTCAGTTTTTGTTCAGTAAACATTATAGTGTTATATATGCTTCAAGAGTTGTTTTTCAGTGTTAAAAAATGTTTTAAAGTAACTGTGCTTTATCTTTAAAAATGATTAATTCATAAATTGTGGTAGCTATCTACATTTTTTTCTACCCACTGAACTATATGACCGGTCTGACTAGAATGTGTTCTTAAAACATTCAGGGTTAGCTATTCTTTTAGCATCCAATATTCAGCATATGCCTAGCTCGGCTTTCAGTAATAGGATATTTTATGAGTTTATGAACTTTGGACATTTCACCATCCTTACCATTGTTTTTGAACAAAGAGAGGAACTGTCTTGAAGCTTTATCTGTGCTTTTGTTGATTGTACGGCACATATATATATTTAATCCATAAAATCATTAGAACCACTTAAATTGAAACACAATCAATGCAATTGAAGCAATAGAGAGGAGAAAGTGAGCAGTCCTGAGAACCTCAGAGGTGCGAGGATTTGTTACAGGCCTGTTACTGTAGCCTTGTTATGGGCGGCTGTGCTCATTACAGCCTAACGCGCAGAGGTCACTCGCCCCAAGCTGGTTGCCACCACAAAGGAGGTGATAGCCATCCCCTGGACTCAGAGATAGGAATAAGCCAGAGAAAATTAGCCTATTTGAAAATATACATGATACTAATACCCAAAGCATGGATATAGAATATAAGGTCCTGAATCAAAGATCTCCTTTTTATGCCTGGAAGACAAATATCCATCAAAACAAGAGCTTTATACCTCATTGAAGTTTACTAAGTATGCAAGTACAGAGGATGACAGATGGTGTAATAACATATGTATGTAGCTATGGAATATATGCATATGCCATTAGACGGAAAAGCAAGTTTCTTCCAGTAAGAAGGTAGCCAGGCAGAGAGACTGTAAAGCTTCCAGTGAGTGTTAATGATGTGATGGCTGTCTGACAGGCGGCAAAATACTGGGTACCGTATGAATTTGTTCCATGACACTTTCACCCCCATGATCCACAGCTCAGGGTGGAAGTAGCATTCCTGAGAATGGACACGCAGACATGCATCTCAGCAGTTACTGACTATCACCTAAGCACTCGTTAATGCAGAGGTGGCCTTTGTGATTCAGGTATTTTGTATGGCGAGTTCTTTTTTGTCTCTTTTACAAATACAGTAAGGGCAGATGTTGCTATTTTGCAGTGGAAAAATGCAAGGAGATGGCAGAGTTTGCTTTAGAATTTAGCCTGAAGCATCAATAAAACAAAGTACTTTCCAATGCTTGACATTTCAGTAAACGTACATGAGGCCGAATTTCTTCTTGTACTAATTATTCGGAAGTACAAGAAAGATCAACAAAATGTTATCACTTTTTGTCCTTTTTATTGATATCTTATTTTTATTGTGAATGCAAGCACATTTTTGCAACCTTCTGGGTTGAGCTCAGTAAGGCCAGACAGCAGGCGGGTAGAGACCAGGACCAGGCACGAGGCGCACTGCCACGTAACCGTTTCGTTGTCGTGCAGGTTGGGCATCATGGTTTTACAGTGGTACCTGCTTAGAACCATTCCTACCCTTGGAAGATGTCCGAGAAGGACAGGAGATGAGCTTCTTAGGAAGCCTACTTGGGTGCTAAGGCCTATCCGTCCTCTCATATCTTACTCTCCCCTCTCTGCTGCTTTGCTTGTTCTGGCAGATAGTTTTATAGTTTCTCGGGTATGGATTTTGTGATGTTGGTGATATAACTGAGTTTCTGATGTACCTTGCATACTCTCCAGCTTCTTCATTTTCGAGCACTTTGTAAGGCTGTAATGTCTGAGATGTGCGTTTTTCTCTCAGTTTCGTATCAGGCGTTTCAGAGATCTTTTTCTTTTTCCAAGGCGGAGGTGACAGACAATGAGGGAGCATAAACCTCTTTCCTATGTGAGTCCAGGCTTAAAATGTCTCTCTGATTCTGTCTTTCCTGCAGCCTGTTGCAGCTCTGCAGCAGGTGGCTTTCAGGCAGCTCGCTGTTCTGTGTGCTGCGCACCAAGGCAAGGATATTAAAGACCCCAGATACCATTNGTGCCGCACACCAAGGCGGCGGGCTGCGTTTGCGAAGCAGAAGGGAGAACGCGGAGGCACCTGCCCTGTTCTGTCTGACATGAGCGTGGCTAGGAGAGAGCTGCAGGGCTGGACCCCGCAAAAGAGAGAATCCTCTGAATGTATGTGTGTGTCTGTGCTTATGTATTTTTTTTAAATAAATATATATTTTATATACAAATAAATTAATTATATTGAAATGAAAGGATATTAAAGACCCCAGATACCATTTAACTTATTCAGTGGCACCTACCAGGCAGATGTGGTTAATTTCAAAGTTATGAAAACCAGGAAACAGAAAAGGATGGTTGGTATACAATTTCTGCCTATGACCCTTCAGAAAGGTGTAAGACAAAACTAGTTGGAAAATCCATAGCTCTGTATTAATTACCCTTTACACTATTGTACTGGATGTGTTCCTTTAGAATGACACAGAAAGCTTAAAGGGCAGCTGGGAGGGCACTTGTTAGATGTGTCCTACATGCTCTTGACACTGGTGTTATGCTTATGCATTTATTTTTTAATTACCGTGTTTATCTTAAAACACAGCATTACAGCAAACATAAAATAATTATCTTGAGATAGCAAAGGCAAGTGTTTGAGTCTCCTGCCATGTGAAATCATTTCACAACGATGATGACAGAGCTTTGGGCACAACAAAATTGGATTTGGGAACAAAAGGTTTTGAATTTTAAATAAATGGAGATAGGTCTTTGATTTGTGTCATCAAGCATTTTATTCTGGGGCACCAAGGATTTGCAAATATCAGTCACATACACACTAATGTTTGGCCTTTAACCTGTGAGGGAGAATTTTCCACTGTTATTTAAATAATATCTGAGTGAAGACTGGAATAATTCCTGTTTGAAATATTTGAATTTTGAGGTCGCTCTCTCTTCCACTCCTTTCAGCACTTATGACAAAAATATTGTATTTTCTGATGCATTAAGTTATGCTGGTCCCAGCACTCATCTGTGATTATCCGCTAACATCTCTGTAAGACAACATCAGTGAAAGCCAAGTGTGGAGTGAAGGACGTGTGTCTCCGATTCTGCTGGTTTTGTCTTCACCTCAGGCGTGTGGAAGGCTGCAGACAAGATGGTGTAATATAATACGCGTGGGATAGATAGTAATCCCATTTAAAAATGAAATCTAATTCGGTAGAGGAAGTTGGCATGCAGAAGCTAAGAACATACTGCAGGCTGCTGCCATCTCATTATATTCATCATATCCAAATCTTACATCTGAATTTGGCTCTGAAGTTGTGATTGCTTTGAAGCTGGTTCTGAAGCACTGACTGCTTTGTTCCCTGTACCTTGCGTGTCACTTTCCTAGCAGAGAGGTTTTGACTGAACTACTTGGAAATGAGTAAACGATCCTTAAATATATATATTATATATATTTCACAGTCCTTCATTGTTCTACTTTATGAACATATTTGAGGGACAAAATTGTGAACTCCTGTTGCTCTGTTAGGAGTGAAAGTTTCCTCAGTAACTGCACTCTGAGTGTTTATAGTGATGCTCGGGAGGGCTAGTAGTTTATCAGTAGTAGGGTTGTGTATCTCATTTACTTGCCTCGTATTGTTGCTGTGTTGTGGTTCAAAGCCCCATCGGAGGATCCCCTGCTTTGAAAAAGGGAAGAGAGCAGTGCAATAAAAACATGGCACTAGCTTTTTTTTGGTTTTTCTGTGAAACTTGGAAAAGTTAGTTACGGTCCATCTGGAAGAAATGAGTCCAGGGAAAGGAAGTACCGGGTTGCCACGAGGTGCAGCAGGCGACTGCAGGAACAGGTCAGGACCTGGGAGACCCTGTTGTTCAGGAGCAGCTTTCGAAAAGTTGCATGGGGCAGATGAGGAAGCGTGTCATTTTAGCAGTGCGAGAGAGTACTTAGCCATGCACCTATAGATGAGAAGCCCCTCCAGCACGGGATTATCCTGTACTCCTCCCTGTGGGATGCTGTCCATTCACCTCTGCCACAGAGAAGTTGCATCTGCAGACAACAAAACCAGTGGAGTGGCTGTCACCATGTGCTCCACTGCAGCAGAGCTTCTTGCTGGAGTGTTTTCAGACATCACAGCTGCCAGGCAACCTTTGCACTTCTCTAAGCCTCGGTTTTTCCCCCCTCTGCATTTGCAGAGGAAAATTTTTAACTGGAGATGGTGTTTCTTCTCTTTCTGATGCAATTGCTAAGGCTGACGTTTAAATTCTACCTGGTGGTAACTGCCAGGTTTTGCGGCAGGACAAGGCACAGTCTTGGACTTGTGCGTGTCTGCCGTTTGAGATGCAGGCGGTGCCACCCATGCAAAATGCTGCACAAGATGAAGAGTTTGGGAGCTTTGCCTCAGGGCCTGTCTAGCTGGAAATGCTCCGTGAGCCACACACCCCAGAAAGCGGCACCGGTTCAAAGGGGACAGGAGTTCTTTGGAGGCTGAGCACAGCGGCCCTGGGATTTTATCGCTGCTTGAAGTCATAAGGAAAACTATTGTAAAGGCTGGGCCAGCAGCCACACATTTAAGCCTGCGACAGGTGAGTGCTGGCATATTTTTGCTGCAGTGATTTAAGGCTTTAGCTAGTTTTCTGCCCCATTGGCCATTGCTGTGTGCAGCACAGGCAGCAGGAGAGAAAACATGCCAGCACATTGGCTACCCTAGCTAATGCCAAGTTAAAGGCATCAGCTTTAACCTGCATGGGGTTGTTTCAGGTTCTTGATTTGGTAGGGGAAGAGGAGGAGTAAAGAACTGCCACACTTAGTCTTGTCTGTCCTCCAGCATTCCCTTGGAGCATGTCTCCCATATTTTCTCTTTTCCTTTTACTGAAATGCTCTGTTTTAAAAGGCAATATATACCATGCCTTTTGGAAGTATGTAGAAGGTATCAAAGTAATGCCCTGTTCTCCATATTTAGGAGCAGGATATTGCAAGCAATTGAGAGTGATTTCCTGGAACAGGAAATGTGTTTGGAAATTAGTATCAGAAATTATGGTATTCCTTTTAGTTCTTTCATTCCTTTTTAATGTCCTCTTGGTATGACATGCAGTGATATTTGAGAAGTACAAGTACGGGCAAGAGAAGACACGGACAGAGAGGCAAAGCATGTAAGCTGACATTCAAGCTGAGAATGCAATGTTTCATGCAATGTTTTGTGCATCACAAATTGTGCCGTTGTGTTAACTTAAACAGAAATCTTAGCTGCTGCAGAAAATACTTTTGAAAAGGTCTTTCTCCAGATATCTTGTGTGCAGTTATTGACCCTCTCCTAGCTTTAGGTCTCAAATTAGCATCCTACCCTGCCGTTTCTGTTCCACATGCAGAATATGAGCCCATTTGCAAAAGCCACTGTCGTCTTGGTGTGCTCAAGAAAGCTCAAGAGCTCCAGGAAGGGGGGTTAAGGAAGAGAGAGCAATTGGGTGAGTTGCTCTGGAGTGAGGCTGTCAGTTTTGTGAGGTTTGCCGAGTCGGCTTGAAACAGCTTGTGTTTGCAGGCCAGCCGAATCAGCCCCACATTCAGCGCTGGAAGAGACTAATCATAGTAATACCTGGCACATACCGTAGAGGAGAGAGGCAAATCCAATCTGGCGAGGTGCTGTGTGAAGTTTTGATGTCTGATTTTAAATCAAATCAGAGCATTGCTACAAAGAGCAAATTTGGTTAAGAGTTCTAGTATGGTTTAAAAAAGAAAAAGGGCAGAGTCTGAAGATTAGTATTGACAATATTTTTTTCATCCCTTTGTGGTGTGTGTGTGTGTGTGTGTGTCTATGTGTGTTTGTTTTGGGCTGTTTTAGTTTGTTTGTTCATTTTGTGGATTAACAAATTTTTAGGACCAGAAGAGACATAGTTATAATTCTTATGGTACTAGGTTTCTGTGGTGTGTGCTGGTTCATTTCCTCAAAACCCATTTTTCCCTGAAAACCTTTAAATAAGGTGTGGATCAGCTTAAATATTGGATGTGTTTCAGTCAGTATACAAGTATACTGCTTGCAACCAGTAGTCTTTAGCATTGCTAAAGCTCCTACATAGTAGTGATCTGGTCAAATAACCATTCCTTAACGTATGGCTATCTATTAAAAATAGAAAAATATTTCAGTTCAGCATGTTTTTGATGTTGTTAGGGGAAGAGCAGTCAGGGAATCATTTAGGAGGTAGATTTCCCTGTCTGCAAGGCAAATTAGATGGCCTTGCTGTGATCTCGTGTTCTGTGCCTATGTGGTACAAGAAACAGAGCAAAAGACACAGTCTCGCCAGCTGCTGCGCTCGGCCTACAAACAGCAGTCATTTCTCAACACTTTGCTTTAGTTGTTGAACACATTAAATTAGGATTTGGAATTAGGATTGTCCTGACCTCATTTCATGTGATTTTCTTGCCTTTTCTCTCCAAACATTTTGCAACTCTGCTGTTAGCCATTGCATGGGTTTGACAAGCTTGTTTGAGTCCTTTCATCCTTCATTTAGTCTGAGGTACACAAAATTTTGTTGTATTTGAAAATGTGTTTCCTGGAATTTACTCTTCTTAAGCAGAAAACAAATCCATACAGAAGAGTAACAAATTTAAATGCCAGCAGTGAATACTCTGATAGAAGCTTTTAATTTCTGGCATTTGAATTCCACTCAATTGCTGTGTTTCGAAGTAGGAGGTTGAGGAAGAATTGTTTAGGTGTATTAAGAGAGATTTAGAATAGTTGTGGGATCTCTCATATGTCAGAAAATATTGCAAAGAGCTCAACATGGAGAAAGGAGCAGGTGTTTCTAGTTCAAAAGTTAGAAAGAACAAAGATTTCATTCTCATTTCTCTACCACTGAATCTTCTGTGTGTAGTAAAGAAATTGGGTAAGCAAACTGAGCTTTACTTCCATCTGATTAAGTCTTTGCTCTATTGTTTGTGTATGTGATTTTTTTTTTTTTTTAAATGAACTATTGAGCCTGTTTGGCTTTGGAAGCAGGATCAGGCAGCTGGATTCCCTAGTTTGGGTTAACTCTTTGTCATGTGATAAAGTGTCTCTCTATTTCCAGTTATGTGTAAACAAAAGCATATAGCAAAGTTTCTTAATCTCATGCAAATTCCACTCATGTGCCCAAGTTTTCAGAGCAGACTTGGAGATTTAACTGTACAGACCCTGTCAGATTCCAATAGGAGCTACATGGCTAAATCCTCTCATTTAGCTTTGCAAATACCAGCCAAGCAGCACTTGTTCACCCTACCCCCTTGCACTTTTAACTACTTTTTAGGACTGTATCTTCAGAAAAAAATTCTGACCAAAATTAAAATTGCTCCTGAATGAGAAAGCGGGAGCTGTTAAGGTCAGCTAAACATTCTTCACTTTTAAAGCCTGAAGGATACCACCAAGAAGTAATGAACGGGATCTAAGAGATGTGGCTGGGAGAAACGTGAAGGAACTTTTGTAAAAGTGTGTTTTTTAGAACTAATCTGAGAAAGGCATGAGATCAGGCTGTTGTGATTTTTTTTTTTTTGAGAGGGTTGAGCACTGCTGTGCAGGAAACGGCAAGACCTGTTCTTATCCCGTGCTTTTCATATTTCTCTTATGTCTGCTTGTAAGCACATGTGTTAGTCCTTATAGGTGTAGCACTTTGACAGGTTGGAATTAAAAACTTCACATTGATCCTTTTTATTTTTCCTCCTTTTACAGGCAATAGTCTTAGAAGAGAGATGGCAGAAACCAGTTCTCCTGCAAATATCAAGGAAAAGGTAGGCTCAAGTAACAGGATGGTGCAAACCCAAATGATGTTTGCATACACATTTCATCCTTGTTCCTTCAAACACTGCTCACATAACTAAGCTAATATAAATTGACTGTGTGCCTAAAGTTAAGCACACAGGTGCATATTTGTCGTATTAGAGTATTAATCTTGGCTGATGAAAATCATGTTTTGCTGTTCTGCAAGTAAGAAATGTAAGAGAAATCTAACCGACAAAAGATTCTTCTGGTTCCTATGCATACTGATGCTATGGAGAAAGGGATTTTGTGGTGGTTGCTGCCATATGAAATGCAGCCTTAGAAAAAATGCACCCCTTTGAAAATCATTTTTCAACAGACAATATTTTTTCCTTTCTAAGTAGCTCTGCTTTTTACTGCTTTCTGTGTGCATGAGCAGGTCCACTTCATATCTTGGCTGGTGTTAGAGCCTCCCCAGCCTTTCAAGAACACTCAAGAGCCTGAAGCACAAGGGGCTCTCCTTTCTGCAGGCCGTTTGTACCCGAGGCACTGCAGTCTTAGGGATGCAGACTCGCACCCTTATTGCAGCAGCCACAGGGGTGCAACGTGACACAGTGCAACAAGAACCTTGGCCTGGGCTTCCAGGACTGTATTGCTCCCACACTGGTTAGCATGCAAACCAGCAGGCAGGTTATGAAGAGACTATTTAGCCCAGAGTTCTTCCCCACCAACATAAATAGCAAGCCAGGAAATGTATCAAAGCATTGGAAAAATAGGGCAGAAGTGGAAAGTATTTGCCATGCTAGGGTTATTTTAAAAGGACCTGGGTTTTAAGTATTTACCTGAGCATCATCTCTATATAATCATCTTTGTGGTGTTTAATGTGTGGTTGGAGAGGTGTGCTCTATAATTTAGGAAGTTCAGAGGAGGCTAACATGTCCCTTGATTTTATGGGCTTTCGGGCCCAGTATGGCTCTCAGGAAGAAAGAGTTTAATCAGTGTGAGTCGTGTTAAAGGCCAGACTCCACTTCTTTCAGTGAATCATTTTTTTTCAGTATCAGTGAAAAGTCATTTAAGCCCATTCGCTTCTTGAAAAGGAAAAAGATCTAAGTTTGTTTCATAAAATATGTTAATTCTCAGAAACGCAGAAGAGTGAAGGCTATATGAAACGGAGAATTGTAGCTTCTTCCACCACCAACTTCTTGCAAGACCTGCCTGTGATGTATTATATATCATTCATGGTGGTGGGCATGTGAAATATTCTGTCCTTTCTAGGACTATCAGTGGAAGGAACATGGAAAAAACTATATATAGTTTCTTGGTTTAAAAAAAAAAAGAAAAAAGACACTTAAAAAAACCCTTCTTTTTCTTACTGACAGCACAAAAAAGATTTGCCTACCTTCAGTTTTGCAATTGAGTACTTTTCTGGACCAATAACAGGGAAGATCACTTGGCATGAGGAATGTGTGCAAGATATATAAATATGACCTTCCAATCTAGAGAACCCCATGAAGTGAGTTTAGATATGGTGCAACACACTGCAGTGTGCCAGAGGAAAGAAACAGGGGTCTTGAACTGGAGGCCTGTAATCAGAATAAAATTTTAGTTAACTGGATGCTTCATTTCTGAGCTTATAAATAATGAATATTTCAGGCATGTGTAATATTTTTCATAATTGATCATGACTAGTAGGTAATGGCCAAGACATTGCAACTGATTTGTGAAGACCTGTTGAGCAATGGCAACTGCAGATCTCCAAACTAGGCTTTGTGAAGTTTCAGGTTGTTAATGATGTTTCCTGAAAAAGCAAGTTACAAACTGACACCTGCCTCCTAACATGTGAATTCCTCTGCTGAGAAAAGAGCATAGCAAGCCATGATTTAAACTAACTAGTTCACATCAGAATCAGTTCCTGTCCAGCATGTTAGGTCCAGCTTTTCTTATTCACTTTGTTTTCAAAAGAATATATAATCTTTTTGCTTTATAACCCCTAATGGAAAGCCATTAATGACCTGAGACACTGGCCAGTGCAAGGCCTGCTTTGAGTCATCTTTTTTCTCACCTTCATCATTAACTCCTGGATCAGTCCTTATGCTAGATGATTTGCATGTCCATACGAAGATGTTTTTCAGTGACGAGTATCTTCACTAGCCCTCTAACAGCCCAGGGTTAAAATACTGAGAGCTTAAGGGATGTTGCAGTAGAAGTAATGCCATTAAATCTCATCTTCATGTGCCACAGTGCTGGAAGGGGAAGTTATAGTAACTCTCCAAAATGCACCTCAGGAAAACAGTTGAAATTCTGCTCATTTGCTATGTGACTTAAATTCTTAATTAATTTAGTCAGTTTTACAAGGGTAGAATTTTACACATCATTGCTAGTTGCTAGTTTGCTAGTTTAAGAATGAAGTACTGCAAGAGGACTCTTATTTACACTAAATATGTGCTACTGTAAATCTGATGTCTGTTGGGAGTATTTAAAATGACATATTTGCAAATATGCAAATATTAAAGCAGGAAAATAATTGAATTGATATTCCTTTATGAATAAATTCTTCTTTTTAGTTCCTGTACTTTCCTTCAGCATTTGGTTCCACTGAATTTCTATGCTAGAATGAAAAAACAGGTTAACAATAACTATATTTTTGATGCAGGTTTCCTGTTTTCTGCCTGAAAAAAAACAAAACAAAACAAAAACAGACAACCCCCGCACCACTACTAATAACTCCTAATAAAGCCTTAGTGACTGAACAACACGAGCATAGCAAGTTGCCTTCATCAGCTGGAAAGCTGGCCTGCTTAGTTTTTTATTTGACGTGGGCAAGTCTTACTTGTTTTAAGGTGAGGTTGCCATGGCATGGCACAGAACACCTCATTTGGCATCTTGACATCTCATGTTTGGTTTAAAATACAATCGTCCCTTCTGTAGGAGGATACTAGAGACACAGTCTGACTGTTCCGCAGCAGCCCACTGAAAATAGGATAAAAAGGGAGAAGCAATGTGCCTGCTAGTTGTCTTTAGTGTCTATTTTCATTAACTTTTTCCACGGGAGATAGTATTTCTGTGAAGTAAGAATGAGATATATAACCAACAGCACACGTAAGAGATATGTAAGTAGACCCTGCCTTTAAAAAAAAAAAAAAGAAAAAAAANGAAATAGGATGAAAAGGGAGAAGCAGTGTGCCTGCTAGTTGTCTTTAGTTATGTTTGCACATCTACTGCTGAAATGTAAGAACCTCACTTGCGCTTTTGAAAAGCTGGTGCATTTACAGTATGCTGGCAAGCAAGTCCAAATCAGATCGCTTTCTCGCTTAGAGAGTTAAATGTACAGAGCAAGAAGCACTCATGGACGTTTGCTACGCAGCATGATGATAGTAATGAGTTGAGTGTCTATTTTCATTAACTTTTTCTGCGGGAGGTAGTATTTCTGTGAAGCAAGAATGAGATTTATAACCAACAGCACACATAAGAGATATGTAAGTAGACCCTGTCTTTAAAAAAAAAAAAAAAAAAA
>VWPW01015276.1:101800-144347 GCA_013389825.1 Crypturellus undulatus
GTTACAGGCATTATTGACCAAAGTTAGGGTGTTGACACACAAGGTGTGTAATACCCTACGCTTAGTTTGAGTCGCGAGAGATTGCTACTGTAGTACTTCAATATTTGTGTACTTCATTCTAAGCATTTCAACTCAAGTAGTTTATGAAGTCAGTAGGTTGTACATTCTATTTTACATCTTTCCTCCCTTTTCCCCCACCCCTAGAGATTTGTACAGATGTTGGCCTAAGAAGCCTAGTGGATGTTTCTGCAGCTGTGATACTCATCTAGGGAGCTAGAGATGTTCAAAATAGCATATTTTCCATGCAGATAACCCACAAATTTTCTGGAAAACCACAAACCCTTTTCAGCAGTAGCAAGGGTTACATGCCTACGTGGGCAGTGCAGGAAGAAGTTTTACTATGGGGATTTCTCTCTTATAATAACTTCCCCTTTCCTGAATGTTGCTGTATTCTTCCTTTTCCGTCTCGCTGTCTTCGGTTATCCTCGCTTCTGTGCCTGTCACTGACTGTCTCAGAACACAGACTATTTGAGGGCTTATTTGCTAGTACCAGTACCATTAAAGAGTTGTGTAATTTCAGATCGTACACATACAAGTGCAGGAACACTCAGGAAGGACTAAAATGGGCCAACCTCATTGGATGAGGAGTTCCAAAACAACTTCATAATAATAATGCACTAGTTAAACCTTTTGGTTTAGCAAGAAGCAAGTGAATAGCAGACACACCAGCACATATCCGTTCAGCTCTGGCATACCATTTGGTTTGGTTCCTGAGGAATTGGATCTGATTGTCAGGAATCCTTCAACATTTGGGACTTAACTGTTGGATGCGTCTTCATTTTTATTGTGTGTCTAGACATGCTCAAGCATTGTGTCAGCCGGAATTCACAAAATATTCAGATGAAAATCATCTTGGGGATTCTATGAGGGTGTAAGCTGAAGTTCTTCTCAAAGGTTTGCTTTTTCCTTTCATTATCGCTTCAAATGTCCCCAGAGCCACCTGTAGGAACTGATGAGTGGATTTGTTCTATAAAGGGCAAGAACAACACTTATTCCCTTGTGTGTTTGAGGATTTCACAGGCTTTTTAACATTGCAGCATAACTGCGGTTTTCACAAGCGATGGCAAGATGCAAGGAAAGGGTGGGATTCATGTTGGAAGTAAGGGAAGCACTATAGAGATTTGGAAATATTCTTTACAGAAGAAGATAGCGTCTGGTCAATCCTTGAAAATTTGTTACTGACGTACATTAAAAATAAGCAGGGTAGATGAATGTCTGTGTATTTGCTGATAACCATACTCTTAAAGTGATTTTAGCTCCTTAGAGAAAATTTGTTGAGCTCAGTGTTTAATGGGAAGTGACATTGGATTTGGGAGTAGTCAAGATAGTGTTTCAGGTCAGTGCTGGCTTTGGTGACATCTGAAACCAATGCAGCCATCAGCTGGTTGGTTAGTTTTCCTAACCAAACATAAGTAAGCATGGTAAGTATTGCTAAATAAGTCATCATAATAATAACATATTTCAAGGGAATTGGACCAGCTGTGTTGAGGGGTTTCAGAACAGCTGTGAGTTTTCAGAGAAAGTTTAATTTGTCACTATGTCAGGAAAATGTAAACGAATTCCTTGAACCCAGATATGTTACTTATGCACCCAAAACATCCTCTTTGAGGATGATACCAAGGCAGAGCAGATGGACCAGAGCAGCAGAGAGGCAGCAATTGATTTTGTGTTCTTGGAGTTGCCTGGAAACTATTTGAAAGTGTATTGAGAGCCTAGAGGACCAAAATGAATACACATACGTCAACTTGGTTTTGTGTGCAGAGTAGGTGACCTGCTGTCCCAAGTTTGATTTCATAGTTTACGCAAACAATGTATTTTTTTCCAAGCTTCTTTTCCCAGGGAAATCCTTGGAGGTAGATGCTCATAAGGACTTTAAGTGAATGGAGATCATGAGTGGTGTCTTTCACTCCTGTGTGCAACACTTCTCAGAGGTAGCCTATTGCTGAGTACTTCTTCTTAAGTGAGATTGCATAAAAGTTGAAGAGTAATCCTCACAAAAATAGTAAAGTATGCTTCATCACGCTGCAGGGATTTTGTTTTGCTATAGGAGTCACTTGCCTGAGGAGACTTAGCAAGTTTAGATACTGCTTCTGGGAAGTCCTCAGCAATGGCTGAGTTAAGGGTGTGATTTCATAGGAGACTAAATAAAAGGGACCTCCTAAAGGTGGAAGTTTTAGTCCTGACAAGATGCAACCCAAACACCTGGCTCAGCTTGCACTGACTTCAGCACAGGTTAAGCATTTGAAGCTACCCTGCAGCTCAGAAAAGGAGTTAAAATCTTCTAAACTTTGAGCATTAATTAATTTTATCCTTATCCAGGAGAGCAATTACGTTTATAGGAATTACATGTACACTGATGGAGTACTTCTCTAAATCATGATTTTAATGGATGTTCTGTGTTTGATCTGGTTGGCAGTTGTTTTCAACATCAGGAGTTTATATTCCAGATATATTATTGCATTCAAGTAGAAGTTGAAATTATGAGTTACTCAGGTGGGAAAAAGAGTGACTTTTTTTTTGTTTAAAGGGAAAGATAAGCAAAGACATATTTTGTATAACTGTCAACAGAAAATGCTGTTGCTTCTTTGGCAGCTGCATGGTAGTTATTTAGTACATATATGTTCCCTATATTGAATTTTAGTAGTCTGACTAGAACAGGACTCTACACCCCACGTGTTCATCCTATGGATACTTTTTTATGTATTTGCAAATTATCTTCCTTAAGAACATGCGGGGGCTTTTTTGGATTAGGTCTACCTCTAGTAGGTTTCCATATCCCTTTTTGTATTTAGTTTGAATATTAATGAAATGAAGCAATGTTTTGCTTTTAATTTGAATTTTTATATTAATCAAAAATTTGTTAATAGTCAAAGCCCAAGCAACGCCAACATTCAATACATCTTCGGTACATTCTGTAGCCTAAAAAGCACAGTGCTTGGTGTGAGTTCCTGTGTTGCAGCGTTCTCCACCATGCAGATGTCCCTAAGAACTCCTCTTAACATTTTTAGGAAGCTTCTGAACTGCAGTGTGTGGTAAGCTGCCTGCTCCATGCCTCGCTTTGCTCTTTCCAGATACTTGAGGTCTCTGGACTTTTCATAGCAAAGAAAGGTCTAGAAACCACATGAAACTCCCATGCTTAAGTTTAAAGATGGTTAGACTATACTAAATATTTTCTTTTATATATTTTTTTTCCTGTAAGCAGTTGCTGTAGTTGCCATGAAGAGGTTATGCAATTCTGAGCAGGGAGATGATCCATGTGATTGTGAAAGAAGGGAGGTATTTGTGAGACTAGGAAGATGTAATCCGTATGGTGGAAGTGTTCAGCATCTGCCAACGGGAGCACAAAATAGGCTGCATCTTTTCCAACTTTTATTGTTATGGAGCCAGTTCCATTCATACTTGCCACAGCCTTATCAGTAAATAGCATGACTGTCCCTGCAGTCAGGGAACAAATAAAACTCCTTTCTCCAAGATTTTTGTCTACACCTCCCATTGATAGGAGGTGGTTTTCACTTGAAATGTGTATAGTGCCCAGCAGGAATACTCATTACTTCTCCCTGCTCCCCATACACGTGGAGGAGCTGAGGAGAGAAGCTTGAGCAGTCAAACACTTTTTTGGATAGATCTGGCAACCCCAGCCTCTCAGCAGTGCCAGAGGCTCCACAGAGCCAGCAGCTGGGTTGAAGAGCCAGCTTGTGGGCAAACCTTGTGCACTTGTGTAACATGGGGACATAGACATGGGATTGGACAGGACTTTGGAACGGGCCTTGATGAAGCTGAAAAGCAACGTGACTCTCAAATCTCACCCTAGCTCCTAATTTTCACCTCCCTTAAGTTATGGTTGGGTACTGAATTTTCCAAAGCTGGCTCTGCTGCCTGAAATGTGTTGAGGGAAAATGTGACAAGGCAAAGAGAAGACGGATTTGTGTAGTAGACTGGAGTAGAGATACTAAAGTTTGTGCTGAAGTCAGTGTACACAGCAAGAGAGCGAACCCTTAGAGGAGGTGCTTAACTTGGCACTTCAACTGATGATCCTTCTTGGGTTTAGCTGAAGCTTTTTGCTGTGCTTTTTGCTGTGCTAAATCTGAATCCAGCAAGTGTCATGAATCAGAGTCCTCTGTCATTGAACTTAGTGGTTGGTGGTAATATGAAGAAATGAGAAATACAGTGGCTGAGAAGTGGGGTACATTACAGCAAAACATTGTTTTGGTCATAAATTAGAGCACTTAAATGTTCTAAATCACCTTCTGGTGTCTGCACCGATGGAGACTTCATAAAAGGAGGCTGGAAAGATTGTTCTTAGGCCAGCATCTGGACTGCACAGCTAGAAGAAGGCAGAGTGAAAGCCCTCAGCAGGCAGGTCAGCCAATTCCATTACGTGCAGCAGGACTATCCTCCCAGTACTGGCTGTTGACTGTGCAATTTAAAGATTGCCCGTGCTTCACAAATGGAAATTACCATTTTCTGCATGATGGTGTTTTAAATAACATGTACTGTAATCAAGGATGTAGTCCCACCGAAAGTGGGCAAAGAAGGGTGCTGAATAAATATTTGCAATGCAACAAGCAGCTCAGCTGCTTTGGAACTACTAGGCTGGTTTTGGCCCTGAATCAGCTTATCTTTTGGGGATACTGACTTTGTGTTTTGCTAGTTTATCATTCTAACATTTAACTGAGTAATATCCTGGATATTAATAATACCCAGCAAAGCTTGTGTAGTATTAAAATGGTCTAAGCATGGAGTTTTGTTTAATTTTATTTAGTTTCAGTTATAGTACATCAGCACAGTAAAGTAAACCATCTACATGATTCCGTCAGGAAAACTGTGCTTAAAATCAACAGATACTGAAGAGAAAACAGCAATAGCAAGTACTATGCTGTGAAAGTTCAGCCTAGAGTGCCAGATCATGTACAGATATAACACCTCATCCATTAGGAGAATTTCCACAAGGAAATGTGTGACTTGCTATGTCTCTTTCTTTAAGGACTTTGGTACACAAACTTTTGCTTCCTGGTCACGTGTATTTGGAACAGCAAACTCAACTTCTGTGGACCAGCTACTTGGACTTTTAAAAATAATGCTGTTTCTCTGAACCTGTGACACCTTTTCGGGCTGTCAGAAGAGCAGCTAGTCGCGATAAAAGTTTAATGTAGCAAGATCTTGCAACAGCCTTGCTGCAGTAGCTGCACACCCTGCAAGTTCTTGCTGATGATGTGGCTCGCTGAGTCACTGGCAGCAAGGAGGCCTAGACACATTTAGGAAAAAAGCATAGGGACAAATTTCATCATTTTGGTTAAACTAGTTTTCCAGATGTGACTGAGGGTAGGATTTGGCTCCAGGCTTACTGGTTAGCAGTTCTCCAATTTGGTCTCTGGAAGAAATTGCTTGTTACTTGCATTGGTCAGCTAAAGAGACATGGTGTTATTTTCTACAGATACCTTGTATGCCTGTATACCTATCTTATATGTATACATATATTTATGTAAACATACATTTGTACAGAAATAAAATTGTAATCTATAGGAATGTGATAAGCGTGTATATTATTGCCTGTCTTTTTTTTTTCCTTCCAGATCAATGCAATCCGATCAATTGTTCCAAACAAAAGCAATAATGAGATAGTTTTGGTGTTGCAGCAGTTTGACAACAATGTAGACAAAGCTGTTCAAGCTTTTATGGATGGTGAGTACAGGGTACCTTTTTCATTAAAGCTTGAAGTATTTATTTCATGATGTATAAATGTATTCGTTGCCTTTAGTGTCTCGAAATGTATTCTGGTGTTCAGTTGAAATTCAGGTGATTGTGACACTTTTCCTGTTCATTTTTTGTAACTTCTGTCTGCATCTTTCCTTCTTCACAGTATGAGATTGACCTGGCTATTTATCTGCTTTCTGACTTTGACATTTTTGTTACCATTATTGATGCAGAGAATACCTTCCTTAATCTATTCCACATGAAAGTGAATAGTCCAGATTTGTCAGAATAAGATTCATTATCAAAGAGAAAATAACAGATAAAATTGAGGATAGTTCTAATGCAGATAACCAAGCCTCTAAACCCTTGAACTCGGTGTATACCTGGACATTCAAATCTCTATGTGAATTTTGCAAATAGCCTTGACACCTGTGATGGCAGAACTAAGACTTCATCGACATTGGAATCTCTCTAAGTCTGTATCTGGCTTTGCATTTTCCATCATGAGACTATCTGTAAGAAAGGTCACTTGTATTTAAGCAATGCTTTTTTGATGAACATATAATGGCAAGAATTTTGAACTTTCATCAAAATCTTTTAAGAATTCTGTATGTAGAAATAATGGTATATCAGGAGGAAATCCTATCGAACTCTTCATAGCTTGGAATGACTTTAAATGTACTAGATGTTCAGTGGTCTCAAAAGCTCTGGATATATTAAATAGGAAATAATCACTTTTAGTACCATCAAGCTATACAGACAGCATGAAACTTAGAATCACTGAGTGGCTTCTTTCATATCTATTTCATTTCTTTTTTGTTTTATTTTAAATTAATTCACTGAAATGAATCATACGAGAAGCGTTATCGTGTATTACAAATGACACAGTGATATGCTAAAAGCAGATGTAACTGCTTTTATTTACAAATACATTGGATCATTATGGTGCTTTTTTATTCTATTTATTCTGATAGATTTATTTGAAATTAGAGTTTACATATGCCCATACAATGAGGAAAATGTGATACATGGATAGCATCGAATTGCAACAATATTGTTTTCATAGAATCATAGATTCACTGTGATTGGAAAAGACCTTCAAGATCTTTGAGTCCAACCATAAACCCTTCAACACCATCCTGCTAAACCATGTCCCCAAGTGCCTCATCTACACGGTTCTTCAACACTGCCAGGGATGGGGACTCCACCACTTCCCTGGCCAGCCTTTTCCAGTGCTTGACTGCTCTTTCCATGTAGGAATTCCTAATGTCCAACCTGAACCTCCCCTGGTGCAACTTGAGGCCATTTCCTCTTGTCCTACCTGTAGTTATTGTGGAGAAGAGAGTGACCCCCGCCTCACTACAACCTTCTTCCAGTTTGTTGTAGAGAGTGATAAGGTCTCCCTGGAGCTGCTTCCTTTCCACACTCCATAACCCCAGCGCCTCAATGAAGCACAAGGCAACCAAAGGCGGGGAGATACAAAACATGTCAATGTTTCCTGTTGTATATGTCCGGGAGAGCAGAGGGTTGTTGCGTGGTTATTCAGTATGTTCATTTGATTCAATTTATTTTGTCTTAAGTCACTATTCCTCGTTTTATGCACAATGAGTTGTTTTCAGTGTGATGTGTGAGAAGTCCCATTTTTCCTTCTATTCTCCTGCCCTCCTCAAATGTCACAGGCACCTCCTGCATTGTTAAAAAGAAACCTTAAGGTGTTACAGAAGCTCAAAGCTGCTCCTGGCTCCACAGAACACTTGTTCCACCATTTCAGACCATTTCCCGAGCTGCTTAGAGTTCCCAGCAGAGAAAACGAACTGAGAAGGAGCCAGCAGTGGAGATGCTAGACTGGAGCAGACCAGCCGCCTCCTGTTTCTGTATCTCAGTTTTCTTCTAGCTTGGAGTCATTGTCACTACCCTGTGTTTTATCCAAAGCAGAAATCCCAGAAGTGTCTGCGTTTCAGGCATTTTTCCAGCCTAGCCTTGGTACGCTGATACAGTGGTAGACAGAGCTGTTCTCCTTTACCGAATCGTGTGGTCGATCTCCTGCTGCTTCATATTCCAGCGCCACTCGTTGGGATGCTGGTCCTGCCTATTCTCTGCTCCCCACCTGCTGCTTTTGTTCGTCTTGGGCTTGGCTGCAGATTTGTGGATTGAAGACAAAAGACACTGATGTCTCAGTCAGAATGAAATCACCAAGTGAAAAAATTTCTCCTGGGCATTCAGAATTGAGGAGTAACTTGGGCCTGAGGGAGAAAGGGTTTTCATACCTGTGTGCTATCTCCTGCTATGAGTAAAAGACAAAAGTTTCAGAGTGAATCTTACAAATATGAAACAAAGCTTTGAAGAAAAAGCAGCTGGTGTAATCTGGGTTCCAATGGACTTCATTTGAGTTTATTATCATTTATTGAGTTTATAATCATTGTGCCTTTTATTAAGTAGCCCTAAGTAGTCTTTAAATAGCCTCTGAAAGTGAGAATTTGAAAGCAGCCAGCATTTGTCACCATCTTGAAACAGAGTACCCTTATTTTAAAGACAAAAGCTGGGTTATTCAAATGCTCCTTGAGTGAACTGACAACAGGACAGAAGTGCTACTATTCAGATGCCACTGTGAGTAGAGTGAATATAGCACTTGAAGTATCCGTTCATGAGAGGCATGAAATAGTGAAGGTGGAAGTATCACGTGGTTGTAGAGAACGTGCTGCCTGTGATGAAATG
The DNA here is from genome assembly GCA_013389825.1 of Crypturellus undulatus. Classification (NCBI taxonomy): domain Eukaryota; kingdom Metazoa; phylum Chordata; class Aves; order Tinamiformes; family Tinamidae; genus Crypturellus; species Crypturellus undulatus. Next base: position 110,270 of record VWPW01015276.1, read on the forward strand.
CATGGAGGAAACCCTGCTTCCATTTAATACCCCTCTCGGACAGAATTACTGCATGCTGAATTCAAGGAACAGCTAAAGATGCCCAAATACAGTTTTCTGACATCAGTTCCTATCTTGCTTTGCATCTAGAGTGGTCTATAAGTGATGCCTCTGTTATGGATAAAATTTGAGTTAAAAAAGCTCTTAAAATTGCTGTATTAGCATTTACCTATTCGAACCGATACAGGAGCTCTGTCCAGGCTGCTTTCAATAAAGTATTTTGATGAGTTGGGTAAAGGACTTCAGAACTTGCTCAGAAAGTTCTTTTCCAACAGCAGGATACTTTGATTTGGATGTGAGAAATGCTTAAAATAACTCTTTCTGTGCATAGTATTCATGCAGAAGTTAGAAGAAGCAAAGATAAGACAACTTTTCTGTTGGATACTACTGTGAATAGTATGATTAATAAAGCTGTCATGTGAAATCACTTAGGTTCATCAGCATGGAGTGAAATGGGCAGCAAATATATAGATTTATTTCTCCATTTTGAAACATGGCGTTGCCAAAAGATAATGTAATCTTTGGGGTATGTATGTATGTATCTAAATGTAACTATCAGATACACTTATACACATATTAGACATACACATATGCTTAAAGTCAGGCACCTTCGAATCAGATAAATAAAAGTAAAACCAATAAAAGGAGACGGCCAGCAGTGATCTCTTTGTTTTCCCAGTACCAGAGAACTCACAATAACAAATGGAAAAGCTTCCCAGCCACAAACTAGAAACGGTTCCTGGATATGCTTGTTTCTTTTCATAGCCGATCATTTATTAAATGTTTTTTTTTTTTTCTCTCTCTCTAGGTAGTGCAATTCAGGTTCTGAAAGAATGGAATATGACAGGGAAAAAGAAGGTAAGGACTTGCTGTTGAGAATCAAAGCACTAAGACTACTTAGGAGCTGTCCCTAGTAGTCCAGGACTATTATTTTCCTCTGCTTTGTCTGCATTTGCTGCATAAGTAACTTGATCCACACCTGTATTCAGCAGACCTGAAAGCCAGCGTGTGTGTTATTTTTAATCTTGTTCTTTTGTTGCTGTTTCTCTAGCGCGGTGCATGAGGGAATAGCTAAGAGAATGTGCGGCAGTAGGGAGGGAGAGATGTGCAGACTTTGGGCGAGTACGGAATGAATGCCAAAGCAGCACCCGGACACTGCAGAAACATTTAACATGCACTTGTGTCCTGCCTCGTCTCAGCCACTTAGCGCAGGAAGAGCTTTTGCTGCCACAGGTCTAATCGATGCATAGGAATCATCTATTAGTGACACTGTCAAGTCAGGGATGTTCAGTAGATATCTGGGATTTTTTTGTGCTGTTTGTCTCCCAACCTTTCATGGTTAGGAATTACTTGTCCAAGATGATTGCATTTTTTTTTGAATAGCCTTTTAGCACGGACTCTGTTACCGTTCTGAAATGTAAATATTCTGTATGGAAGAAAGGAGAAGCCTAGTTTGGGTCTTCAGCTTTGATATGAAACCATTTATATACATTCAACTTGTCAGATACAAGTTATTACATAGTACAGATTGGCCTGGAACCTGCATTGTAAGAAATGTTGCTTTTATGGCATTTTTCAAAACTAAAGAGTATGGACAATTTACTAATTGTGTTTTAAACTGGTATGACCTGCACTGACCTCTCTGTTCTTGTGATATATCTCTATTCAGAACAACAGGAGAAAAAGAAGCAAATCTAAACAGCTCCAAGGCAATAAAGATCCTAAAGATAAGAACGCTGGACCTGAGAAGGCAGCTCGGGAGCCCCAGGCAATATATGGCTGCCATCTGAATGGACGCTATAAGGATAACTCCTGCAGTAATTCTGCCAATGAGAAGTTGGAAGGCACTGGTCTTGAAAACAGAAGCTCAGCTCTTGTGCAGTCAGCACCAGTCTGTCCAGAAATCACTGGTCAGTGTATCTGTATTTTTTCACTGATAAGAGCCAAGTTCACATATATAAAGATCTTGGCATTTCTAGCACCGTGAAGTAGAATTAAAAAGAAAAAGGAGGAGGAGGGTGTGGAGAGAAGGGGGAGAAGAAAAATTAAGATACTTACACAATGTACGTGGCTATTTCAGAAAGCCATGTGAGTAGATCAATGCCTAGGCAGAGTTTTCTTGCATGGTTCTTCCAAGATGAGCATATAAATGCCATTATTTCCAAAAGCTGGAGGGAAAGGATCAAATTAGCTAGAGAGGCCTTGGTGATGTATAGCATTACAGATATAAATACAGAAAAGAGCAGAGGTAGAGCTTTGTTGGAGTACCTAACAGAAGCGATTAAATCCTCAGTTGGGGTGAAGTGCTCAGAGCAGTGTGGCCTTGGGGCATGTTACATGACAGTCTTATTGCCTAGTGTTGGCTTCTCCCATTTGTTTGTCTTGTAATCCCTGAATAAGCTATTGGCAACAGCTCTCCCCTGGCTTCCCTAACAGGGCAGGATTGCTGGGGAGAGGCAACCTCTGGGTACACGTGATTTCTGTTCGAGTCCAGGTAGTGCTTTCCAAGCTCCAGGGGACGGTAACACTCCTCCTCACTGCAGCTCTGGTACATACAGCCTTATAATTACAGTAGCATCAAGGAAAATAAACCTTGTCTGAGGGAGAAGCTCTGACAAAGCTTTTGCCCTCACTTCTCTTTTCATGAAATTCATATTTATTTTTAATTGCTGTCAATACTGATAATGATTTTTCAGCTCTTCGCATTTCATTTACTGTTTAAGAATAAAATAAAAAACTTCCCTTGAAATTTCCTTCTCTGTTGCTTCAGGGGGCCTTTGATAGTAGTGCCACTGTCTGGCTGCTTAAATACAAAGCTCATGAAACAGAGCAGCTAAATAACAAAATTATTTTTCAAGAAATTTAGTTCTAAGAATCAGGTTTTCCATTCTTGGCAGAGGAGCAGTGATGTTCTTCCCACCCTTGTACAGAAGGTACAAAGATTCCCGGTTATTATGTATAGAAATATGCTAGAAGCCAAAAAATCTGCATTTCCATAATGTTAAAAGCATTCTTATCACTCATGCTGAAAGCTTAATATTCATGTATTCTTTTCTTTGATACTATGTGGTACATATATATGTCAAGCTGTCATGTAGATTTCTTAGAGGTACCTTTTTTTTTTTTGTTTGTTTCCCCAAACTGGATTCATGCATTAATAAAGGCCAAGATTTTCATGTGAAGGAAGTGCTTTCTAAAGGCTGATAGAGTGTAGGCCATCAACTGCTTAACCTTCTTAGGGCTCTCAGCAAGCAGTAATTCCGGTAAAGAAGTAATATAAACGCCTTGAAAAGATACTTAGGACTATTCGGCCACCTTATTGCAAGTGCAGGGACTCGGGTAAAACCAGATACAAAACAGATGCTGTTTTTGTTCCTGCTTTTTCTAAATGTTTGCTTTTTCTGCATGTCTAGGAAGTTTGAGGGACTGACTAAAATCATCCAGGTATTATCTCAAGACAGCTTTTTTCCAGCAAAAGAATCCACTGAGATTCACTTTATCTAAAAGCTTTTGAATGTCAAGGTGTTCCGTTCCTGGCAGGCCTCACAAACATCCAACCTTTAATACAGGGGCAATCAAACCTTAGTCGAGTGCTGAAGTTCCAGACCACCAAATAAAAAGCAAAACAGTATAAAACCTGCTAGAGGTTACTCCTAGCAACTATTTCCCTAACTACTCTTTTTTTTTCTTTTCTTTTCTTTTCATTGAAGTATTTGTGAGAGAGTGTGTCCCTAGGCTTCTATACACACATCTTGCCTGGTCCAGGTCTTCAGGGATTTGATATAGGCTTTCACAACCTATTTTTAATTGTGTGGATTGATTGTTCTAAATCACACTGGAAATTTCAGTTGCAGCGTGTTAAGGAGATCACTTGCTGGGCTGTGTTGAGCATCTTGCTGCTGGGCTTCATAGTAGCTTATGTAAGGTTTCAAAAAAACCCAATGTCAAAGTATATCGCAGGCTACCTGTGATAAAAGAACTTTTAGAAGTATCATTGTTGTTCCAGATGATTTTCTTTGAGCAAAAAGAAGGTTTTTCATTTGTCTTGACAGGTCGCAAAGCAGCTAATTAAATGCAGTAAATACCAATTTTGCACTTTTACAAAATATGTCAAAGGATTTGATCTGGGAACATAGGTGTCCTGGCCCCTCTCTCTAGCTCAGTAGCTGAATGGTGTGTTTCTAACCAGCTCTCAGGAGTGAGTCAGTGAGGCCAGCCTGAAGTGACAGCCGAAAGAAGATTCTTTATATATCAGAGCGGTGTCATACGAGTTAGACGGGGAGGATAAGTGACCCGCACAAAGTGGGTGGAAGTTATGCCATTCTGAGAGTTGTTCCTCTCAGAGGAGTTGTTCCTGGCTACTTCCGTGTGCGACTTGTGTCTGAAGCAAACCTTCCATGTACTCAGTCATGCACATCTGGTGTTTCTTGTTTTCACAGATATGTCGGTTTCTTTAATTGGCAATATTTGGAGTAAGATCTTTTTTTTTTTTTGGTCTGCAGACCCACCTTTTACCTCTCCATGAACAACTAAAATGTTTTCAGCATTCTGAATACTCTTATTTCTGCTGTATGTGCTGCTCTTCTAGAAATATGGGCAGTAATGCTCCTCTTCGTTCCTCTGGCCTTATGTGCTGCAATGGAAACAGCAAAATTTACTTTACACCTGTCCTAGAGGCCAGTCAGGGCACTCACAAGTTGCTATTTGACTTCCTGGAGGAGCCCAGCTGGAATCCCTTGGTCCCAGCAGTGTTAATTGCAATTTGTGAGCTATCATGCAGCATTTAAGCTGACATGGGCACCATGTAGCATCAGTGATACACAAACAGCATCTTCAGAACAACCCATCATCCATCTGCCAAAGGGAATACAGGGATTAGAAAAATGGGTAAACACAACAAAACCTTTTCTACATATTTTTCCCTACCAATAGCTGCCCTTACAGATCAGGTTTTGTAGCCATTTCTTGGCCATTTGTGTCTGATGATGCTGGCATCTCTGTGGATCCCTTTGGAAGGAAGGAGCTTAATCTTTTTATTTTGTTTTATTTCCTGCTTGCTCCCCCTTAACAACTTCTTTTGATTTAGCTCTATGTAGTCAAAACAGGATAAATCTTTCTGCTAGGAATGTTTAATAAACATTTTTTAATATTGATTAAATGTTCAATGTTTGTGTCGTATTTTTTATCAAACATTAAAATCTCTTGCTTTCCATAGCAATCTTCCTCTCTCTAATTCTGTCCTCTGATAGACAAGCAAAGATTTCAAGTGATGGATACATTGTCTATGCAATGAGATATTTTTACCGTACCAGGGTAGAAAAGTCTTTTCTTTCTAGACTGTTAAAATATAGATATGTTCAGATTGGTGTTAAATCACCAAAATATTTTTATTTCTGTTCTGGCACTGCTTTCAAACTTTCTGCAGAACGTGTGCCAGCAAGAGAAAAACTAGTGTTCCAGTGTATAAATATCAAGTCATTCAGATTCAACAACAAGGCATGAAATCTTTCCAAATCTTGTAACTCCCTATTTTCCAACTTTGTTTCCTTGCAGACAAAGAACAAGAACGGCCGAGAATATCCACGGAATTACCCCCAAAGTCAATAAACGGAGTAGAACAATGTGAGCCTCCTCAGTCACCAGTTCAACTTCAGTGTAACTCAGGCAGGCCAAAGTCAAAAACTTCCTCAGTTAAATCATCCAACTCTACAGCCCCCCTTGAAACAAAGCCAGATGATTCAGTTAAAAAAAGAGGTAAAGAAGATCTCTTCATTCAGCCTCTGTGTAGAGAGGTGGTCAGACAGCTGATGCCTCCAGAAAAGTGAATACATAAGGGGAAGAGATGTGCTGGAAAGTGAGAGTAGAATCGTATTCAGCATAATGAAATTGAGTAGTATAATCAATGATTGACTTAAAATACAATTTAAAATGAATCGTGAATTCTTTTTGATGTGGAGAATGAATCTGAACATGCATGTTTAGAAAATGAGCAGCACCATAGAAAAACTATGAAAAAAATGGGCTTGTGGGTTTTGAGAAGATAGCTACCTTAGCCTAATGCGGGCAACTAGCATGCTTAAGTATTCCCCCTCCCTGATTTAGAATAGCTAAAATCATCTTTCTGACTTTTGTGTTATTTTTGTTTTCCAATTTAGGACCAAACATTGAAAAATCGTTGAAAGATTTGCAGCGCTGCACTGTTTCTCTAACCAGATACCGCATGATGATCAAAGAGGAAGTGGATAATTCGGTGAAGAAGATCAAAGCTGCATTTGCAGAATTACACAGCTGGTAGGTAAATCAGCTTGAGAGGTTCAACAGCACAGCCTGAGAAATGAGGGGTGAATGCAGGCCACTGGCAGCAGGAGGGAAAGTCGATTTACACCCTTTTTGCAGCATTTGTTTTCCACAAAGAAAACATGTGGTGCCAGTAAGTAACTCCTTGCCAACTTGGAGGTAATAAATACTTATCTGTATGGATGAATGCATATACACATAAACTGCAATACTGCAATTCTTAGGAAGAAAATAAATTAGTATAGGGTTTTGCCAAAGTGATCCATCTTCATCTAATCATATGCCGTCTCTTGATTTCCCATCATCTTCTCTTCTTGTTCCACCATTCTTCTTTCTTCAGATTTTCTTCTAACTTCCTCCTCTCTTGTGTCATTTGCAATTCTCATATCTTAATTTGCAAATCAGCAAAGTAGTAAATTCTATTTTTCATATATACGTGGCATGGAAAAAATATTTTTTGTTTTGAATTTTATGCTGTTAGCCTTTTGTTAAGTACAAATGCTAAATAAATTCTGTTTAATCAATCCAGTGTTGCAATAAACAGGCTATTAAAATATTTAGAATTCAGTTACAAATCACAGAAAAGCACAAAACCTTTCAACCTTAATTCGTCTACAATATTTATCGGTATTTTTATGAGCATCTCTTAGGGGGGAAAAAAAGATATAGTATTGGCAAAGGATCATTAATTCCTGTCTTTAATAGATGTTTGTTGTCTTCAGTAATGTGTCCAAAGTGACTTTAGTGCTGTTGGGGCCTCACTTCTGTAGAGCCAGGAAGTCCAGACACGGCTGAGCTCATTCTGTGGAAGATGCTGTTGCACTGAGGTGCTGATATATCGTGCAGGCTAAAAACATTGTGTATCTGAACTCCATGAGCATGGACTGCAGGTGATAGTTGTACTAAACTCTTTACTGCTGTAAAGAGTGCTAGGAAGCCAATATAATAATGTTTGCTTATGATCTAAAATACCATAATTGTATTCTCAGCCTATAAAACTAAGTATATTTTAATAACTCCTTGCACCTCCTTTGGTAGTTCTCAGAGGTGTTTTTGTGAGATTTCTAAAATCTTATAAAATTCTTCTAAGGAGGATCCTTCTTAAAAGGAATGGAGGGAAAGTTTGGGTTAAACAGCAAAATGTGTTATTTAACACCTTCTCTGCTAAGACTGAAATAGCTTGGGGTATTTCATGTGCCCTTTTGCCATCTGTGGGTGAGATGGGATAGCTATTCCAAAGGGTTAATTTACAAAAGCTTGCAGTCAGCAGCTATAAATTCCCCAGATTTGAGTAGATGTCACCAGAGTCAGTGATACATGCAGCTTCAGACCTTGTGCAGTTGACACGTCGTGTTCCTAGGCGGAAAGGTTTTGTTTGTTACTCACTCGTGGCACTTTCCTTACTCTAAAGCATCCGCAGTGCTAGTGGGAGCGTAAGGTAATTGAGTGACCGCTCCATCTCTTGCATATTTATCATTCTTCTGGGCATGGCATTTTCACTATGGCACAGTCAACGTTTCTGTCAAGGAAACATGAAGCAATTCACCTGAGTTTTTGCTCATAATGTGCTGTGAGGTGACCAAGAGGGTTATGGTAAACAAGGTTATCAGGGAGGAATGCTAGCATGAGGGTGCTAGTGACCAGTTATTGAGGAATCACTGAGATTTCCAGCTGCTGCTCAAGTGGGAACTGGTTCAGATGTGCTACAAATCAACATACAACAGTAACAGGGTGCTGCCCCTGCTCCAAACTGGAAGGAAATACTTAAGTGGGCTCAATGCCACAACCTAGATGGGAATTTAAATAGTGCCTGTTACAAGCAGCTGTTACCATCTCAGGAGTTTTGGTGAAGCTGTGCACTCAGAAGCTTTATTCTGAGGTTGCAGCTGAAAGATGAACCACATTTCAGTTTCTGTTGTCTCTCTGCCTTTAGCAGTAAGCTAAAAGACCCTTTTGGGGAGCCATTTGCATTTACTGACTTATGAAAGTCAGGATCAAAATTCAATTTCATGAATCAAATTGTTTGGACTAAATCTTCTTTTGAACCTTCTCATGGTTTTATCAACAAATCACAGCAATCTTGGAGCGCAAAGATGACATAATTATATTTTCCTCCTACCTCCAGATAGCACAATACCATTATTACAGTTGGAAATGAACAGTACATGTGTGTAAGATGCCTTGAAAATTTAATCAGAAAGATCCTCAGAAATGCTTTCTCTTCTTAGCGGCAGAAACTATGGCGTGAGGGTGACAGTTGTCAGTAGAAGTCCCTGTTTCCGTCTAGCTCTGTAATTCACAGCTTGGTCTGACTGGTGGAAGAAAGTTACTCCTGAATGCAGTTAGGACTGAGCTGCTTTAAAAAGTTCCCTACCTGGCAAAACAGCACATACCACCTGCCCCACATCTGGAAAAGGAGTGATATGGAGCGGTTGGGCTGTGAACCTCTGTAACTAACTGAAGAAATGCAGTGTGAAATGCTTCCTGACTGAACTATTTAATGAAATGGGTCCAGGAACAATCCCAGAAAGATGTATTTTTAAAAATACTTAAAATACCTTTTAAATTTAATTTTAATTTTAACTTAAAAATACCTTCTTTTTCTTAATGAGCCATGTAAGAGTTTGACAGTTGGAACAGTTCTTTGCATGCCCAGAGCAAATCTCTGTGTTAGTGCTCTTATAAGCTGCTCCAGTTGTTATCTGGGTACAAAATATATATACCCAATATATTTAGCATAAGGGAGGAAAAGAAGAATACCAAATGCTGTGTAAGCTGCAGGAGAAGGTCAGGAGACGAAGGTGAACCCATCCCACTAGAGATTTCCCAGATTGGAACCTGTGCAGTGTGATAGTGTGTTCTCACTTTTCCACACAGAGACTGAGTTCTGATCTTGAGGCTAAAGAGTAAATCCCAGTAAATCCAAGGGGCGCATAAAGCGCAGAAGGAACCACAGTTCCTGCTAACACCTCCTGCCGGAAAATCCTTTTCCCATATTGGGCATCCCTATAGTCATATGGAGGCCTAAAGGAAATGATCTGCTGCTTGCCCATGTGCCCTACTTCCCACCACAAATGGGAAACAGGCTGTATAAAATATTTAGGTCCATGCTTAATTACACTGCATGCAAAACTGGGCAAAGACAGAACTGGCCTATTCCTTTTTTTGCATCTCAAGCATGCTGATACATCCAGTGCCTTACAGAGAGCATGAAAGCCAGCACAGCCAAGGGTTTGGGGTTTTTTTTCTTCCTTTTAAGTGAACAGGTAGTGCTTGAAAGCTTTGCCATGCGCTGCCAAAAAAAGAAAAAAAAAGACTCTGAGGTAATGCTGGAAAAATGGAGTTGGGCACAACTACCAATTTAAGCATATATTCAAGGAACAAATAGGAGGCATTGTACTGTACATTTGGGGGAGTGAAAGCAGCTTTTTTCCTGTTTTCTGATTTCAAAAATCAGAAATCAAAGGGGTTGAATGGAGAAGGAGTCATTTAAAGGAATCCTGTTTTCCCTTGGTGCTGGCTGATGAGCAATACTGAGGGTGCTCCCTGTTTCAGAGCAGTCATACCCTGGGCCCCTCCTTGCGGACCGTGCAGATGACAGCTGACTTTTTGTAGTCCTTAGGCCTCTAAAGAACAGATTTTTAAATTCTCTTTATTTTTTTTCTGGTGCTTGTTTGCCCACCAGTCATACAGTGCAGCCCGCAACCTTTGCATGATGGAGAAAAAAATCACCTCGCAAATGTTTAGGATCCGCCTGGGGTTTCTGGTACCTGCAAAGATTTGTGCTCTCACATAGGCTCCAGGCAGTGGCCATGCCGCTGTGGGAGGAGCAGGTAGAGCAGCTTCAGTACCGGGCTGGCTGCCTGGGGCAGAGGAGCGTGTTTGATCCCCTCTCCCAGGAGAGGAGCTTGTGCTTGTGCTCTTCTTACTGCTTCCAGCAGAGTGGGTTTCCTCTTGTTGCGTATTAGTGGAGCCAACCAATGGATCTCCCCAAACTGCTTTTATTAAGTTTCAGTGAGATACAGAGTTCCTGTTCTAGCCTCCCTCTAGTTGATGATCTGAGACAACCAACATGCCAAATAGGTGCTGGACATGCTTCTGTTTATTTTTTTTTGCTTCCTGATGAGAGCTTGAAGTCTGTAATTTCTGCAGTGTTCTTTCGGGTTTTTCTATTCCAACCAGTTGCTTCGTGCTCGTATTTTTCAGTGAGCTTGTGAAGCTTTCCAAAGATGAATTCCCCACTCCTGTTGCCTACATTGTTCATGCCCTGTGGCCTCGAGTCTTCCCTCGAGGCTGCCCAGAGAGGTTGTGGAGTCTCCCTCTCTGGAGATCTTCAAGACCCGCTTGGATGCAGCCCTGTGCCACGTGCTCTAGGTGGCCCTGCGTGTGCAGGGGGGTTGGACTAGATGACCTCTAGAGGTCCCTTCCAACCTTAGCCATTCTGTGATTCTATGATTCTATGATTCCCCCTTGTCCCAGGCACTTACAGGCGTGCTTGCTGTGCTCAGTAAAGTACCCATGTCTTGTCGGGGGCTCTGCAGAGCTTTCATGCATGGCAGACTGGAAGAAAAGTGAATATTGAAAGTGAAAGGGTTGTCACACTGAGGAGCCCACTTGTAGAGAGAGAAGTTATCTCGAAAAATACAAGTGGCAAGAGCAAAGAGCCAGACTCTTCTCTCTCCTTTGTGGCCTCTGTTTTCTGTTAGGAGCGTAATGAACCACACCAACATGCATTTAGGCCAAATAAAAATATAAAAATATATAGAAAAGAAAAATGCTCAGCCAGTGCTCAGAACTGAGACTCGGGTAGGAAATAAATCCTTTACAAGTGTATGGAAAACTTCAGGAGAATGCTAACCACCCATGGTACAACTCGCACTCAAAGTTCTTAAAATTCGGGCAAATTCTGAGGCGATGACTTCATTTGCAAATAAATACAACTTGGAAGTGTTCCCTCAGGAAAAGGCTTTCAAAGTTCACTTTCAGCCTAAAAAACTTTTTATAATTAGGTAATACTTAATTGTTTGTAAAGTGATCTGCAAATAAAATTGCAAACAAACCTTTAATTTTACTGGCTTTACCAAGCCCTCTGTAATAGCTGGCTGCTCAAGAGAACAATATTAGTAAAGATAGGTATAGAGTGATACAAAATAAGCTTGAAAAGCTTTTAGGCATTTTTATTATTACCAGATGGTGCACCGTGGAGAAGATGGCTTTCAATTAAATCAATATTTTCTTGTGTCTATCTGCTGTCTGACTGTATTTGTGGTCAGAATGAAAATGAATGTAATCCAGTTTGCTGTGGGAACACAGTATATGTGCTAATATAGTGATCAAATAAGAAACTTCAAACACACTGAACATTTAAGTACTTTTGAGTTAATAGTGGAAGAATAAAGTTTGCTGAGACATTGCAAAATATGTAATGTTGCAGCTTTTCTTACAGGATCATTAATGCAAAGAAAACTGCAAAGTAAAATTTTATTAGTCATAAAGTATAGCGGTTAGGTAATCTCATAAGACTAATCACCTCTTAAAGGTCCTTTTGGTGTTTATATTTGCATTTCACATCATAATTCACATAATTTTAGTTCCTTGTGCTGAAGTTCAGTTTGACTTGTGCATTTTTGATTTCTGGATTGAGGTAGAGGATTCTTTTGTAAAATAGACAGCTAGGTTTAAGCCTTCTCTTCATTTGTCTTCCAGTTCTGCTTGTCTTTCAAGTATATTGATGCTATAAAGAAAATTCATGTATGAAATGGGAAAAAAATGCTTAAAGATGAATCATAACTTAATCAGGACTCTTGAACAGAGCTGAACGTATCATGAATTTTCATGTAACTTGAGTTCTGGTGTAGAAGAGATGGTAACAGTACTAACTTAGCCCATTCTGTCTCACAACCGGCTTGAGTTTGCCAGCAGTTTCCAATGAAAAGTCCTTCTGCAGTCATGCAGAATGCAACCACTGACCACCTCTTCTGTCTCCCAAACCACTAATTCTCAGTCTGTGTGTGAAACTCGGGAAGCACGAGATTCCTTGAAGCAAGTTGTCGGCGGTTGCAGGGAATCCTTTAAGGCCCATTTCACCAGAGTGGAGTTTGGCAACCGAGTGTCAGCACCTGAGCTGGGAGGAAGGAACAACTCAAAACGGTTTTGTGCATCTGTGCAGCTTCTCTCAGCTGTAGCTGGGGAACTGTCCCTCAGTGCAATGTAAATAGTTCTTGGGGTGTGAGTTTACATTCATTCCAATTTATCTTAGAATTAACTTTGCAGACAAGGCTATTGCGGCTTAAGGGATCTGCCCTGGAGATCAGGACACAGAGTCACCCGCTTTCCTCAAAGCTTTTCAAAATAGCTGTTTCCTATGGAAAGATTCCCCTACCCTTCCCTCTAGGTAGATATTGCACCTTCCTGCTATCTTTACAGATGTCATAAGTTAATGGGTTAGTTATTTTCACCAGCAAGTATCTAATTGATAGGAATTGATCTAATTGACCAAACTGGAGAGAGCTGATTATTTTGGCAGTTTTTGGCAGGGCTCTGGAAAAAAATTATTCAAACTGCACTTTTTACAGTAGCCTTCATCCGTGTATTTCTGCCTTACCTCTGTGAGTTATGTCAGTGTATGTTCGCCTCTGCCAGCTTTACAGTACTGCATTTTGTGCTGTAAACTAGAGAAAGATTAATTTGTTTCTACTGCTGTCAGAACAAATTCAGAATTTGTTCTGAGTGTGAAACTGTGAAAAGAGGCATCTGTCACTGTAATTTATCCCTGTTAGTGCTATGCTGGCGGTCCATTAGTTTGGCATTTGCAGCTGTTTTGGTGTGGTGCACTAGTGTGGCCTCTGACAGCCCGTGTGAGCCCAAGGCACAATCACAGGCCTTTCAACCAGGAGTGCTGTGCACATGCCCTGGCCTTCAGCATCTCTTAGGCAAAACAAACCCAAGAGAACTGCTCTCTCCCCAGCAGCAGCATATATTGCTTTAGCACAAGCACAGCTCTGCCTCCTTTCTCTGTCTCAGCCCCCTTTGAAGACCTCTACCCTGTTGTCATCCTTCAACGAAGCCATCTCCTCCTCAAAGGAGAGAGTTCTGAATCCTGTGCTCCAAACTGCAGATATTCACTTGTGAAGAAAATGCCAAGATGCTTACAACTTCCATTGAGTATCCTGATCCTGAAGATGTGAGGGTAAGAGAAAATCAGAATGGGTGCTTTAGAGGAGAAATGTAGCAAGGGGAAGTGAATCAATAAAGAGGTAGTTGTGATACCCATTTTGGCCCCAGTAGCGAGTGGCTAATCAGATATGTGGTGTGAGACCTACTGGGTTCAGATCTTCCCTTTTGTCCGGTCGGGGAGAGGGAAGGGGAAATGAGTCCCAGTGTGTAGTCCAGTGCATATGCTAAATATATGAAACAAAACTGAATGCCTGTAGCAAAACTGTCAGAAAATATCGAATCCTACAGCAGGGGATGGACTGCTGATGAGGACATCAATTCAGATACCCTCAGTGAAGAAACTGATGGTGCCAAGTTATACTTGTCACAGCAGTCTCAAGTAATATATGGGATGAATAACTCAAGCATTGATGTTATAGGGAAGATGAAGGGTTGACTGAGGCCCTGCTGGGATGTTAGCAGTGGGAGCAGTCAGAAAAAAATTGAGAAGGATATGACCTCTCCAGAATCTCAGCCAAAGAAATATGCGTATTATTTTAATTGAATCCCTAACCCTTATAGAAGACCAAAATGAAGCAGTATAGTTAGACCATTTTCCTGGAGGTGTCTTAGGTCTGAAGTGTATTCTGCTTCTGACTTTGCTAGACCCTACATCTAGTGACATGCAAATGTGAGTAAATCTGGTGCAGCAGCCAGTTCTGGCCAGCTCTGGCAGCTGCCCGCTCTGCAGTGGAGTTGCATACAAGCCTTGCACACTATTTTCATAGGACCTGGTGGCTAAAAAACATTGGCAGAAAGTGCTTGATGCGCCATACTTGGAGCCATTTCAGTTATTGATAGCACGTTGGTCTGATCCTGATCATCCTTGCTTATGCTGCCTTCTACCTTATGAAGAAGATGCATCAAATGAGAAACTGTTCAGCTTAAGTGAAGTCAATCAGCTGTGGCTCTCTGAGATGCATACAGAATAGTGTGGGATCTAAGCAGGAGCAAGAGTCAAGGTTTGCTTTCCACAGAGTGCTTGTCCTTTCTCTCTCCAAATCTTTTCATTTTCTTTTTGCATTCATTTGCCATTCATCTATTTTTGCAGTTCAGTTTTCCAGCTCTCTCTTTTCCAGCCCTCCTGGTCATTTTCATTTTTCCTCTACCAAGTCTTTTTGATGGAGGAGATTTTTTGTTTTGCAGTGAAGTGTTCCCATACTACTAGAAAAGGAATCAGATTGATTCCTACTCTCTCCTTAAGAATTGATCTTCATGCAAACTAGGAAGAAATGCACCATTTCCTAGTGCTGGTTGGCCTAAGACACTCCCAAAGAAAGATGCGTTTCCTCTATTATTCCATGACATACAGTACATAATTTCCAGACTGAGAACACTGGCTTTATACTTGCCAGATAAAAATTGCCTCTATTTCTTTGTAGAGAGGCAGATTGCACATCTTCAGCTGGTACAGGTTAGTACAGCATCCTTGCCTTCCGGGAAGGGCAGCACCATGAAGATGTGTCCATAGAAGTAACTTGGTTTATCACATTAATGATTTTAATATTGATTGTTCTGATACAAAGACATGAAACACTTTTTTTTTTTCCTTGCTTCAGTTTTTCAATAGCTTTATAGCTAGAACAAAATACTGAGACAGTTACTGTGCATGCCGGTCATCACAGTTCTGATTTCTACTACTGCTACATTCCTGAAAGTGACATTAGAGCCCACACAAACACGTTAGGAGTGGAAAGCTTGTGACGGGTGAAGTCTGACTATAAAATACGAGAAATACAGGACAGCTATGACCTCATTCCAGTAATAAAAGTATTTTTATTTGTCATGAAAATAAAATGCAGGTGGCCAAGCAGTTTAGTGAGGATCTGTTGTTGGAGTGGGGAGAGAACAGCCATGAAATAAACTGGCCCAAAATACAGTTCTGATGAGCTCTGCTGTTGTGAACATGTTGCTTGAAATTCTTTTCCAATCAAAAGTTTGTGTTTATGTAACCTGTGAAATACACTGGGGAATGCACTTTTGTAACAGAGATAGCAAAAGCAAAAATATGCAGGCTTTTAGCAGCTAGTGCAAGCTCCAAAGAGCATAAAAATCTCTTTTGGGAAGCGTAGGAAAAGATGAGAACTTGTAAGAATCACTTCTGTCACTTGAAGTATTTAGCCAAGGGAATTGTGTGCCATGTAGTTATAGATGATTAATTGAAAATAGATGGATTCTGAGAAGCTATCGCTATTCCGAGTAGCAAGCAGAAATTATCAACAGCCTCTCTGGAGTCCAAGGTTAATGCTTACAGCCAGAGAACAGTGAGGGCCAACTGGAACAAGTGTGTGTTCTCATTATAGAAATATGCTGCTTAACTCATCCTGTACGACCTGCACTAGTACATGGGAAGAGCTGGGGAAGGCTGGGCAGCAGTTGAGTGGAACACGTTCCTTTGGGCAACTTGTGGCCGAAAGTTGGCTGTGTAACTGCCAAGCAGCCTCCCTGTGTCCAGCCGTGCCCTGCTGCACTGAACAGCCCTGCAGTCCTCCCCAAGCCTTCTGTCCTTGACCGGGTCCTGCTGAACCCTCGGGGATCTAGCCGCTCTTGCAAAGTGTATTCTAGAAAAATGCTTGATTCTGAAGTTTAGGAGCATTTTACTATTACTGTTGTTATTTTGCTGTCACCATTCCCGTCTGATCTAGCCTGGGTAGTTGCTATACACATTTAGTTTCCTCATTCCTGGTCCCTTTCTGCTGCTGAGAAGGGGTGAAGAAGGGGCACGTTGACCCTGGCAAGTGATTTTGGGGCAGCCTCATGAGATAACCAGTTCTTCTCCAACTCTCCCTCCTGGTCTCCTTCTCTCCCCTGCTCCCTTCTCTGCTGGAGTTGGAAGCCTTGATGCCTGCCTACCTTGGAAAATAGAGGCAGGCAACTAACGGCTGTCATCTCAAAGCTGTGTGTACAAAAGCAGAACTGAATGTGGCCGAGGCTGCTGAGAAATGTCGACTGGCTCTGCTTGTCTGGCACACGCTGGATTTCAGTACGGTGTGTGCTGGACTCGCCAAGCGGATTTGTCTCAGAAGGCAAACTGGGATTCTGCAGCTGTTTTTAGGCCTTGAAGTCACGGTGTCTCGCTGGGTACAGCAGCAGACATTTAAGGGTGATTTACTGAAAGAGCCGAGCTCCCATCTCTTAGGCATCCCCACTTAAAGGCATGCCTAGATATACTTCTGGCATTTGGCTTGCTCGTCTCAGTTTCTGCTGCTGCTTACGTTTCCTCACACCTGCAAACTGCAGTGCTCATTAACATGAACCTCACTAACCCAGCGAGGGGAAGCGGCCTCCCAGCGCACTGTCCATGCAAGGGCATGCTGCAGGGCTGCGTTGATGCGAATTTCCCAGACCCACTCTATGCTCTTAGCAGACCCACCCGCTCAGCTCTCACTTCGGCAACTTAAAACGTCTGGCAGAGATTGCACAGCAGAGATTTGTGTAGGGAGGCCGCACAGGAAATCTCCAGAAAGGCTGGATAAAAGAGGAAGCACCCCTTCCCACGCNCACTGTCCACGCAAGGGCATGCTGCAGGGCTGTGTCACGGAGCAACCCGCTGCGGTGATGCGAATGATTTCCCAGACCCACTCTATGCTCTTAGCAGACCCACCCGCTCAGCTCGCACTTTGGCAACTTAAAACGCCTGGCAGAGATTGCACAGCAGAGATTTGTGTAGGGAGGCCGCACAGGAAATCTCCAGAAAGGCTGGATAAAAGAGGAAGCACCCCTTCCCACGCCTTGGGAGAACAGCGGGTAAGGTATATTAAGGGTTATTCATATCACAAACCCATTTGTAGGTTATTCTAATATATTCTGCAAGAGCTTCCCTCTCTCCTAAAGCAGCAGCTCCTGCCACACATCTTCCGTTGTGTTCTGCAGCCTGCTGCACAGAGGTGCAAACCGTGCTGACCTGGGTAGCAGAGGCAGTGTGTTTGGCAAACTTTGAAAAGAGAGTCTTCTCTTTGAGGGCTGCTCTGCTCGCACAGTGCTGAAGAGTTGATTCAGAGCAACCTCCACATCTTTGTGCATGGGTGGGCAGATCAATGAGATGCTTCTTTACGTCAGCATACACTGATTAGCACTTATTTTTTGCGCTCAGTTTGCCTCTCGGTTGCTTCATCTTCTTCCCTTCTTTTAATCTTAATTCCAAAACCCTTCGTAACTGAAGGGTCTGAAGTTCTTATGTAGTTATAACTTTTGAATTTGATGGGCATTTCAGTTCTGGCATGACTTAAATTGTTTTTTCTTTCTTTTTTTCTTTTTTTTTTAGCATCATAGACAGAGAAGTGTCATTAATGGCAGAACTTGATAAAGTTAAAGAAGAAGCCAGTAAGTAAAAAAACATGCCAGCCAACTTTTGGAGTAGTTGGGGGAATGTTTGTTTTATTTAGCAGAAAAAAAAATGACATGGTACATCAATTCAGTGAGTAGCATTCCAGCATCTTTCATTGTATGCATAGTCTTTGATGTTCTAAGGTAGTTTCTGAAGAGTTTCTGGCTTTTAGGGAATGTGCGTTGTGTGGTATTCATGGCCCAGCAGTTAAGGGAATGTGTTTCAGCAGAGAAAGCTGAGCAAGAAACTGAAGAATTATCCAAGTCTCATTAGAGTGATATTTTGCCTGACAGATCAAAACATCACTGCCACATTTGTATACAGTCCTTTTTGGTTTATGAATCTGAAGTCTGTTCAAGAAGGATCACAAATATGCGTGACATTCCTGAACGCTTCATTTGTATTTTGAACTCTCACTTTGTTCCAGTTAAATTTAACCAAATTAAAAGCCAACTAGGTCACTTGCAGTTATGTACACGTGGAGACTAAAAGGAGTTTTTCCAGCAGAGGTTGGCTTTAGCTTAAGTTTGGAATTCTGTCAGGTAACTTTTTGAATACTGACATAAAATAGCTGTGGATTTGGAGTTCGGGATTGTTCTGGGGAGGAGTTGTGGATAAAAATATGTCAGCAGCTTTTTGGTTACCTGCAGAGACTTCTATGATTAGCAATAGGACAGGTACTCACTCCCAGGGAAAATGGTAGTAAAATTCCCCTTAATGTCAGCACACCTGGATCCAGCCCAAACCGCATAAACAAAATTATATTTTGGAAATCCACAGTCCAGGGCTGATAGTATCACAGAGCCCTTTTTTTCAGTCTTGGCAGGGCCAGTAGTCATTTTTGTGGGAAGTAAAACTAATTCCTGTCTAGTGGCATACCAACTGCCATATGGGGTGTTCTTGTTTCCTACTTTAATGCTGACTGCACGTGTAACATTACATGGTACCTATTTTTACAGTGTAGTTTCTTCTGTCTCTTGGGGCTGTTGTAAACCTGCAAAGTGCCTTTAGAGATTTAGGCAGAAAGTTTTTATAGGACTGTGATATGCTAACCAAGATTTACATTATTATTTATTTTCACATCTTTTTGCTGCAATGGAGGACTTTTACAGTGGGTAATCTTACTCTTGCTGTCAATACTGGGACAATTTCCAAATATGAACACTTCAGTTTGTTGTACAAATGAGTATTTGGCTGGCATCTCATGCTGAGATAAATGCCAGTATGAGATGAGATCGTATGGTTTGGGTAGTCACTTCAGTGCTGGGTGGTGCTGGCCTTGGAGAGAAAATATTAGCATCACTTAGAATATACAGTAAAGACGAACTACTGAACAAAAGGAAAATAGCTAATGTATAGTTCATTTAATCTGATAAAGTTCCACAGACTTGTAAACCGTATTCCTCAAAGATTAGATGAGAAGATCAGCTGGAGAGCTAGATAAAAAGCCGGTTCTATGGCATAAAAACATGCCAGGTGCAGATTTAAGAACAGGACTGAGAAACCTGCCTTCCTCTGCCTCCTCCCTGTTAACCCTGCCCTGTGTGACACACACTGCTGTATTACAGGACATGGTTGTTCCCACAAAGCAGTACAGACACAGCCATCTACCATGTGCCTGCTGGATTATACTGCACTTCTGAAAGGACCAACAAACTCTCGGTGAAATACCATTAATTTCACCTAAACAAAAAAGGCATGACAGAGTAGGAACTGGATAAGTGACTTGCCAGGACTGCTCAGGAAATTTATGACAGAAGAAGGCAAAGAAGCCAGAGGAAACTGCTGAGGAATCTGTGGCTCTGTGACAGATTACGACTGCCACCCAGTTACTGTGGCTGTTGGCCTAAGCTTTGGAAAAAATACATGAATGTGATTATTTTACATTTAGATACTCGTTTTCCTTTCTGTCTTAAGTGGTGAACCTACCAGCCAAGAAATCAGGTGTTACCTTTGCATGGAGACATCATATAGTGTGTGCATATAGTTAATATTCGTAATGTGACATTATCACAAATGTGAATGGACTGTTGCTTTGTGGTTTATTGTTAATCTTTTTCTATAAGCAAAATATAAATGTTTGCCAACTCCTTACACTAAATGAGTGAGATGTACTGTAGTGCATAATTAATATCTATTTCGAAAAGACTGTTGGCCCTTGTAAAAGTACTTTGCCCTGTAAAGCTAAACATGTATGTTCTGTACTTGAAAACAAAATTGTAATGCTGAGGATTTAAATATATGAACTATATAGGAACAGATTTTTTTAAGAGAGAGTAAAATATTCCTGTGTAAATAAAATACAGCCTGTCTTCCAAAACAGGGCTACTGGCACAAAGTACTGCTTCTTCCACATCACAGTGGAATGCTCCCTGATCTTGTGCTTAAAAATAAAGCCCTGGAAAATTTGCAACAAAATCCTCTGCCCTGGCTGTCTGAATGCTGAAGGATTGGTTCCAGTCCTTCCAGAATGGGATTCAGCATCCCATTTCTCATCACTAGGCAGTTCAGTTAAATTCACTGATTGACTCAGTGCAAGCAGCAACATGTTCCATTCAGCTGAAGGGAGGAGGTGTGCGGGGTGTGTGTTTGCCTCACCTGTGATGTACAGTGTTAATACCCTTGAATGAATTAGAGTATTTGCCGTCCTAATATTAATTACTGACTATTGCTATTTGGCAGTGGAAATCCTGACTGCTCGGCAGAAGAAAGCTGAGGAGCTGAAGAGACTGACAGACCTAGCCAGTCAGATGAGTGAGGCACAACTGTCTGAACTCAGGGCCGAAATTAAGGTCAGACGTTCGTTTCTGCTTGGGTACATTGGCTGTTTACACAGATGCCAAGAAAAGGCTGTGCCATTTACATACCCCCAGCTGTCCTACCGTGGGCCAAAGTGCAACAAACTTGCCATGGAGAAGATGTGCTTTCTTAAACCATTATAGCAACTCAGAGGAGTGTACAGACAGCATCTTAAATGTGTGTAAGCTGTCTTCCCATAAGCGGAGCAGAGTCCTGCTATTTGTGCATCATAACAAGGCCCAACTACCAAGTAAACCTCATAGCTTCAGGTTCAGTGGTCTGACACATGCACACCAATGGAATGACACTTCCTGAGCCTGGGCTTGTCTGGATATGTCATTTGGTAAGGATGGGGAAATACTTGGTTCTTCACAGCGAACCAGGACAGCGTTGCAGATTGCTGGGCCTTAAAGTGAACTTAATATATGTATTAATAGATTTCTGTACAATCCATATGATCTTTGGGGATAACTCAGAATGTAAATCATTATTAATTTGTCTGTATTTTTGCAGCACTTTGTAAGTGAACGAAAATATGATGAAGAGTTGGGCAGGTCTGCCCGATTTTCCTATGATACAGAGCAGTTGATGACCCAAATTCAGCTGTGTGGAGAGAGTAAGTGCCGAGGATTTCTCATACCGCAGTATATAGTAACACAGCGTGCACACATACACATACAAGAAATCCCAGGCAGAAGCAAGGATATGTGTCTTATTTGTGTATGTATGCACCAATCTGATGTGAATGACATGTCTGGATGCAACTGATTTTCAGTGCATGACCAAGTTTACTGTACACAAAATGTTATCATTGCACATGTGCTGCACAGTCCTTCAGTGTTTGCACAGTGCCCTCTTTGTCTGCAATTTCAAGGTATTACTCTGGTCACTTGGAGTTTTCCATCTAGACAAGGTTTCCAAGTAGAAATGGAAGTCAGCCCAGGGGAACTCTTCAATTTGGTAGTTATTTATGAGTAACTAGTTCTCTGTCATTGGTCATGAGACCAATTCGGACCTCACCTGCTGGAGGGAAGTCCCCAACTTTATAGCAACGTTCACTGGGTTTTAAAGGAGCTACCACAGTCCTAAATGTTCATGTTTCCAAACTGTCTGCCATTCTGCAGAATGCGAATGACAATTCACATTCTTTCTCTGCTCCAAGTATCACGTTTCTAATGCAAAATGTGACCTCACCTATTTCTCGTCTTTGACTTCCTTCCAGAAGCAAATGTCTTCATGTTTTGCCCTGGATGTCCCCCACTCCACATAATACACCATCAACATCAGCACTCGAGAAAAAACATTAACACAGTACTGAACTAGTTTGTCTTCATGGAAAGAAAACAATTTCAGGGAGAAAAAAAGAATTAACGTTTCCAAGGAGTTGTTATAAGTAGCAGGGAAAAAATACCACACAGTCTGCCAAAAGCAATCTTGTGATTACACAGCTGAAGAACTGGCTCCTTTGAGGCATAACCAGTTCATTAGAACACAAGAACTGCTATTGCAGAAGACTTTGAAGATGCATCTAATCTGCTGTCCTGTCCCACCTTAGGATGTTTCAAAGGAAAGCATAAACTTCCCAGTAACACATCTGATAGTTCACAGTGACTTCATAGACCCTATTCGAGCTTGAGAGAGTAAAAATTCTGTTGTTATCCAGAACAATATAACCCCAGCTGCTATTGATACAAACATAGAGTGTTTTTTTAGCTTACTGAACTACTTTCCTAAATAACTTCCAGCTGCTCTGAATTCTTTAGGCTAATTATTTATAGCTCTTTTCAGCAAAGCATTCAAGCATATATGTAAATGTCAACCTGTTAAATCAGGTCCCTGAAGTCACAGATCAAGCTATTAGCCAAGAATCAAAGCCATCTTCCAATTGCCTAGTGGTGCGCTAGGAGTCCAGATAAGTTGGTTCTCATCTGAGCTAAAATAAGCAACTCGTTAGTGGTTAACTTGTCTGTTGTGGGAGCTCTTCGTGGCAAAAGGTGTTTTTGTTGGAGCATTTCACAAGGAGTAGACCCTGCTAGGAGTTCCAGTTGCCTCAGAGAGAGATTATACCAGATCCATAGCTAAGCACAGCTGTTGGTGAGGGCTTTAACAAAAGCAGTAACCAAAATCACGAAGCTTCTGCAAAGGAAGGCATGGTCTCCCATGAGAGGACAGTAGGCAGTACAGAACCTCAAGGGAAGAAGAAGAAACAAAAGTAATTGGACTGACATATCCAGAATATCTTTTTATGAGAAGCAGCTGGATGTTCTATCCTGCAATGGATGGCTTCCACTGAGGTGGCCTGGCTTAGGGAAAAGAGGGGAACAGAACAGAGCAGCAGCCAAACCCTCATCTGCCTCTCCCTCTGAACAGAAAGCTCAGTCCACTGCATTTCTGCATTAGGGATGGCTGCATTAATTTTGTTAAGAGGACACCTAGTGGGAGAAGTAACTGATATCAGCATAAGTGATTAAAAGCCTCAGAAAAAAATAACAGATGATGCTCAGTTCCTATAATCTACATATAACCTGTACAATCTACATCATCTTTTTTGGATCCTTAAAGTGGACAAATGGAAGTTTCTCTTGCCACTAATGTGCATATTACATAAAACATCAGCTGTCTCACTAAGAATGTTCTCCCTGAAGTGAGGCTCAGGTTTGTATCATGTGTGCATGAGAAGAATAAGGAAATTCCATAACTGGAGGAATCCAAATAGCAAATCAAGATCGAGAGCTTTACGTCAAGGCTCCTAATCCTTTCTGAGACTGCTCAGGAGCACCACAGAGAAGCAGACAGCTTGAAGATCTTGTGGAAATGCAGCGAGATAGGAATCAAGGATTTGTTTAGCATACTTCACATCCAGACATGAAAGTGATTAAGAAAACAGCTGGTCTAGAAATATTAAAAGGGTAAGGAGCAGGACTAACACTGAGACACTAAAATGAGCCATCATGATTCATGATAGTGCTGCCAGCGCCATGGCTTACCTGAGGTGGACTGGCGGTGGACAGTCAGTTCCAGTTCAGCAGATATCCATGCTACAGAAGAATCTTTATTAGTCATCTCCTTGGAGAAGAATGAGCAACAGATACTATGCTTTTTTTCCTCTTTTTCTTCTTCTTAAACAATGTTTAGTAATAATAAGGAAACTTTCATGAGTACTGCCTCAGTTGTAGCCAGTGCATATGTAGACTGCAAACTGCAGCCTCTGCAGTTTTCTATCATCAAAGAATGATTTGAGGTCAAATTAAGTCCATACAGACAAGGGCATGCTTGTTTTGACCTCTAATAGCAGAGGGAATTGCTAGGCATCCCACTCATCTTCCTTTCCACGTTCCTTTCTTTTTTGCCTAAACACTCCTATTCTAACTGTTCTGACACGAAAACATTGAGGGGTGGTCCTAACAAAACTTTGTTCATTGCAGCTGGTTCAAAGTCCACAGGCAAAAGCAATAGGTGTGCCAGGAAGAAAAGGTCAATATTTGAAAAGTTTTTGGATCACTTGGGCTGGCCATCAGTGAAACTTTCATGCTCTCCACTGAGAACAAAACTCTCTTGAACACTGCTGCAAAACATATTTGAGATGAAAATATCCGAAAATGTGAGACAGGCACACATCCATTGTAACTGTTGGCATTACAGGCTTCAAGATAATGCTGAGCTTTGCACAACAGATACAGTATTAAACTAACTTATGTTTGGATATTGACCATCTAACTGATAATACTTTTTTTTTCAGTTTCACGCCCAAAGAATAACTATTCCTCAAGAACACCATGTAATTCAGTGCTCTCTTCAATGACTTCACAAGTAACAACTGGCAAGCAAAATACACACACACGAAAATCTTCTAGTAATGCCAAGAACTTTGATAATAAAGCAGCCAGCTCTAAAGTACAAGGTCATCTTTCTTCCAGTCCTACAGAATCCTCTCCCCAAGGAATCCCAACAAATAAGCAGGTAAGAGACCAATTACTAACATAAATAAAAGAATTCAACATTTTCAGAAAGCATGCATCATTGAAAGTGATTAATACCAAAAAAAATAGTGGTTTGCAGTTCATATGCTTAATTGATAATTTCCTAAATGTGGAAAAATATCCAAATATATCTTTTCTGTATTCATTTTCATGATAGTGTGATTTTCATGAGATAGGAATATCAGAAATGCTATACCATTGTCTAGACTCCAAAAGTGACCTGCATCAGTCAACGGATTGACAAAAAAACCCTCCCAATTGTCCTTTGCACTGTGATGCAGAAACATTTATTCCCGATTCTTGACAAGTGATCAGCTGATGTTCCGAAGCCCTTAAAAGGGGAATCGTGACAGGTTTAAAAATGTACTTCAGAAATTGTGTAATACAGTTTATAGTATAGAGCCAGATTATCAACTATTTCATTTGAAGAACACCTTAGAACACCCATGTCCTATAATGCCTGCTCAGGCAGAGCTACCACTGAAGGTGGTCTACAAAAATTTGTCCCAGTAGAGCTTTGGGCTCAAATAGGTGCTGAAGGGACATACAGGACTGTTCCACGATGGCAATGTGTGTATGGAGTCAGCTGTCATAGCAAGTCAGTCAAATAAAGCAATACAGTCCCCGGTACTGCTCAAAGCTTTCTCTGAGCAAGATAACACAATTGACACCTCTCCTGCCATTTGGATTCTTAATTTGACTCTCACTTCCATGGGTATTTCTTTCGTATCAACTCCAACTCCATACTAAATCTTTAATATATTACTTTAACATACAAGGTATTTTCTTAATTTGGGGGAAAATTCAGTCTGGATCAAATTCTTCTTTACTTCCTATCTGTTGCTGTTGACGTGTCTAGTATTTCATCCCCTTTTCTCCTTTTCTTGTATCATGTCAGATTTGAATTTGGCGTTAATGATGAACCTGTTCATTGATTTCCAAGCTATTCAGATACAGCAGTGTACTGATAGTTCATTTATTCTAAGTGTTGTTATAGGGAATTTTAGCACCAATCAGAACTGTATAGTCTGTTCCCTGTCTACCTACAGTGAGAATTTTATTCTGCGATTTTTATTAATTCTAATTTACTTTATTTCTTATTCTGCTTGAAAGATTCAGATAGCCTAACAGTTATCCGATTTCTTTCTGAGTAGAATGTGCCTTCTAGCCAGAGACGAAGATTCAACCCTCAGCATCAAAACACCCGGCTCAATGGATCTCTTAAGTCACAAGGCACCAATAACGAGGCTGATCAAAGTAATATAAAGAGTGGTTCCAGGTCTGAACACAGAAGACAACAGCATAACAGCTTCAGACATAAAAACAAAGGAGCTATGAAAAATCAAGACCAGTCCACAACTACAAGGACCACAGAAAATCAGACGCATTCAGAAAAAAACAGACGGAAGCAGCATCCAGCAGACACCACAGATCACCGGCCTTTCCGAGGCAGTGTTGGCAGGGTATCACAGTGCAATTTATGCCCTGCAAGGATGGAGGTCTCTGCTGATGCCACTGTTCTTTCAGTGCCAGCTGTGACTTTGGTGGCTTAAAATGTCACAGTGAAGGCAGGCAGAGAAATTTATTCTCTTTGTTTCAGTTTACTGCTGGAGATGCTTGTTGAATTGGTGAAGAAAATAATTCAGAACACACAGTTGTTTTAAATCTGTTGCTGCTTAAAACTTGTTGATATCTTTATTACTTACTAATTATCAGCATTAATTCATACTTTGAAGGCTTTGCCCAATATGCTCACAGTTATCTTGTCATGGCAGTACAGAATCTTACCAAGGCAGCATTTACTTCTTAGATGAATGAGATCTTGACTGGAAAAATAAAATGAAGATTAAATTCACAATAGCAAAAGTCCTGTTGTAGATATGTGGTGATATCAGTCAACATTACTACTATTTAGAGCAGCCAGTGCTAAGAAAGATCCCAAGAAGTTTGTGTGCTCTGGTCTGCAATTAAATTGAATAATCTTGTAGATTTTTTCTGAAAAAATCTGTACACCTTTCTCTCTGTGTTTGTATATGTGTGTGTTTATATACACATGCATACATACAGATACATGCACGCACACTGTATACACACAGAGTATTGTTATATGCAAGAAAATTTGAAAAAGTAGTACATTTGATTTGTTGCTTGTTATTCCATAATCTGAAATCTTTAAATTCCAAGTATAAATCTATTAAATATACTACCTATTGGTATTTTTCATTGACAAACTATTTTTATGAGGCTGAGAAAAATGCTCATTTCTTAAGTTTTGAATGTATATAGTCATGGCTATTCAAATGCACAGCCCTATTCTCCATCCTTACTGGTCACTTTTCTTTGACTGTTTGGATTTTTTTTTTTTTTTTTTTTTTGCACATAATAAGTTGCAGGTGTTCTAAACTTGAATCCAAATTATTTTTCTATATTTTTGCTGTAGGAACCATCTATCCTATATAAGAGCTATGACTAATATAATTTGTTACAGCAACATTCAGCAAAACGTGAACGTATATGTTTGAGAAGATACCACATCCTTATGAGTTTTCTATTAAAATAAAAAAGTTAGTGTTAATGTCTGATTCTGTATTTCAGAAAACCTTTTTCTTCCAAAAAATTAAAATCTTCTTTCTAAAATATTATGGTGTTTGCTGCTTTGCAGTACCACTTGTGATGTTATTCAATCTATATTCACTTAATTCAGTGGGTGTCAGGGGGTGGCTTTCCCCTGAGTTTGGATTGGACCAGACTTTTGCTTTTAGCTCATTCCTGCTCCCACAAATGCACAGAACAGCAATCGCTGACCCTGCACATACCTGTTGCACAAATTATTACTTAATATAGTGTGATGCCAGCATCCAGTCCTGGCATCGTGTGAACTAGAGGCCTGAGGGTTAGAATCACAAAACTCCTAAGGGTTTATTTCCCAGTGAGGGCGGTAAGAGCAGAAACCTTGAAGTTAGTTCCTAGGTATTTGCTAGAAGTGGTACTCCTCTTCCCCGGAGGGATTTGCACAGGAGTCAGCGAGGGAATTCTTAAGGGCAAGACAGAGCTTGACTTCCAGCTTTTCAGACCAGCAAGTGTAAAGAGACTCCAGTTTGCAAAGCAAACACAGCTTCTTGGTATTGCTCAGGCACAAACACGGAGCCACCCACTGCCTTTTGTACACTTTGAAAGGGGAAATACACCTTGAAGAGGGGTATTTTAAAACTGTTTGAATTCATTTATCTATTTTGTAAGATTAGATTGAGGCTAAGAACAGAGCTCAGCAAAATAAATGACTAGATAGGCAGTTAGGAAACTAAAAAGAGAAAATAACTTGGTTCACATAGCCAAAATATTTGGAAACCTTAAAGGATGTAGGCATGTTTGGAGAAGGGAAAAAAAAAAGATATGTGTTTGAAAACATCACCCTAAAATTGTAACTAGGGATTGTGAAGGGGAAAGGACTTCTCCAGCTCATAGCATTTTCAGCACCTGCTCTGCTTGTATGACCATTCCTCTGGGGAGGCTCTTCCCCATGTAGGGCCTGGGTGTCATGAAGAGGTTTTAAATCAGCTGCAGCCTCTAAGTTCATGGTCTTGTGACTATAGCAGAAGCAGCATGGACTCCCAGGCGCCAGTCACACTGCTTATTTCTCCCTTGAGGAGAAATAACACTGCCATAAATGCTAGGCAGTACCGTGTTACACCAGAGGTTCGTTGACCACGCTGGAAACTCCAGAGAACACTCATTGGGACCCCTCTTTATTATCTCAGTCAGTTCAAACAAACTGTAAAGAACATGTTCTTTGATATTGTACCAGAAACTAGGAGGGATTAAAAGACACATACATGGAAGGGGCAAATGTGGAAATGGCCACATCCTTGATGCAAACTATGGGCCCACTGCACAGCTGATGGGTGACCTGGGGAGTCTGAAAATTAATTTTCAGTTGAGAGGTAAGTTGTGGTACAAACAGCCTGTCTTCTCAGCAGAAGGAAAATCGGTAAGGAGGAGCTCCTCGAAAGCACAGAAAGCCAGTCCGTAACATCAAGAATATCTGTTTTACTGCTTACTCCTTCTTTAAAATGATGCCTAAAATCAATCTAGGATTTTATGGGGCTTTGCCACCACCGAGTACTTACAGTGCTGTACTTCGTAACCTACTTTGGCTCTAACTGCGTCATTCTCATGTTTTTGATGGGGCAGGGGGCTTCCTGTTTTTTTCTTTATTTTTTTCAGGTGAAAATTTGTCCTTCATAGATTGAAAAGAACCGAACAGTTGAAATTTTCTTTCTGATGGGAAATATTAGTATTTCTTCCTAGCCATAATCAAATTTGTACCACATTGTATTTATTATCTAGGTAGTTTTAATGTAAACAGGTTTAAAAAAATAATTTTCTGGTCTGAAAAAGAGATGATCAGGACAATTACTGGGACAGTTTGAAAGAAAAAACAAAACTATATTAAGAACAAGGCAGAAACTGTTGGTGCTGTTGCCTAGTAGTATTACCTAGAGTTGTACTTTGTGAGGAGGCGCTCAGTTAACACCGAGGTCAAAGAGCTTCATTAACTGCATTGTATTCCACAGCTCTCCAGCTAAAAACAAGCTGAATGAGAAATCTCCCTCAGTTATTGTGGACATGCTTTTATCACATGGAATAATGTCTCTTTGCTTACATCAGCTACAAATTTCTCCATACATCGAATCACACCAATAGAATTACATCTATTTAAATCATACCATGTTGATAACATACCTCATCTCAGGGCCATCTACAGTCACATGAGAGTTGTTTTTTCAGAAATTAACTTGATATAGTTGGTATTTACAATGGTATTTTTCCTGTTTCCTTAACCCAAAAGAACCCATATCACTGTTTGGAAAGAACATAGTATGAAAGCATTAAATTACTGGAAAATTGACAGTGTTCATAAGAAAAAAAATGAATCCAAATAAACTGGTGATAACATATTTCATGCCTTAGAATGCAGCTATTAGATAAAAGTCATCATTAGATTATGAAATTGAATGAATTTTCTGAACATAGTTTTTTCTACAACGAATGATAATTTTATGAGATAAAAAGCAGGCCATTGTCAAGCACTATTTGACAGTGTGCATAATCCTAGATGCAGAACTGTAGCTCCCATTCAGCAGACAAACAAAAAAATAGAATCAAGTCTCTAAATAACAATAACAGTAATTTTGCTGTATCCTTCCATCACAGCTAGTCACATACGTATCCAGTCAAAACTATAGGGAATGCAATTTTTCTTTTTCTTTTTTTTTCTTTCTTTTTTTTTAACCACAAGCCTTTGTATCTAGCAAAATGGAAAAGAGAAATTAAAACCACTGAAAACTGTGCGGGCCACTCTAATGCCAATGACATGAAAGCTGCTTGAAAAATATTGTACTGCCAAGAAGATGAAATGAAAACTGAGCTAGTGCCAACTCATAGAATCCTACAGGATCATTCTCAAAACTTTTTTCTTCTACACATGAAAAATAAGTCCATGCTTTTTGAAAGCTTTAGTGTGGTATTTATAGAAGTCTTTATAACTCATCCCATGTTGAAGAGGAAGGAAATCAGCTTTAGGAAACATTGTAGAAAGATTTAGGAGTATGTGGTGAACTCTTCAGCTATTCGGTAAGTATTCAAGTTCAACTCACCTAGAAAATAAGGTATTAAAAGATGGATTTTCAGTAAGATTATTCTGAAAAAAAAATCACATACATAGAGCCAGTAAGGAATTGCATGCACAAGGAGTAGCAGATTATATGATGCTAATACCTTTCCATAGTCTTTGCCTTTTTCCTATTTTTGGTGAAACTTTTTTTTTTTTGGCTGAGGGGATAGGAAGGACATTGGGATTGTTGTTTTTTACTTTTATCTTTCTTAAAAATCACAGTTTAAACATTCATAGGGTAAACTGACCTTCAGGGTACAAACTAATAACAAAAAATTATGGTACAGTTACCCTTACAGTAAATACTGTTCACTGCAAAGCGTCTCTTTAAAAATATGTTAGTACATGTATATCTGTTCTTTAATTGTGCAAATGAAAACCCTGAAAATGTGATTTTTTCTAAATGACCCAGAAAATAAAATATTTAAATAACCCTTCTATATTTTTAATAGTCGCATGAATTTTAAGCCCATTTCATTTTGGCAATGTGACAGGTCTTTTCAACATTTAGTGCCAGCTGCATTTACTGTGTTGAGTCCCATCGCATACAGCAAGGCCATATACTGATCCACGTGCACACAACTATGGTACTTGTGCCTAAAGGTGAACGGGCTCAAGCTCTGTGTTTCCGTGGAGTCTGCTTGGAAGTATACAAGCCAGCTATATATCCAAAATACACAGCACAAGACAGCCCAGCTTCAGGTTTTAACAATACACTCTACTTGTGAATTAATGTCCAATAAAATCCAGTTATTTAATCATATAATACACGTAACGAAATGTGCCCTTGTTGTATTTAAACAGGTTATCCATATTTACCTAACAAATGGACTCTGTTATGCAGCTATGATTCATATTGATTTTTATTTTGTATCACCATTATTATTTCCAACACGTGGCTTTTTAAGATATTTTTAATGCTCATTGTATATTGCATAGGTATTGAAAATACAGTTTCGGAGCCTATACCACCTTGGCGATGTTTTGTTACATATTTTGTGCAACAAGCAATCATAGAATAGCTGCAGTTTGAAAGGCAACATATTTTTGTATATCCTCACTATAGAGGCTGTTATGTGAAAATATTCTGGTTTAGCAGTCTGATTTTGAAAATACCCAAGGTTGCACAGGCTACTTAAGTTATTAGTTAGCACCACAGACTCCTATTGTAAACTTCTTCCAGTCATGAGTGAAGGATATTAGACGAAAGCGCCACCTCAATCATGTTGCACCTGGTCGCAAAAGGAATCTGATAAATTCTGTTGGATACTGGGCAACTTTGGAGAGATCACATACTCCTTAGGCCTGGCTTCTTAATGCTAATTCTTAATGCTAATTTGGATTAGAATGGTAGGTAAAGCTACAATAAATACTTCATATGCTTCACGTCCTTAGCAACTAAGTGTGCTGCAGTTAAAGCAAAGAAAGGGCAGTGTGCCCGGTGCCCTGGTTCCTGTGCCCTCTGGAAACCTGCCTGTGCCAAGGAAGTGCCAGAGCCCACATCGGAGCGGAGGATTCAGGAAACTCTGGCAGGCAGGTTCCTACCAGAAATACATTTTCTTTAAGCTTGTGAAAGAAAGGGAGTGATGAGGGGAAAATGTCTTATTAACATCCTAGTGACAGGGAAAGCTGCAGTATGAGCTCAGTTCTTGCCAGACATCAGAACATCTGCAGGGAGACTAGCTGCTCTGTGTAACCTCCCTGCTCTTTAATGCACTTTAATCATAGCTCACAACCCAGGTGGTTAATTTGGCAACTACAGCCTTTTTGGAGACAGAGTTTCTGATAGACACACGTTGAATCTGACTCTTGCCATGTGGTTAGGGCTCTTCTGTCCTGCTTCTGTCCTGCCTTCAGCTCCCTTTTGGAGGGGAGGTAACTAATAAGCTGTGGGATGTGCTGCAGCTTTTGTCTGCACAATTTAAAAGCCAGTCTTAAGATCCCAAATCACTTGCAAAACGTATTTCTACTGTAAATAAATACTTAAGATACACAGGCTGAGAAATTTGGCAGTGCTGTTGGCTCTCCCTCCCTTTGAGCAGCTCGTAAGTTTTTACATGTAAAACGCAGGGCAGGATTTCATCATCAGAGTGTGAAGGGAAGTGTGACCCCCTATGGAATTATGATATTTATGTTTTAAGTTTATTGTCAGCAGCAGTAACATAAACATGAAATGGAAGCAAATTGATGATTGCGCCTTCAGGAGCTAGAGCACTTTAAAACCAGAAGTGAAAGATATTGGTTGGATAGAAGAAAACATAGTGCCTGCTGGAAGGATAAGGGGGTAAGTTATAGTTATTTGATTGGCTTTGCTATTATTTGTACACTTACATGAGGCTAATTGACCTTTTTTTTTGCCAAATATGAAACAGCTGTAGTCTCACAGTGGCTACAGGTGCTTCCAGGGTGCCTTTTGAGGGGAAATGTAACGGGAAAGCTGTGCTGGTTTAAATCTGGATTATTTTTAAAGGGTTCCTACAGCAGTACAGGGTTTTGGAACTTGAAGGCCAGGCTAGGAAATTACTATATATCATGTGGAAATTAAGAAAAAGCAGGAAAGAAAAATTCTTTAGATGCCACTTGCATTAGGCAATACAAATTAGTAAGTTCCTATATATACATTTTCAAATAATTAGTATCACTGGTATTTATTTTGGGATTGCCTTCATTTGCTTTATAGCCCATTATAATATTAGCACATTCACAATTACTACTTAATTCAGGATTCTAAATAAAAGTAAACACCACCTTTTAAGCCACTATTGTAAGAAAATCTGTGCTTTTAAAGTTTTCTTTATATATTAATGTTCACATTTTAATTAGCACATCTGTGTGAATCTTCAAGATTTTCTTTCTGCATTGTATTTTTTGCATTGCTCTAGGAGGTTTTGCTTCTAGAGGGTATTAATTGTTTACTGTTTCCTCTATGGCTACTAGCTAAAGGTCAGCCAAAAAAAAAACCCTTCAGCTTTCCACTGGGAGGGAATTGCCTGGATTTCTCCTATTAACGCAAAGGAAGTCCTTAAAGAGCAGGCCAAGTAACCCAGACCCCTCCTAGGGCAAGAAATGCTTGTGCGGGCGTGCGACGTTTGGGATTTCATGGAGCGCTGGGGGCAGCTCTGGGCTCCCCAGGAGCAGAGGGACGTGGAGCTGCTGGAGAGGGGCCAGCGCAGGGCACGAAGGGGCTGGAGGGGCTGGAGCAGCGAGCGGGTGGGGAGAAACTGAGCGAGCGGGGCCTGTGCATCTGGAGAGGAGAAGGCCCGGAGGGATGGGACCAACATGGACAAGTGCCTGAGGGGAGGGTGCAGGGAGGACGGGGCCAGGCTCCTCTCGGTGGTGGCCGGTGACAGAACAAGGAGTAACGGGCACCAGCTGAACCCCAGGCAGCTTCATCTCCATGTGGGGAAGAACTGCTGTGCTGTGAGGGTGCCCGAGCCCTGGCACAGGCTGCCCAGAGAGGCTGTGGAGGCTCCTGCTCTGGAGATCTCCCAACCCGCCTGGATGGACCCTGTGCCCCTGCTCTGGGTGTCCCTGCTGGAGCAGGGCTTGGACTGGATGAGTTGTAAGTTTACCTATTTAGTTTAATTGGATAAACTTTTCACGTGTCGGTATTATGTTGTATGCGACCAAATCAGATGCAAAGCACTTACCGAACGCTGCATCAAACCCCGCGGCACCCGAGCGCGTTCCTCCCCTCTCGGCGGGCGCGTCGCGCGGGCGCCGCCTCACGGCCCGGCGCCGCTGCCG
>VWPW01015278.1:0-28047 GCA_013389825.1 Crypturellus undulatus
GTGGGGTTTTCTTCCAAACCTTAGAAATAACCATTGAATAGCTGCACCAGCAGAAATGCTTCTATTAATGCTTCTGCTTCTCTGTACTTCATGTGCTGCTGCTGCTGTATGTTGTTGCTCGTGTTTTAGTCTTCCAGACATCTGTATTTCCAATTTCTAACCTGTGGGATTGAAAAATAAACATTTTAAGATTAGTTTAAAATGTTTTTAAGATTATGAATATACTGTCTATTGCTTGCAGTTCACTGTTGCTTAGATAAAAGTATCTGTTCGATCTCTTCCCACTTACTTAGTAACCAATTATTTGCTCTAGACTAAATGGATTAAAATCCTTCATTGATGAGTATCTTTCTATCCTGAACCTGTTAAACATGCAGACATAAAAGCTAGATACGTCTGACAGTAAGCAAATGGCATCCTAAAATCATAAACGAGTCATTACAAAAAATCTCCACTTACAATATAAAGTGCGGTGATTAATTAAAGATGCAGCTTTAACTTATTTATAGCCATTAAAAAAACATACCAGTTTTAACACAAAATAACACAAGCCTAGTCAGCCAGGGGAGAGATGCTGGCGACTAGAGAGCGCCGGGCATTCACGTATCTTGCAGAAGGGTCTGGTCTTGATTTGAAGACATCAAGAGCTGGAAAACCCACTGCTGCCCTCAGTAGTTTGTTTGAACAGCGGTTTCCCTCGCTGTTAAATGGGTACCACATTCTAAGGGGAATTCGTCTGGCTTTCACTCCCTGGCCGTGTGTCGGCTGGGCCTGTCTCCCGTGGGGGCAAGTCCCGGCTCCGGAGGACGCTCGTCCGCCTCCGATGCCGCTGTTGGGGACCCTGGATTCTGGTGCGCGGCTGGTGCCGGCCGTGGCTATTTGAGGGGAAATTCTACCCTTGTGGATGGCAGAATTTCTTCTTTTGCTCCTTCTGAGAATACATCAAGATAGCGACGGGAGATGTTTTTTTAATGAAGTAAGAACCCTGAATATTCGCAGATACTACCTGTCACTNGGATGTTTTTTTAATGAATCCTCTGCCAGTAAGAACCTTGAATATTCGCAGATACTACCTGTCACTGTTCAGGCTACACAGTTTTACTCCGAGTATCTGCTACCTATTTGTAGCATTTCATCTCATCTTATTCGTTGCGACAAGCAGACGTGCCCGGGGATGAAGCGATCTCAGGAGCACCGTCCTCAGCGGATGTTCTATTTTTGTCACCAATCTCGATCCATGGGTAACAGAGGCAGGAAGGACGGCGGGAAATGCAGGGAGGGCAGCACGGGACAGGCTGGGGCCCAGGCACGGCTTCACCAAGGAGCGCCTCTGTTGGCGCTTCAAGGACATTTTTCACGCCTCTATTTGTATTTGGAGGCTCTTCCAGGCTCTCGCTGCCCTAATGGCCCTGTTTTCACATGCTATTTGGCATCATTTCCTTCATGTCAACACTGTCCTCCCATTTAGCCTTCCCCACCCCGCGTCCCCTCCCGGCCTCCAGCCACCCCGCC
Organism: Crypturellus undulatus; assembly: GCA_013389825.1. Classification (NCBI taxonomy): domain Eukaryota; kingdom Metazoa; phylum Chordata; class Aves; order Tinamiformes; family Tinamidae; genus Crypturellus; species Crypturellus undulatus. The sequence goes on from VWPW01015278.1 coordinate 1,513, forward strand.
GCGGCCCCGCCCACGGGACGGACTGCACGCCCAGCCAATCAGGAGCCGCGCCCTTCACGCCCCAGCCAATGGGGTGGCCGGAGGGCGCCGCGGGGGGCGGGCTCTGTGCCGAGGTGATGAGGTGTGGCCGCGCGGCGGCCATTTCAGTGCCCCACAAAGGCCGCCATTTCGGCGACCCGCGGCGGCCATTTCAGACAAGGCTAAGGAGCCACCGCCGCGATGGGCGATAAAGACCAGAGAGGCAGCAGAGCCGTGGGAGAAGGGAAGCCCGTGTGCTGAGGTTTGTTGCCTGGCCCTGCCTCAAGGGAGCACAGGAAATGCAGGGTAGGAGAGGCGGCTGCTGGCACAGTTTGACAAGGGCTCAGGGGCTACTCTGGGTCTCTTTCCCATTTAAAGCTGCAGCAGATTTGGCCTCTGAGGTCACGGTGAGTATTCTAGTTTCTGTGGCTGGCTCCCACCGTCGCCGCGTGCGGCTGCAGTGTGCTCCAGCCCGGCATGGACCCCACGGACCCCCCTGCAGCTCCTGGGCTGTGGGGCCCTCGGCTCTCCCTTTCCAAACGTGCCTGTTGGGTGAGCGCTGCCTCCACGACCGATGGACGCGGTCTTGACAATATCCTTCTTAAGCACCGTTCCTTGTCACATAAATATCATCTATCAGAGCCTGTTGTCTTTACAGCAATCTTGAGCAAACAGTTTTATTTCCAATCAGGACATCATGCATTGATCTAAACACTCATCTGTAATGGATCAATTTACATTAGGAGAGCAGTATTCTAGCATTGCTGTTCATTATATTGAAAGAAGTATATGTTTAGTTACAGGGTAAAATCAATTAAACAGCCCTCTGCCTTTTGCTGCAAGAAAGTCAACAAGCCAGTCTGTCTTGGACAATTATCCAGCTACAGCTTCTTCAAAAAAAAAAAAAAAAGGAAAAGAAAAGAGGGCTTCTCGTGCCATCCTCTTCCTCGGAGCTCCCTGTTTCCCTTTCAGAGGCCAATTTTGATAGTTTTTTTCCTTGTTCTGTGGTCCGGTGAAAGGCTCGGTCGAAACACGTGAGAGATGGAGGCAGCCTCACTTCTCTTGTTGTGGAGGGGCTCCTCGAGGGCCACAAGGGAAACCTGCGATACTGTGATGGGGGATATGTGGGAGACGGTGGAAAATGTAGATGATGATGATGCTCATTTCCTCATGAGCACGGTCATTAAATCCCAGCGGGCCTGGTTTTTGGGGAGGAGAAAAGGAGGAACGGGACGGTGTGTGTGTATGGGGGAGATTTTTAAAATGCTCTGTTAGTTCTTGCTTTACTGCTAGAAAGAAGACTGCGAAGAGTGCTGGAGGCTCTCTGAAAGAGCAAATAATTTTTTTTTTTTGGTGACGCAGCTACAGCGAGAGTAGGAAGCTGCAATTTCAAAAGCAAAACACATAGGGGAACTGCAGGGCAATGCAATGCTGGGATTTGAGCAGCGCATCTCTCAGGGCTCTGGCGCACGTGGCCGCACGCATGAAGGCACCTCCTGCCCCAGCCCTCTGCCAGGGTTGCTGTCCCCCGTGGTGGCAGCGCTGTGCGTGCCAGGGGTTGTCCCCACGTCGGGGCTCGGGAGGGCGCGGGGCCGCGGCTCCCATCAGCGTTTGCTCGTCGTGAGCAGCTGACAGAGCCCACGGGCCTGCGTGAGCCCCCAGCACCGCGGTGGAACGAGGCAAGCCGGACCAGGCCTTGGGCTCCCACACCGGGTGGACGTCGTGCGGAATGCCGGCTTCTCCTTGTGCAAACACTCCTGGAAATACTGATCAGCGGGCAAGAAGTCATCAGCTGTGCTAGACAGTTTTGTGGTGAGAGTCCCCACAGGACCTGATGGGCCTTTGCTGCGCAGGATTTGTCCAGTCTTGCTGTTTTATGTATCTATCTTTAGATCTTTTTTTGGTTTGAGACTTTGCCACTCATTTTCTACCACCCAGGCAGCTCTAGCCCTTGTCTTATTCTTTCATTACATGCACAAAACATTGCTGCAATGCTAATAATAATAATGAGAGGGAAGGAACAGCAGATATTACAAAGCATATTAAGAAATTGATCTTTGTTTTGCTCTTGAATAAAGAGGCAGACCTCGAAACTACTAAAGCCATTCAGTTAATTGGTTATTGGCTCTCTTGAGTGATTATATCCACCCTGGTTCCACCAAGTTCAGCAGGTCTCGTGCTGGTCAATTAGCCCTTGGCATCCAGGAGGGGAAATGCTTCATTTGGATGTTCTCGGAGCCAGAGGATGTTTCTGCAGCATAAGGTGGACTGAGTGGGCGAGGTTCCCCCATGAGCGGTGTGTGACCTTGTTAGCACTCACGGCCTGGATCCTGTCTGTGGACTGGCACCGAAGGGCAAGGTTTGCCTGTGCCCTGGCTGCCTGTAAAGGCAGTGGAAGCATCTGCCCCAGGCATTGGGCTGCAGGAAGAGAGCCAAAAGGAGAGGATTCCTGGAGGATCACAGCCTTTTCCTGCAGCACGACCGCTGCCCTGCGTGTTCCGAGCGCTGCTTTTCCTGCAGGCCGAGCAGCGCCCAGAGAGCGTGCGCCGCGAGACGTTGTCCTTGCTGCACCCGCGGACGGCCTGTTGCTTGGTCGCAGCTGCTCAGCCAGCTCGCTAATCACCACCGCGCCGACTCCCTCGGCGCTCTGCGGAGCTCCACAGCTGACGCCATTTAGTGGCTTTTCCTACAGAGAATGGTAAATGCTCCTCTGTCCTGCCTTCACCACTATGGCTTGCCAGAGGGCTCCAACACTTGCATTGCTGTGATGCAGACCCTGTAATAATCGTTGGTTACATTCAGAGAATTCAGTTCAGATTTTAAAACCTCATCAAATAGTTAATGACTGACTGTTTCAACACAGCAGTTCCTGCAAGACTTGGGAGAGAAGAGAGAGAGAGAGATGGAAAAGTTATTCATGTCCCATCTGTCTGGAACGCTTGTCCCCTCCCTCCCACCCACTGAGTCACTTCCTCCCTTTATATCTCACTTAAATTTTTTCCTTTCCCCTTTAGCTTATGATTAACAGGCACTCACCCTCTGCAAATTGTTTTTCTTTTTCCTGATGCAATGTTTGTTAACGTTCTATGGATAAATAGGGTGTATTGTCTTGTTAATATATATATATGGGTGAAATACAGTATATTTTCAATATGTCCATGTCAATTCCAGTTGCAACGTGATGTTTCAGGGGAGCAGCTCCTACCTATGGTAGCAGCTACCAGTTCTGAGAGGGACTTGCTCAGCCTGGCCCAGCTGGGAGTGAAGTGCTTAAAAGCCCCAAGGTGCCTACGTGGGGGTGTATGAGCCAGCCCTGACCCTGGGTCTCTTGGGGGTCATGGGGCTAAAAGGGGCTGTCTGTGTTGGCAGGTGATGAAGGACTCTGGAGCAGAGGAGTGTGTGTCCTACCAAGAGGAAGAGCTGCCCTGATGGTGGTCCTGTTGGTAAGGAGCTTGTGAGTGCATTTTATCTGCTTGATACCTGTATTGTGGTGGTACAGTGTGATTTCTATTTTTACTCCCTGGATGTGTCAGCACCTCTTGGAAAAACAATTTCATTTTTCTTCAAAGCCAAAAGCTTGAGCAGCAATTTGTGGCTGGGGGAATTCCCATCCCAGAGACACTAGCATTGCTATGTTTTGTGTTTAGCTACTAGTTGGTGTCCTCTTTTCTTATTCTCCTTTGTAACAAGATCCTGTTAGCGTTTCTGGTTTCAGTCAGTTTGCCATAAGCTAATGGGTGATGCAATAACCTGGGCAATATGTCCACTCTGGGCTGTGCTGGAGACTGTGGCACAGATGTGTCACAGAGCCCTCTGCAAGGAGGCAGCTTGGCTCCTCCTGGAGGTGTTAGATGTGTGGGGATCCTGCAGAGCCTGGGCTGGCTCCAAGCCAGCCTCCCAGCTCCAGAAGCTCCCCGTGGGGGTGCCTCTGAGCTGGTGCTGATGTGTCAGTACTCCATTGCCTCTGTCCTGCAAAAGTAACTGCTCCATCCCCAGAGCTGACCAAGGAACAGTGCACGTGGTAGGCAGCTGAACACCGCCTGGGAAGCTGAGTGTTTGGCATCTAAGGGGTGTCTTCACCTCCTGCATGACCATGATGGTGGGCTGAGACCTACTGCGCTGTGTTTGCAGAGCCTTTGCAAGACTAGGTCTGGCATGTGCCGAAACCCCTGTAGCTCCCCCTGGAAGAGCAGGACCAGGGAGAAAGGCCCAGACTTTGTGATGACAAGAAATGCAACTGAAAGTTTAGACTTTTTTGGTTTTGTGGCACCTAACAGAAGACTGTAAAATGCCCAGACACTCTCATTTTATTGATTTATGAGAGACTTAATGAGTCCAAGGAAGGTGGACCTGTGCTGTATTACTGCATGTTAAACAGCCACTGGGACTGATGTTGCTGGGTGGTGGTTAAAAGGGAGGCTTGTTAGTTTATATCTTTACTCTGATGGGTATCTGTGCATTCTTTAAAAGCTTCCTCTTTCAATTTATTTTTGGAAACAATTTTAGAAATACAAGGACAGCTATACTGTCCTTGTATTACATATGCTGTCTAATGAAATTAGTATTTCGTTTGCCCTACAGCAACCTTTGGAAATAAGACAATAGCCTCAGTTGTTTATTTCCCTGAGAGATGTTAATGATTAACTCTGAAAAGAAAAGCAATTCTTCTACCTGTACTACATAAACTTTCATAGCTCAGACCAACAGCAAGATATCTTTAGGTAATATATGGCTTGCAAAAAGCTAAGTTCTGTAACATTACTGTGCAGATAGATTTAGCTGCTGAAGAACTACCTCAGCCTAAGAACTTAGTGCTGCCAGCTGGCAGAAGTGATCATATATGTAAAACCTTAAGCTGAGCCAGAAAAACCTGAGTTTAAATCTCTCGCCAGGGACTGTAGGATAGAATGATTAACCTGATTTTATATTTTTGGATAACTATCAAGTGCCCGAATATTTATAGTAATAAATTTCTTCCATATGTGCTGATATTGCATTCATGGAGTGCAATAGTATGATACAGTTATTGTTTTATTTGAAGATGCTAATTATAGCTAATTCTATAGGCACGTGACTCATGAAACACTGGCCCAATTTCTGGCAGCTCCTGCGAGGTGCATATGAGCACTGCAGGCCAGCAGAGAGCTCGGGCCAAAGACCAGTGTGCTAGAGATGCCGAGCTTCATTAAATGGCAAGCACTGATAAAGCTGCTTGCCATTTAAGCACTTAAAGCCGCTGATGAGCACGTCATCAGTCCTTCAATGGGTACTAGCAGGTGTCTGTCTGCATTTCTGAATGTCAAAAATGCTGCTGATAATACGGTCTTGGAGAACCTCTGTCTCACTGTCATGCAGTGTTAGCCCTGTGACCCTCTAAGCCACAATGGCCAGGGGCTTTTCAGGTTCCTGGTGCTTGCCCGGCTGGCATGGAGCAAAGCCCATGCCTGTGTGGTGCTGAGGATGCTCAGCCTCTGCAGAGCTGGCGCCTCCCTAGGGAGGCTCTTAGGCACACTTGAGCACAGTGAAACCTCCTCAGGGTGCCATCACAGAGCTGCTCTGCAGCTGGTTAGAAAAAGCAGCAGAGGAACTGTGTGAAGGTCATAGTGCTGTAATAAGAAGGCTATAAAAACAGTGAAAGCGGGACTAAATCAATGTTCCAGTAGGTTTCTACTCCCTTGAAATAGAGGTAAGCGCGCCCAGACGTCTTCCTTTTAAATACTAACTACTGCATCTGTTCTAAACCAAAAATAATACCTTTTGATTGGAAATACTTCAATAACATTATTTGTGCATTTTATTGAGGCCGAGGTTGCAATTATTAGAGTCACCAGAAATTCCAGACGTTTAAACACAGCCTTTATTTCTCCAGAGTAAACCACATCCCTGTGCAATTATTCTTCTATCTAAATGCCTTCAAACCGAGTCCTAAACCAGCTTTGACATTTGTTGCTGGTGGTCCCTCTTACAGCGCGGCCCTTGAAAGAACGTGCAGGACAGACAACTGCCAGAGAGGCTGGGGCCAGCCCCAGGGGATGCAGTGAGGGGGGTAGAGCCCGTTCAGGGTGTGCGGTGCCGTCCCGACTGGATCGTGTGGCTCTGAGCAAGCTGCTGTCAGTCTGGTCAGGTATTGCAGACTGGGGCTTATGCTTAAACTGGGCCCTGCAGGTCTCAACAGAATAAGAAGGCTTTGCCTGGTCATGGAAACCACTCCTTCAGCCATGTGATCTCTTTATGGCTTTGACTTCAGCTGGCTTCTCATCAGGAAGCAAACAGGACTGCATCAGTGGCAAAGAGGAGGCTTGTCCCCCCTGCCTCTGGCATACACTCAGTGTTGCTCCCTAATATTTTCTGCAAACTTTTCTGGAACTTTAATTAAAGACCTGAGAGTAAGGGGGTCTCTGAGGGCTGAATTTGTTTTCTGGCTCCTTGACATCCTTCAGTGGATGCCCTGGGGGACAGGGACTCAAGTGCTTGGGCCCTTTGAGTTCCTTAATGCTTCCAGAAGAGTGCAAGTAAAAATATGGGCCTAGAAGTTCTTTCAGATTCTGACATCAGCCCAAACAACCAAGTTGTGACGCCAAAGCGGGTGTGCAGTTTGAAGAGTGTTTGTTTAGGAGGTGACTTGAGGCAGGAGCAGGTAGAAAAAGACAATTCTTCCTGGCAAGAGACTCCGTGTTGGGGCTTCTGTCTGTAGAGCAGACCAGGTCTTGAGTGCCCTGTCAATTAAGGGCAGCAATTCAAAGTGATTCACAGCAGATTACGCCAGCCTGTCTCTTGATGGAGCACGCTCTGGTCCTGTGCCTGCAGGTGCTGCACAGACTGCCAAGCCTGGAGCTAGCCCGCAGTTATGCTGTCAGCCTTGCTTAGATCTAATGCTTTATGACAAGTGTCTACCTGTAATGTGATAATGGGCTGAAAACCTCTGCAAAATTGATAGGATCTCTTGCAAAGGAGGAGAAACTTCTAATGTGGTGGGCATGACTCCCTCTTTCTGAAGGTCCACGTGAACTACAGAGGATACTTCGCAGCTGGGAGGCCTGACTCTCACTCTACCCCTGGTAGGGTGGTTCTTTTGGTGTCTGTGAGGTTACTGGCCTCTGCTTTTTCTTGGTGTGAAGAAAATTCAGGCATGGCATTTCCAGAGGCTTTTAAATCAGTAAAATTTCTGTATTTGAAACCTGAAATATTCTTGGCTTCTGCCTCCAAACCTGAACTGTTGTTAGCTTCTGCCCCTTAGGGCTTTTGGCGTTTTCTGGTCTCATTGGTGTTCTGGATAAAATAGCCTTCTACTTTCAAGGTGTTTCCAGAGTTTATACGATAAGTCCATTAAATATAACCCTTGATGTATAAGCCACATGTTAGAATGATTAACAGGTAGATCTTGTTAGGTGCTCCAGAAGAAATAATGTTTGACACCATTTCACACAACTTGTATATAATGGGGCTGGGGCAGATGCTTGCCCTCTTATTCATATGATCTGGGAATAACTCAGTGACTTTGTGTTAGATCTCTTTAGGATATTTCAGGCCCAGCTGTTGTTTTAACATAGTTTAAAGCTTTTCAAACTTAATATCCAGGTAAAAGCACAGCAGTGTCACCATCTTGGCCTAGTTCCTGGCACAGGATGTTATGACAACTAAAATCTGGTTCAGCAGCTGAATGTCCATGCTCAGATGAGCCCAGGGCTGGCTTGAGGTGTTCGCAAAGTAGACAAGGTTGTCTTGAGTGGCTCTGGAGGCCACGGGCTATGCTCTCGGGATCAGAATCCCCTCCAGAGAGAATATGGATATTTAAACTGATGCAACTCTGCTAATGTCAATATGATAGCTGTAAGGGCACTGCATTAACCCTTCCCTACCAGCTCCCACCTCCCTTAGTAGATGCCCGTGGTAGCTCTGACCCCGATGCTGTCACATCTGTGGGCTTCCCTTGCTTCTTAAAGAGCCCATGAAGCCATTAGCTCTGGGTAAATGATCTCTGGGCTGTCTTTAGAATAATTAAAACCAAAAGGCAAACAGTTATTCTGGACTATCAGCAGCATATCAACAAAACTTGTATCTTGAAATGTGTGTTCAATTTCTGTTATTAAAAGGCACAGAGCCATATGTGAAATATTATCACGCATCTTTGCAAAATTAGCAGAACTATTTGAACAACCATTTTGTCCTTATCAAAACAGACCCCTATTATTATTAATATATGTATTTCTTTCATACTGCATAAGGAGGTGAGAGCCTGCAGAGAGCAGGAGGGCTCAGGCAGGGAGTCCGAGTTCTATAGCCCCAACTAGCTCTATTATCAGTGTTTTAAAGGCAGACACTATCTCACACCCAGGCAATGATGGTGATAACTAGAGGGAGGAACAAAATGAAGGGTTCTGTATTGTTTTTAATTCTGAAATCCAGGAGACTGTTCTGTCTTTGTCCGAAGAAATTGCTGTGCTTTGGGTGAAGTGCTCACACTGCCTTCCAAATTCAGTTCTGTTAGTCAGTGGAAGTCCTGCTATTAGTTCAGTGGAGAAAGGAAAACAGGCCAGGGCTGAGTTTGCTTTGTAAACGCCGCCACTTATAGTTAGGGACAGATATTAAAAAGATGCCATTTTTGAAAGTTTAAGAATTAAATGGGGAGGGGGGAACGGGGAGGGTGCGGAATTCAGCCCTCTATTTCATAAAACGACACCAGGAAATCATGAGAATTTCCTGAAGGAAGAGGAAAAAGAGCTACCACCAAGAACTGTGGCAAGGTCACGCTGCAGCAAGGTTAGAGGGAAAACATCGTGTGAAACTTTGACGTAACAGATATTCAAAAAGGTAATTATTGATCTGCTGGGCAATGCGTTGGGCAAATGCTCCTGGCATGCGAGTCCTTCCTGCAGACCAAGTTCCTTTACTGCTGGCTTTGCAAGGCATACAGGGCACTTCTGTTTTTAATGGACATAGTTCAGAGTGTGAGTGTATGTGTGTGCCCGAGTCTGGTCTCAAGGGTGTTGAATACCAAAGACTGTGTTTGGATAAGATGGCTAATAAAGAAAATGCCAGTGCTTCTCAACAGGCCAACTTCTCAACCAAAGAAGTTGAGATAAGGCAAGGCAAACTGAAGGATAAATGCAAAATCCGTTGATTTGTCTGCTTAGTCAAACTGAACAACAACATCCCTTGATTGTCAGAGTTGAGTCGGCAAATATGAAAAACAAAGACAGGCAACCCTGCATTTACAACCCACTTGAGGTTTTCACGGTGACAACCTAGTCGCTAAGTATAAACGGTCCTCCCACTAGTGGTTTGTCTGGGTCTTGGGATATATTCTGGGATATGACTGCATCACTAGCCTTTCAATCTTAGCTTGATATATTTTTTTCCTCTCTCTTTCTTTAACTGAACAAATACACTAGAACTTTTTCATCCTGCCAAGTATTTCTCCTAGAAGATATTCTGGAGGAGTCATGTAATAATAAACATGTGAAGGATTTCTGATTTGAAAGAGTCTTGCTTATATTCATTTTTTAGCTCCAGAGTAAGATTAACTCTGTTCAGCAACTGCTTAAAACCTAATCTCATAGGCTTCCAAATGTGCAGTGCCCAGAATAGGCTCTCAGTGTTTCTGTAACACAGTATGTTTAGGGTGCATAATGTGTGATGTGACCTCTTGTTACACAAGCTCCTCACCCTCCATTATTAACATGGAGCACTGGCTTTTTGCCTTCTTTTTCTGTAAAGCTGCAAGTCCCTGTTGATATTTCATATCTTCTGCTTCCCTAAGAGGATCCCTCATGGATGCTTTCAGTAGCAGCTCACGAGTACCTAGGATTTTAGGGACCGGAGATGAAAATCATAGAGAAAAAGAGAAGCCTTGTACAGTAACATATGTATATTGACACAGGTAAATAAATGAAAAGACATTAAACTTGTACATGAGAGTTCAGTCTTTTCTCTCTGAGACACTACGCAAGGGCAAATATAGAGACTTTAGGATTTCTGTTCTGTTAGTGCAGAAGAAACTAAACCTAAAATGATTTCAGAAGCACCTCCAGAGTTCCTAGCAGATAGCACCTGCAGCCCATATGGGATAACCATCCAATAAATTGTCACTGTTAGCAAAAAAAAAAAGCACTGTTGTGATTTGGGGGTGGGAGAGAGCGACACACAGCTTCAAAGACACTTGTGTTAGCTGTTTGATTTTGTACAAAGGAATGTATAAAAATCCCTTCTAACTTGTGAGACGCAGCAAGCCTTTTGGCTGCACAAAAAGACTGCTTGTGCCCTGTGCCTCCCTGCTTTTGTGTTAGAAATATGAGGAATGTCTCTGAAGCTGGCTGCTAGTCTGGTACTGCCATGGCTTGCCACCTTCCTGAGGATGCCAAAACAAGCAGTGTTCTGGTTTTGCCAAAGCAAGGTTGCTGGACAGGGTCAGACTTGTCCAATGCTCTTCTGTATTTCGAGTGTTATCTGTTATTTCGAGTGTTTCTTTCCAGTGTATGAATGGGTGCACAGCCTGTGTCTGTCCCTGATCAGCTCTAAACATCTCTGCACCCTCTCTCCACTGCAACTGCTGTTTATTTGGTAGTGCTACTGGGAAGAGCTGAGTGAAGAGCGTTTGTATAAAGGAGTGCAGTGCTTGTGCAGCCCTATGTGTCTGCCTAGGGGGAATATGGGGAGGGGAGTCCACACAGAGATGGCAGGAATGTAGGGAATTAACTGCTCTTTAATATAGACTTACTGGGTACCTAGATAATGGAGCACAGAACAGTTTTGCTGTAGAGAGACAAAGCTAAAAAAATAACATATGAGGAGTATATCTCAAGTTGATAATAGTACAGTTGCAGAGGAACTTTTTCATGAGAGCATCAGCCAAGAAGGGACCAGAGCTCAGACTGAACAAAGTCAATCTTATGTCTCCCTAGCCCTTCCCCTTAGCTAGGGAGCACTCCTGTCACACGTCCAAGAGCTGTTCCAGCTTCTCCTGCCTTTTTGTTTCTTGCCCATGAGTCTTTTCCGTGAGATAATCAGAATGCTGTAGCTTCAAGTTGTGCGGGTGCCCCGGTAGCTTTCTGGCTGAGCAACAGATGCTTTGGGGCATGATCTAGGCATCCTCTGGTTGTCAGCTTCCTGCATCCCAAATGCCAATATTGCTGTGGACAGCATGATGTATAGTGTACAGGTTCCACTACGGTCTGTCACCCGAGCGCATCTTGCCTNTTCCTGCATGCCGATATTTCTGTGGACAGCATGATGTATAGTGTACAGGTTCCACTAAGGTCTGTCACCCGAGCGCATCTTGCCTAGGCCTAGGGCAAGATGCGTGTGCCTTTTCCCTGCGTGTGTTCCTCGACATGCGGACCTAGGAAGAACAAGACCTTCATTGCGCTACCTTATAGGAGTTAGGAGGTGTTGAAAGTTTAAAACGTAGCCTCTGAGACCTGAGGACAAGGTGTGGAAACATCTTCAGCAGGGATGAGGTTAAGAGACAGTCTGATAAGCTGCGGTTTGGCTCTGATTGCAGTGGAGATAGCAGTTTGGAAAAGCGCCCAGTGTGCTCTTGCAAGAGACCTGTAATTAGCATGTGACCGCTGCTGGTCGCGTATCAGAGGGTAATCAGAATGTGATGAACCTCATGGCTCTTCAGCTGATGCAGGCCCTTTGTCTTTATTTCTCCATGAAGCTGTGGGAAGCCCTTTAATTAAGGCTCCCAATTATGCATTTGACAGAGATCCTCCAGCCCAGCGAGCTGTAATGTTGAATGCCAATTGATTATAGAATGTCACTGCAACTTTGCAGCTGTATGATCTACCTCCTATCAATATTATAACTTAGATGTTTTCTGACACGGTGTATGGCTAGTGTCTTACCATAGCACCCCTGTTAAATTGTTGTGCTCTGTGCACAACCATTCCTGGAGGGCTAAATCTTAGTCTAAACGCTGCATGCACAGGAAAATGGACGTGACTTTTACTGGTGCCTCCTGCAAAGGGGCAGCAGACTTGAACTTGACCTGGGTACACCAGGGGAAGCTCAGGCTGACAGATCCTTTGAGGTGCTGTAGTTTGGGCTGCTCATTTACAGCAGACACTTGGGAGGGATTAGTAACCAGGGCCATCATGGGGCTGGAGATACTTTCTGGAAAATACACTCTGTTCAACTAGGCGTGTTCTCCCTGCCATATACTGCCTTTTGCATGATTGGAAGGCTTGCATTACATGTAAGACTTTATAATTTAATGTTGACCAAAAGCTGCTTTCTTATTTAAAAAGAAAAGTTTTATGAAAGATTCTCAGTATAAAAATTTGCTATAAAAATATTTGAGATTTTCTTTCTTAAGATAGGGTTTCACATTTTCTAAAATATTAATTTAAAAAGTTTTTTCTTTTGGAACTCACTTTGTGCCCTTCTCCCCATTCTCTTGCCTATTGCAAAAGACTACGTTTGAAAATTTGTCTAAAATCAGTATTTGAAGAATTTGAAAGAAATTAAATTCTATCAAAGTCATAGGAAGAGAAGCCACAGCTACAAATGAGGCTTTAGTGATGACATTGGAGCAAAACTGGGTAGAGAGAAGAAAAGGATGTGTGAGCGCTGACTCTAACTGGTCTGTTCTCTGTCAGTCCTTTCCTTGGTATACCCTGAAGTCCCTGGACTTTCTGAACAGAAGGTTGGATGTAGACCGCTACGTTTAGTACCTAGGAATGGAATTAGCCTTCATAATTTTGCTTTACCTTTTCCTGATCTCCGGGTGCTTTATAACATTCTGTGGCAAAGATTTCCACAGCCTAATTGAGAATTGTTTAACTTTCTTGTACAATTCAGTGCTGCTCCAAGTCCCCAGTGGCCCTGGGGCCCTGAACGGAGCTGCCTGGTGCTGATGTCCCCCACACTCATCCTTGCAAAGTGTAAGTAGGTGGTGGAGCATCAGGCCTACAAGGTGCTGTGCTCCTGTGACATGGGGTTGCTCTCTTGTGCTTGGCATTTATAATGCAACCTCCTGGAAGCAGAAGCTTCCCATGCTCTTATTCCTAACACGGGGAAGTTTGGGATTCTTCCCCCCTAACCTCAGTACAAGGCAGCAGGGCTGTGGTTGTGTCGCAGCTGTACCAATCCACCTTATTAAGAATGTATCCCGAATATGTTACTGATTTAGAAAGAAAAGATGTATCTAGAAATTATCTCTTCATTTGTGTTTATTAGAAAATGGTGTAAAAATGCATGCTCAATTGCTGCTGAATTGCTATAATTTATTACATTATACCTTGAACAACTGGTAAAAACGTATACATATTAGAGCTGGACCTGAACTACACATCCATATCTGAGAATGCCTATCTATATTCTGTGGGAGATTAGATATGAAATGACATGAGATACTTTGCAATAAATAACTCATTTGAATGTTTGACCCAACCAGCGGCGTTCAGAGCCCCATCTGTGCACTAAGTTTGTCAGCACTGGCAAGATTTCTGTCTTTTCTTTACTGCTCAGACCTGGGCATATCTGTTCATAGCTCTTTCATGTCTTGTATTTGGAAGTATTTCACCAGGTGTTAGCAAGAGAAACATAGCCATGCAGAAATACTAGTCAGAATGTATTTTCTCTTTATGTTTGGGCGTTTCATTTTTCTGTCCCTGTAACAAATCTTGGACTGAGCACATGGGCGGGTTACCAGGAGGAACCCCCTATGCAGATTGTGCTGAAGTGTGAGCTGCTTCTACATTGCACACTCATGTAAAACAGGGAACCCACAGTTGCAGCCTTCCCAGTTTAGGAGGAAGGTTTTCTCCCTTGCATTTCTCCCTCCACATCTAGTTCTGGGTGCAGGTGCCTCCTTGGACTGCTGCTGAAGAGCAATATTTGTTAGGAGGCAGGTTCCTCCCTCTGGTATTCCTGTGCGTCGCCAGAAGTCTGGGCTATGGTCTCCTTTGGGGATCTTAGTTCCTAAGTCCCTACATTAAACTCTATTTCAGATTTTTATCCTGCCCACTTTCCACACAGAGAAGGGGCAGATTTTTATTATGTTAATCTATATTTTAGACTTGCGTATTGCCTGGCAGGTGTGTGTAAAAGCTCCTGGCAATTCATGGTGTTTTCACTAGGGTCTGAACCCTCCATGGTACAGGAATCTCATGAATTCCACCCGACCTCCCTAGAGACACATTCCCTGAGCTGCTGGTTTCTACGGTCCCCTGAAGTCAAGGTTTGCAGCTACTGCTTCTTCCATTACCTGCTCTGATTTATGTTTGTGGGCAGCTGTGTCTGTGTGCCCGGCTCCTGGTGAGCAGCATGGGGCAGGGGGGAATTAACATCTTCTCTGTTTCATGCACATGATCCTTAGACCCGCTGTCTGACCAAATAGGTTCTTTTAATGTGATTTCAATTTGAGGGTCACAAAGTACTTCCCAAGCAATTTGCCCATATGAACCTGCACTTTAGACTTAGGTTCTCAAAGGTGAACATTGACATATTTACTGTCTTCTAAGGGAGAAAAGCACAGTTTAATAAAACTTGCTAAATAGAGCAAATGAGGCTGCAATGCACCAACTCTGTTATATATTAATCTGGTGTTATTAAGTGTTAACAATGTATTGTATGGGCTGCTAAAAGGGGCTGGGAAAGTCTGAGAATCAAACATGTAAACAGCCAGGGCTTTTTTCTTTTAATTTTGTTGGGAACATTAACAGCACTGCAGCTAAATCCTTTGTTTTCATGACTGTTTTAAATTAAACTAGTAAAATTGTCATTTAAAAATGTGGTGGTTTTAGCAGTTATCAAAAGATTCAACAGAATAATTTGAATCCATATATATATAGAAGGTTTTGCGTTTTTTTTTTTTCTTTCTTTTTTAAGTGAAAAGAAGAGGTTGTCTGAGGTCTGTTTAGGGGAAACATGTTTGATGCATCCTTCTCAGCACAGCCTGCTATTCAACACTCTCATGCACAAAGATAAATGCATCCAGAAGTTAAGAACACTTTCGTGAGCTGGGTCCTGCGGGACTTTAGTGATCAGCATCCACTGAATCTCAAATATTGGGGTCCGTGTCATCCGTAGATTTCCAGGTGACAGTAGACAGTAGAGATGGCCCAGCCTTAATGACCCAAGGATCAGCAAAAATGCAACAGTTGAAGGATGTGACAGTGGCATCGATTTATGCGCGACCCTGGCCAGGCTGCCCGTGTCCTGTGTGCCCGCTCCCCTCCTTTCAGGCGCGGATGAGGTGTTTGGTTTAGGCTCATGAAGGGCTGCTGGGGACTCTATGCCCTGGTCAGTGCTGCCTGGCAGGGCCTTGGCGCTTGGCTGGTGCCAGGGGGCCTCTAAATCCTTGCTCCTCTCCTGACTGGAATGCCAGCAGATGGCACTGAGCGGGACTGAGGTGGATTTTTGTTTGTTTTCCTCCTAAGGACAGTGGGCTCTCATCTCCCTTTTTCACTCTTTCCAGTAAAATGTTATAGCAGGAGCAGAGCAGGCAGCTCATGGGCTGCCAGAGGCTTCTGGGCAAGCACCAGGCTTGTGCAGGCCCAACAGCTTGCAGGAAGCCCCTGAGGAGCGAAGCTGGATGGGGGCAGCAGCGGGATGGCAGGGGCCTTAATCCTGCCCTGGAAGTGCCCTTGTGCAGCCCCGTGTGCTGTGAGCCAGGCTACGGGGACTGTCCTCTTTCGGCCCCATCACTCGCACCCAGCTGCTGCTCCTGGGTCTTTGCTCCATGGTGCAAAGGCAGCAGAGGTTCCTGCGCCTCTTCGGGATGTGCTGTTGTGAGTTGCCTCTGTCAGAGGTTATTGCTCCTCTGTGCGGTGTTGTGGCGCCCTCCAAAAGCAGTTTCCAGGGGAGTAAAAATACTGGTGGCAGAGAGCGATTGCCCTCGAGAGAGGCCGGGGAAAAAAGCCATAAACCAAATGTCCTAAGGTTTGCAGATGGGGCAAGACAATATAGAATGAAATGTCCCTGTCCTTTCCGTGAAATGAGCGATCAGTCAATGATTCATTCTTGATTTATCAGCAAAGTTGCATGAAATTACTCAAACAATTTAGAGATTAGGAGCATTGTAGAGCTCTCTAACACTTCCTTGAGGGAGGTGCACCCAGGTTTTTTACTCACCTGAACACTAAAATACGATTTATCTCGGCAAGGACATGGGGACTTCTCAGGCAGTGCTGAGTTCCCTTTAGGAGGAGCTGAGACTTGCACCAAAGACACTCCTGCGGGCTGTGTTGATGGTATGGACAAGGCTGGTGTTTCTTTCTAAGGCTATGCTGAAGACAATCCAGATGATGGTAACTGGCTCCCCAAATAATTTCTTGGAGACTTGTTGCTGGAATGCTTCCCTATGGACCTGCTTACAGGGTTCCCTAGGCAGTTAGACTTTATCAAATGTTAGAAATATTTTTCCTTCTGTGTTTCTTTGAGGTTGGGCCTGTCTATCCCTTGGTGTTTCTGTGACACACAGCATGAGGCTGAGAAATGCACCTAAGACTTCGCTCTTTGCATATTAAATCAGAAAGAAGCCATTTGAGTAACAATCTTTGCAGTGCTTTCCCCTGTGCTGGAGGAGGATGTGGCAGTGCAGCAGCTCCCAGCTCAGCCAGGAGCCTCCAGCAGGGGCCTGCAGGCAAAGCATCCATGGATATCGTCCCCATTAAACAAGGGCTTTCCTTGAGCCAAGCCATTACTCATCTCAGCGTGGAGACCCTTCCGTGGGGTTTGCTCGCTCCTGCCTTAGACACAGCAAGTGAAACTCTGTGGTAAGCAAAGGGCAGGCATTCAATGGGCTCTTTGGGGACTCGCAAATACTGGAGGAGTCAAAAGTTGAAATATCTGTGATTGGCTGGGGAATACTTTTATTGCTTGATGCACCATTGCTCCTTTAATTCCCCTTTCAGTTCCTGAAGTTGGCTCTAACCCTCGTGGAAGAAAATATGTGCAATTGCTGGGATATGTGACTGGAGCAATATTCTGCTTTTTTTTTTTAATTATTATTTTTTTAAGAGAAAACAGTGGAGCTGTGTTTTAGTGACTTCTGCCTTTCTCCTCAGTGCTAAAACTGATTTGCACACTGTTAGGCAATAAGCCAAATATTTGTAAGTGTTTCTTTCCTGATAGTGTGTGCAAATGCCTTTGCTGGGGTAGGAAAGGGAGGGAAATAATTAAAACAAGTGTTTCCTTATTTTTGTTCCCCACTCCTTTCCACATAGATAGAGGTCATTTCCTACCCTCCTCAGCTTTTTCAGAGGGATATATAGAAAGGTTTTGTTAAGAGATGCTTGGAAAAGTATCCAGAATTCAGAACATCCTGAGCTTTGTGGTTGTTGTAAGTCAAATCCAAGCAGAGTGGCTGAAGTCAAGCTTTGCTTTTGCCTCCAGCTAGTTAAATGTCATGGGGAGGTAGGAGGCCTTGCCTAGATAAAACAGCCTACGTTCGAGCAAGAGGAACAATGCAAAAAACCTCTTCTGTCCTAAACGATAAGATTGGGTGCAATTGCTTATTTTTTTATTTATTTTTTTTTTTTTTGCATCTTATCCACTGCATCTGGTGGCTGGGAGAGGTAATGCTTTGCCTCTTGGTGCTTGCCTGAAGCAACACGCTGGGTTCCTTCAGGATGGGCTGACGATTCCGGGCTGTTTGCTGGCCTCTCGCACCTGGCAAGGCCAGGTTCTCCTCCTGTGCCATGCTGGGCACTCGCAAAGTCCATGGAGTTAATCTCGACCTACTGGGAGGCTAGAAAGCTCTGACCTCAACAACTGATTTCCAATTGTAATCCTGCAAGAAGAATGGCTGGCTAGTTTGGTTTTTCTGCCCGTGCTTAAGTGCATTTTGCTTTCATTATGGGGTGTCAAGTTGTTAATATTTATGGAGTATACAAAAGAATGAAAATTCTGTTTCGTGTTCAATCTGACATCTTTTGGCACCACAGCCCTCTGCTCATGGTAGCCGTTCTGTTTCAATTCGGCAGTGCTCTTTGGAGATGAAGTCCTTTAAAGCGTGGTTTGGCTCCGAGGAGGGATTCTATGCAAATGGTATTCAGGGGATCTGTCTTTATTGTCTCAAATATTAATAATTTCCAGATCAAATGCGATTCGCCTTAAAGAAATGAGTTTATTTTCATGTGCTTTCTTCCTGTTGTGTCAGCTCGGTAAATGCATCCTGATGCTTTTAAAGTCAACCTGCTTTTCTTCCCTTGGCGAATGTCACGCTGCGCTGGGAGGTTCTGTAGACCTTGTTCTGCTCGGTTACCACCGTGCGACCTAGTCGAATGGTGAGTGTGGCCCCACAGCTTGACCTGGGTTGGACATGCAGTTGTAGATGTGGAGTCGGAGGGTAGTAACGAGTTCTTCTGTAGCCCTTGTCTCCACAGGGACAAAGTGAATGTAAAAGGTGGAGCGGTCAGAGTCTGGTGGGGAAGCCAGAAGAGGCTGCTGCAGGGCAGGCTCTGCCTCGCTCTTTATAAGCTGCGCTCCTGCCGGATCTCGGCGCACTCTGAGCCCATCAGGTTGTTGCTGGGTGCTGTTGGCATCTACTTGCTTATACGCACATACCTTTTGTAAAGTATGATTTGCATAGCTGAAACTGTGAAATGTTGCGAAGCTGCAACACAAAGAAATGTTTTTACAAGTACATCATAAATATAAATGTTGAAATTGGAGTTGTTTGGGTAGCCTTTTCCCAATAAATGCATTGTATTTCGTTCAATATTTGGTATATTAGCTTAGAAATACATTGCATATCCATAAGTCACTGTGCACAAGATATTCATTTAGACCAAGTCTGCCCTTTTCTAGAACAAAACTTTTTAGGGTGGAATAACAACTCCATAAGAGTATATGCTGGATAATACAGCAATAAACTATAAAAGAAATCAAAAAATAAAAAGTTGAAACTATGCTCTACTGTTGATCACATACCCAACTACTGAATAGATTTCTCTGTGAGGATATGTGTGAGAAGAATTTCATGTCTAAATAGCAGGATATAGCCAAAAATACAAAAGAAACAGCGATCTTTGCGCTAGGTCATCAGTCGCTTGGGTAACCACTAGTTATTGCCAGTGACCCTGTAAGAGCAGATGCTGCTGCTGCATGTTCTCTGTCAAGCACACCTCACGGCACGCTCCATGCTGGCATTTAGTGCGCTCCACACCGATGGAGTGGGATGTAAGTTAATTTGCAAACTTTCACATTTTTCCGGCGTATTTCAAAGTCCATCCAGACACTTTAGCTGAGGTTAGGGTGCCGATGGATTGTGCCCTTTGATCTGGAGGAATCCAAGCTTGGCTGCTGCCAGCCTCACCTCCTGCGTGGCCTGCGTGACTGGCTGAGCTCTGTGACAACAGCTGTCCCCAGTGTCCGCAGCGGGGAAGCTGGCTCTTGCTTTGGTGGAAGCAGCCTGTCGCGAAGCTTGACCTGATGCGTCTTGGGTGGATGAGACAATTTTATCATCTCTTCTTATTTTAGCAACTACAAAAGAGTATCTTGGATGGCCTTGTCCTACAACAGGCGGGCAGGATGTCTCTTTAGTGACGAAACAAAGACTACAAGATGTTTCTGAGGGGCTGGAGGGAGCGTCATTATCCTTGGCACTGGCTCTCTGCTTTTTTTTTTTACCTTGATACGGAAGACACCTGCAGGTGTGATGAATGCTCAGTTTGCTGCATGAGACTAGTTATAGTTCCGGGGAGCTCAGGGGACACTTTATGAGCTCTTAAGTAACTCATTAACTAGGAGGCTCTGTACTTGACATGAAGGAACCAGGTAGGCTGTCGGGGGATGCCTTCTGACACAGCATTACAGATGCAGCAAATGAATGTTCACCTAATGGTGCAGTAGTCTCTCCTCTCTCCACTCTTTCTGTAGACAGTCTGTTTTTAAATGGCAAAGCTACAGTTTGGCTTTTTGCTACTGAATCTGCCCTAGAAAGAACACTCATTTATTATAGGCTGATGTTAAAGTTTAGTAAAATCAGGAAACATTGGTGCTAGAAAATGAAAAGTTCTGCAATTACAGCTATTTTATTTCATAGTCTTAATGATTATTTTTGAATACGTCAGCTAATTCTGTTGGTGGTGGTGACTGCTCTTGGTTTACACCCTTACCTTGAAGTTCTTGGGTCAGCTGTAGACTTTGCTACTGCTTTAATCCTACACCGCCCAGCTCCTAGTATTGCTGCATCCTCAGGTCACGAGTACGGTGTAGGGAAGAGCTGCTGTAGGTAGGTTATATTTACAGAGGAGCTGAGGCACAGGTGTCTTGGGCTTTCGTATCCTGTGGCGGAAGGAGAGGCAGCAGTATGGCTATACACACCCTTGTCACGTATAGCTGCTTAGTGCAGTTAACGCTAGTGGAAGACGTGGCAACTATGGTGAAGATCCTTGATTTCGTGCTCAGTTGTCTTCAGTCTAGGGCATTGGCAGAAGTATCATTAGCATCTGTTTTACCTCTTTCCTTTTCCATTTGCCAGGTTAGGGAGCTTTACCCAAGAGAAATATTTATTGCTTTTGCACAAAAAGTGATTGGGATAATAACATCTACTGCAACTTATAGCTCGTCAAGATTAATAAGAGGTGCAGTTTAGAAAGGAAAATAATCACGTGCTATGTCATTTCATGGTCAGTGTAGACTATGGCAGACAAATTCTTGTGTTACATTGACATCCTGACTTGCCTAAAATTCCCCCTGAGTCCCCATGGCTTGTGTGCAGCTTTCTGTTGTCAGGAGCCAGCAGCCCTTGGGTAGCACAGAGGAGTTTGTGCAGTCGGGCAGGTGAAGCCAAAGGCGCCTTCGCTTCTCCTGAAGAAGATTCCACGAGAGACGGAGCAATGGGAATTAGCACAGCAGTATTTCTGCAGTATTTCTGACTGGCAAGTGGGACTGGTCACACCAGGGAGTGCTGTGGTTTGAGTGGCGGAGGAAAATGCAGTGAGCATTTCAGGAAGTGAATTGCTTAAATTTAGCTAGAGGACGAGGAGGAAGAGGAAAGTATGATGAGCCCTTAGGAAAGAAAACGTGGCTGGCTTCCCTGAGCACTTTTCAGGTGTTTGCTCTGAGTATGCTTTTAGTGCTGCTGGTTAAACATCCCTGTGTGTGTGTGTGTCTGCCGCTAAGGTTGGAAACAGATACAAGAGGTCAGGCCTGCCAATAGGCACTTAGCTGCACAGCAAGGGCAGCCTACGACCTGCGAATGAAGTGTGTGTCACCCGTGTCAGGTCTGACAGACCTCTGAGGTGATGTGTTTGTAGCTGGCACTGCCCTCCTGGCCCTGGGGCCGTGCTGCTGGGGCTGTGACTTCAAATGGTGCCCTGAGTGATCTCTCTCCCAGGGCACTTGGCTTTACATGTTATATGTGAACATATATATATATATATATATATATATATATATACATACATATATATATATACATACATATTATATATATGTATATATATAAGATGGAGACCACAGGTGGATTTGCAGAGGCTGTTCAGCAGGTGGAGGGCACCAACAGTATCTCTGGGGACAAGCTGACGGCTGGGACGTAGCAGGAGAAGAATCGTGCTCAAGCACAAGTCTCCCTTCTGCCCAGACACGACGAGAGGCCGTTTAGCAGACTGGGGGGTGATTTCTGAGAGGCAAAGTGGATTTTCCTGAGTGCGAGACTGGGACAGGGAAAAAGGAGACCGGAGTGTGGCAGAGGAGGCCAAGGTGCCTGCCGTGCCCTGCGCGGGCTCCTCAGGGCTGAAGCCTTCGGCTCAGTCCCCCATCACTGCAGGGAGAGGCTCCTTTACAGCCGTGCTCCCGGTGAGCTCCCGACCGTGCCGGGGTGGCGGTGTGGAGGGGCTGGAGCTTCTGGTGGGCCACGTATCTAAATGGTTAAAAATTAACATTCACCTGCTATGAGAATGAAAAATGAAAATCTCAACTTATGTGGAACAAATTCAGGGGAATGTTGATTATTTCCCTATAAATCCTTCCGTTATACGTAACGTTTAGTGTGGTAGTTGTATTAAATATGAACTGCACATCTACAAACAGTTAATGTAAACATTTACTATAACACTAGCTGTTTTGATATTGTTGCAAAGGAACATTGACATGTTTCCCCAAACATTTGGTTTGGAAAAAACGCCTTTTTTTCCCTCCTCGAAGAACTGTTCTAGTGGGATTTTTTCCAGGCAGCTGTGCTGTGCCATGCAGGGTGACAGTCAGTCAGGCTGGCCCTGGCCCTACCAGCACGCAGCAAACGGCTCCTCTGATGGTTGCCTGTTTGGGGGCTCTTGGGTCAGGCTGGGGAGGGGACGGGTGGGCAGCACAGAGGTCACTGGAGGCAGCTCCACGCCAGCCTTCGTGCATTTGTCTTTCCAGCGAAATCGATGGGCACAAGCCCCCCAAGGGCCTTTAAGGACCGATGCGTCGGTGCGTTGCAGTCACAGGGGCTGCGGCGGGCTGACCGGGGCTCCGTGGGGTTGTAAAATCCCATGTGGAATCCCCAGTACTGAACGGAAAATGCCAGAGTGCAGTGAGGTTGTCGAGGAGCAGCCAGCTCTGTGCCCCAAAGGGAAAGGCAAAGCTGATTTGTCCCAGTTCATGGTGGGCCCACGCGGTTTCCTCCCTGTGCAGAGGCAAAGCTGTCCCTGCCGCGCTTGTGTCTGCGTGTGGTGGAATCAACATCTGCTGGGCAGCTCTAATTTGTGAGGGAGGGCAATTACCCAAGGCACAGGTGTGTTATCCCCGGAAAGACTTTATTTCTCTCAAATGTGGACATGCCTGCAAATAATTTGAGGCACTGCTGTTTTACAACCCTGCCTTCTGCGGAGGCTAATTACTGAGATTTTTTTCTTCACCTTACTGTATCTATGTTTTATTCACCAGAGGAAAACTCACCCACTTATGCCCCTCCCTTTTGCCAAATAAAAACTCTCTTTGAAGTGGGGATGCAAGTCACAATAAGTTTATTGTTAAAGTAAATTAGCACTGAATGAGAACACAGTGTATGTTTATGAGCCAATAGCTTTGGAGAATGACCCATTAAATTCCAGTAGTTTGGCTCCCGTCTTTGTGGCTTGCAGCTGGCTTGCATGAGGGTTTGATAAGAATCGAGGAGAATGAGCTGACCATCTCCTGTAAACAAAACACTTTTTTTTTTGACCTTTCTGTCTGCAAAATACAGAACCTTTAGGGATCTGTTTCCTTTCGTTGCAGGCTGCATGTGCAGCTGATTGGAAACATACCTGCAAGGCCCAGCATGTTCAAATCCAAAGGCTTGGAAGTTCAGTTCTCCATCAAACCCTTTGAAGTTCATTCCCGTTTCTGCAAATGACTGATGGGAGTGACGGAGCATCTGAAACTTGTTAGGAATCGAAGGACACCCATTTACTTTAGTGGTATTTGGATCAGGCCATCAGCAAACCCTCCCGAAATAAGGGATATTACCTTTTTTTCATGTCAGTTTTGCCCTATTGTTGACTGGTAGGAATCTGAAGGGCTCAGGTGACATCTACTGAGAATTTTCTTTGTGTATGTTTTTTCAGTACTTTTTAATGGCAGCCTGACATAGTGCTGTTTAAAACAACACAAGATCAACAGAGAATGTTGTGGCCTACAAAGTGCCAAAGGAAACTGAGGTCCTTGAAACTTGTACAAGACTCTGGAGCTGATTTACTTGGTCATTTTCAGGGTCCTGAGGCGCATCCCATTTGATTCATCCTATTCTCAAGCCTTTTGTAGCACGTTTGGCTGGGTGGGGGCCAGAGGGGCTGAGTGCCAGATGCGCACTTTGTGGCCAGACCCCTTGTTTTAAGGTGGCTTTAGATTGTGCTGTTGGTGCCAAGCACCCAGCAGAGCTGTATATGGGGACATCTCCTTGCCATAGCATTGGAGAGCCATTGCGTGGTCACAGATACTCCTTTATATCTCTGCAGGATATTTTGGCAAATTCGTTCTGTCCAGCCCATCTGGCTAGTGGTAAGTGCTTGGGATTGCTGACCTGCCTTAGTGCACAAAGCAACACCAGGATCCCGGAGCTCAGCAGTGGCATAAGGTGCTCCTGAGTGCATTTGCAGTCAACGCTATCGAGTTTGAGAGGGCAAAAATAGTCAGTGTTACCACTCTTCTTCCCATTGCCTGTATAGTGGAGAAGGTGTCTCTTCTAGACAACTAATGTGGTTATTTGTCAATCTGGAGGCTGCTATAGGAAGGAAGAAATCTGGCTTGGCATGGCAGTTGATGAGCCTGTGGTAAGAACAGCTTTCTAATTGCAGACAGGTTTTCCTGAAGTGGCACCTCTCAAATCCTGCTGCCAAATCATGTTAGAGACTTGGAGGACAGACTAGAAGAGGGATCTTGGCTGAAAAAGTACCTTCTCATTTCTTAGATTGGAAGAAAACAAGTCTTCTGAAGTGAAATATTGACCCACTGAGGTGAACGGTGAAGTAGACGCGAGTGTCCTTTGGGCTAGGAAGGTGTCAGGCCGTGTGGAGGGCTGGTTCCCTGCAGGTCTCTTACGCAGCCCTGGCAGCCCCAAGCCCAAGGGCTGCGGCACGGGGCTGTGGGTGTCATTGGGCCCTGGCAGCTCCTCATGGATGGAGTAGCCAGGGAAATGGCAGTTCTTGCTGTTGCTCCAGGGTTGGCCTGGTTTGCCCAAGGCAGCCTGTGTGGTGCAATGTTTCATGCTGGAGGAACTGAATCTGCCTGGGAGCACGAGGCCAAGTAAAGCATTAACACTGCAACTAAGACAAACAATTTCAGGAATAGCTAATACTGTTGACTTTGCTTGCACTAAGTGTCACTTTCTTTGAGCTTTTATTCTCTCCCCCCAAAAGCAGGTTTAAGGGTAAGCACAAATATTAGTCATCTTTCTCCTATTAATTATTGTTAAAGATTTAAGGGATCATAGACTTTGAAGTTAATGCCCCATTCAATGTGGGAAAAGGCACAACGGGGCATCCCCGGTGGAGGTGTTCTTTCTGGCTGGCTGGCTCATCACACACCAGCTGTCCTGCGTGCTGCTGCTGATGCTGCCGGGCGGCTTTACGCACGGGCCGCGGCCGCGACGCGGGAGAGGTTTCCAGCGGCGCGCGGGAGAGCGTGTCCTGCAGCGAGCCTGCTCCTCTCCTGGTAGACTGGTATCCTGGTAGGCTAATCCTGCAGGTGCAGAACGACTTCTGCAGCTGGGCGAGCCGAGAGCTTTGCTTATCCTGCACAGTGATCGCGTTCATGTCTCCTGTACAAAACCTTTGGAAAGCCTGGACTAAGTGGGAAATAAAAGCTGTGGTTTCCTCCAAACAGAGGCAACTTCCCTGGCCTGCTCTATTCTAAAAGTGACTCTGAAAATAGGATTCTGGGGTTGCTGGATCCATGTTTGCCACTTCTCACTTTCAAATGGTGACCATATACTTTCTAGCCCTCTGTGCTCTCCTTGGTGATGGTAAAGATGAGCGAAGTTCTTCCTGTCTCAGGAGGCTACTCCTAACTGTGACAGCCCTTGGACAGGCCTGCGTGCACGAAGGCTGGGTCTAGTGGGAGCTGTGGCAGGGGATGTGTGTGGGAGAAAAGGAACCAAACCTGTTTGGGTTTGGGGAAGACCCAAAGAACAGCGCAGTATTTGTGGACTCACTATATTTATTGCACATGGAAGATTTTGAACGGAGAGCCCTTGAAAGACCAACAACCTGACAGAAAATCTGTGTGCATTATTTTTACCTTACCAATATTATGTGCCCCAAAGTGCCCTTTTGGAGCACTGAAAGCTAACTTAATTTGGATAAAATGTGATAAATGGTTTTAGCAAAAAGAGCTGTAATATTTCTTGTTATATGTATGCAGCTATGCCCATATCAAAATAATCCGCTTCGCACCTTCGAAAGTATTTTGTTTTGGCATGTTTATAGCATATAGCTGGGCACTTTTTCGTCAGCGATGCTTCAAGCTTATGAACTCAACCTTATGAATTGACATTTTTTATCTGGGGGGGAAAAAAGAATGGGCAGAAAGAGAAGTTTCCTTTCCTTTTTAAAGCTGAGATGATTTTTGAGCGTGTTAAATAACCATAAATGTATTTTCATCAAGAGGACTCCAGGAATGTCCACTCTGCTTTATTGTAAAATTGAATTTTAAAATATTTCTGCTCAGTGATTGAATCCAAAACTCCATTGGTTACACAGCTCTGCTCTAAGAAAAGCCAAGGGAATTGCTGGCCCTATTTACTGCACGCCAGGGCACTCTGGGGTGTTTGGTGCTCCCTATTTTGCTGATGTGTCATGCCTTCCCCTAAATTACTGGAATATTAGGAGAAGGAAAGGGAAGAGAGTGACTCTGTGGGCTGCTCCCACTTTGCTCTATGTGGGATCCTTGATTCCAATCCTTGCCTTTACCAAAAATATTCCTTTAAATATTTTGCGCAGGACGACTTGAATCGGTATCCACCGTTCCGCTTGGTGCAGCAGCGTTCGTCAGAGCGAAGCAGCGCCCGCGGCTCCTCTGCAGTCTCCCCTGCTGTGGCGCTGGCAGGCCTGGGGACGCCTGCTGCTGCCGGCGGGTGAGGGCCGCGCGTGCCGCGGGGCGCGGGGC
>VWPW01015278.1:28175-48175 GCA_013389825.1 Crypturellus undulatus
CTCTGCCAGCGCGTCCCCCGCGTGTGCCGAGGCCGGGCGGCGCGGGAGAGGGCATCGCCCGGGGATGGGCGCCGAGCTGTAGCACATTTCAAAAAGCAGCTCTTTAGGCAACTGGGGGCCTGTCGTGGAGCCGGCCCCGCTCCGCAGCGGGCGCCGGGGCAGCGGGAGGCCGTCACCTGGCAGTCGGCAGGTTGAGGCGACGCTGGAGCAAACTGCTTGGCACCGGGCAGGTGGAGCGGCCAGCAGGAGGGCGGCACCATTTGCTCGGCGACTTGGCATTAATGAGACACCTATTGGAATTCTGCACGCTCCTTAAAGACCTTCCGTGCGGAAAATCGGTACATTTACCCTAATCCTCTGCAAGTGAAAAACAAACTGGGATCTTCCCCACGGTTCTGATTTTGGGGCTTCCTTGGGGCTCTGGGAGGTGTGCAAATCATGCTATTTTTCAGGATGGAGGTGCTGAGAGGTAGACAGCTACCGCGAGAGAGACGCGAAGGAGAGAGTCGCGTGCGCCAAGGGGTAGGGTTCATCTTTCAGGGCTGTTATTTGACTTGACAGTCGGAGTTGGGTTTTTCCAAGTGGTTTCCCCTCTGTGTGCACACACTTTAAAAGCAGTGTCACGGCACATGCAGGGGAGCGCTAATGTGCCACGGATGGGAGCACGCAGCAGAGACCACTGCGCAGAAATCTGGCGCCGAGGACGGGCGCTGTGTTTTCAAGGAACTTCAATTTGCAGCGTGCTGAGCTCCTCCCACCAGGCTGCAGGATTACCCGTGAAGGAGTGGGCTGCAAGCCATGAGCCTGCGTTTAGAGCACTTTTTCTTGGATCACCTAAGAAATGTGATCTCGCAGCGGTGGTTGCATGCATCTGTGGAGGAAGGCGCCGCGTGAGGGTGATACCAGCACTTTGGCTTAAGATGCAGCCGGGTGGTTGGGGAGGAGGGGGGCCTTCAGCATTCCGTAATGCTACCGCTTATGGGGACCTCCTTATCTCCTTCCCAAGGAGCCTTCCACTTCCCCTGCGGTTTGAAGCCCCTCTTTGTGCTCTTCCTCCACTCGCATTTGTGTGAGCAGAGAGCTCACAGCTCTGTAACGCCTGCTGCTTCCAATGGGAAATTCTGGTGAGCAGCTGGAGAGCTTAAGGGGGCTCCTGGGACGCCCGTCCTCGGCTCCCCGCCGACCTGTGCAGAGCTTTGCTGGATCACAGCAGCGCGGGACGTGCCCCTGCAGCTCCTGCGCCCCTCTACGCAGAGGGAAAGGGAAAGAGGGAGAGAAACCAGAGCGGGGGCTTGGCTGGGGCTGGGCCACCCGGCTGCGCTCGAGCTGGGAGCGAGCCGAGCACCCTGCGTGGTACCGCGCCAAGAGGCAGCGCGAGAAGTGCGTGAGCTTGTGCCTTGCATGGTAGGGGGAGGGGAAAATGTCTTTTAAGGTGTAATAACACCTAGCTTTTCTAATCCTGCCCAGCTCAGGCTTGACAATCCTTCCGATAGCCCAAATACTATAAATTTAGTCAAAGATAGCAGAACAGATGGGAAAAACATATGGTTTGTAGGTAGTGTGTGGTGGTTGATATCTGTGGTACATTAGGGGAATTTATTTTATTTGCTCTCTTTCCCTGTATAACTTCTTGATACTTTCTTGAGTTCTCTGTCTTTAGGTGAGCTTAGAGCTTTGCAAATGTCTGCTAGCTTGGCTGTGCTCAACAGACTGTCTGTGCCTTTATAAATCTCCCTTACTGTTGGAGTTTACTGCTTATATATATTATCTTCAAGCTCCTGTTTGAGTTGGTTTTAGCTGCATCGCGCCCATAAAGAGCCAAATCACTTACTCCATCTGGCCCATTAATGTCTATGGAGAGCTCGAGTGGAGAAACAAAGCCCGCCTGAGATCGCCCTTTCCCTGGCTGCTTTCCCTGCCCCGGGATACCAGGTGAATGGGATAGCGGGGGCCTCGCCAGAGCATGCTGCAGGGGCTGGTGCTTGTGAGGACCGGTCCACAGGAGATGGCATTTCCCCCGCGGACCGGCCTTCCTCCGTGCCCGGTGCCGCTGCCCTCCCGTACCGCGGCTGTTGGGGGTTGTTCCGAGAGCCTCTCTCTCCCTCGCCGGGCTGCTGGAGAAGCAGCACAGTATTAACCCCCTCGGGTAGCTGCTGGGCTCCTCCCCAGCTGCCTCGTGCGCTGGGCCCGAGCGTGATATCAAAGCCAGATCATGAGGCTTTTATAGGATGTTCCCACCCAGGCAAGTCAGGTAGGGTTCAAAGTGCAGTCAAGCAAATACTTGAAAGGTTTGTGTACAGGAAAGCAGAGGAAAGATGTGCAAGACAACGAGACACAGAGCATAGATTTATAATGAAAGAGAATAAGCTCTAGGCAAGAGCCCAGGAAGGAGTAACCTTACCCGTAACTTTAAGGTGCTTGAGAACCACCCCTGTGTGGCCCCAGAGCTCCGCAGGACGCGTGCGGCGCTGTTGCTGTCCACGGCTGGGCCCTGGGTCACTGCCCAGCAGAGCCGCTGTCCCCTGTGCCCAGCAGCCGTCGGGTCTGTGCTCCTGCTGGAGTCTGTGCTGCTGAGAATGGGAGATGCTGGATAGCTCTATTTTTTTTTTTCTCCAAACAGTGGAAAATTGAGCTAAAGATGATTCCTTCAGCTGCATCCAGCGAGATGCTCTACAGACTGACAGTAACCAAGGATGTGTTCCTGTGAGCGTTCTGCGTTCCCATGATAAGCATGAGCTCGATGTGTAGATGTGATGCAGGCAGCTACGGGGCTCCCGTGGACAAGGATGGGTTTCTGATTTGGTTTATGGGATTCATTGTCACAAACTCCCTGGTGCGGATTTATGGGGGTTGCAAAAGCTTTCAGGGACAACGGGCAAGTTCCAGCCTGCAGAAGACCACTGTGAGTTGCCACTGAGCACATGACTGAGGGAGACTGGAGGGGCAGGATTTTCTTGGCCCCAGACTGGGATTACCTGAATTTTAAACCTTTTTCAGTGTGCACACGCTGATCAAAGAGGATCCTTAACTCTGGCATCTCCCCCTTGAGGCCAGACTTCACAATTACAAAAACGTGAGGATCAGAAGAGGCTGCTCCAGCAGCACCGAAGCCCAGGGCAGCGGTTCCTAGCAGAAGGGCCCTTGAAGGCTCTCTGTGCCACAGGGAGGTTGCTGGAACCTGGGCAGCCCCAGGAAGGAGGGAGTCCAGAAGGGGGCTTTGCG
Source organism: Crypturellus undulatus (assembly GCA_013389825.1). Classification (NCBI taxonomy): domain Eukaryota; kingdom Metazoa; phylum Chordata; class Aves; order Tinamiformes; family Tinamidae; genus Crypturellus; species Crypturellus undulatus. The sequence goes on from VWPW01015278.1 coordinate 31,398, forward strand.
CTAGTGCTTGCTGATAGCAGCACGGGGAAAGCAGGAGAGAGAGCCAGGAGTTGGAAACAAGCCTGAATACATTTATTTATTTATTTATTTATTTTCCCTTTGACAGAGCTGTGCTTGTCGCTTGCACCGTCTCTGCAGGTGGGCACTGAGGTGCTGGTGCTTGCGGCTGGGTTCACCGGAGCTGGGGAGCTCTCCTTGTTCCGCTGCAGAATACTTCTGTTTCCTCGTGCAACCTCTGGAAAATCACAGCTTGCTTACCAAGGGGCACTTCACACTTCGAGTGATATTCTATGGATCAAAAGTTTGTTTTGTTGTTTTTTTAAAAGTGACTGTTGAGTTTCTGAGTGTATTTTATGTATATATTCCACCTGAGAAATGTTTCTCTTGGAAGGATGCAGAGACACAGAAGTATTCACTTGGTCTTTAAGCGAGGTGTGTTTTTTCAGCTGTAATTGTATCTTTTATTCTTAAACTTACACCTATAATTAAAAGGATATGACAAGGCTGTGCATTCCTAAACCCTGCCCCAGTCAATGCTATTGGTTGTGCTCAAAGTCCTTTCTCTGTTTGTGTCTGTCTTATCCGAGCTCCTAACTCCTCTATGGCCAAAATTATTTGTTTGCTGCTAATAGCTTTTCCACCCGCTTGCCTCACCTAATTAGTGGTTCAATAATGCAATATTTTAAAATAACCCAGAACCTGACTGTGCTTTGGCTTGCACCAGCTCTGGCGCTAGCTCCAACAGAGAGAAGGGAATCGCTCTCGATCTACAGACATTATTCCTCTGAAATAGTTGGCAGCCGCTTTTTTAACCTTATTGCAGAAATCTGCTTTGCAGGATCACACAGAATGTCTTTTACATCTGATAGGACCCTTAAAGAAATTTTTGATCCCTCAATCTCAGTAAATGCCTCTCGCTGAATTTTATAGACAGCCTCCCTGACAAGGGAATGGGATGGATCAGACCAGGGGCTTTTAAAGGTCTGTGCCTGGAAGCGTTGTTGTATCTGGCTGAAGGAGAGTAGCTGCTTGTGCTGGAGGGAGCAGGTGGCAAACCTTTCGCTCCTGAAGTGACTGCAGTTTGGTTTTGACTACCTGTACCACGTGGAGCTGAGCTTGCCGTGCCCGTCTGGATGCCGGGGAAAGTCAGGACTGAGTAGAGATATGGTGGGGTCAACTGATTGAAAAGAAACAACCCGAAGCAAAGCCACAAAAAAGAGGATTGCAGCCTGGCTTTGCTGCAGATAAATGATAACGCCCATGGTAGGAGGGCTGTAATGAAAGCGCCTGTAGCTGTTGGCCTCCTGGAGAGCTGGGGCTCCCTGAGCGCTTGCTTTGCAAGCCGTGTGCCAGTGAGGGTCCCTGGGGCGCAGGCAGCGCCACTGTCCCTGCTGTGCCTCGAGCCGCTCAGCGCTCGTAGGCCCCTTCGCTCAGCTCCTCCGCTGGATATGGTGACCGTGATTAGCTATTTAAAGGGCTCCATTGTAACAAAAACACGAACTAGTGAATGGAAGGAAAATGTTGACTTTCAATTCCATAGCACTTATAATCTGTTCAAGACCAAAAATGTCATTTATTACTGAAGACTTGTGTTTGTGCTGTTCTTTGTATTGTTGCAAAGACAGTCTAATTATGTTTCTGTTTGCATTCATTTGCTCGCTTGTAAATTGGCCTCTCTTTTCCCTGCCCTTTAAAAAAGGGAGAGTCTGCTAGCAGAGCGAGGCTGTCCCCATCCCCGGGACAGGGAGTAAATACTCGCATTTCCCTGTTCTCTTAAATTCATCTCAAGGCTTGAACTTTGTCAAGGACAAAGAAAGGAGAAGCTCATGGAGATATGGAAGTTGGGGCTGGTGGTGGCCAAGGGGAGCCGTAGAGGAAGTAGGAAATGGTTTGCACAGAGCAAATTGCTCTTCAGGTTTTCAAGCACCCAGCCTCCCCGGGCTGTGTTTATGGCACCTGAATTGGTGTTTGTGGAGGGCTGCTCGGGGCACAGGGTGTGCTCGGCCAGCCAGTGCTTCCGTTCTCCTAGTTCCTGTGGTGTTGCTGGGTTTGTGTATAAAAGCAAATTCAAACACAGTGCTTTTGTTACCCTGCGGGAGTTGAAGGTATGATAAATAGGTCAGTAAAATATCTCTCGAGGAGGAAGTAAAACAGGCAATTTGTGTCTGCACATGCCAACGCCCAGAGTGCTCTTGTAAAACAGAAGCAGCAGCTCTTCTCCCTGCCCCTCCTGGTGTAAATGTGACAGCGGGTGACGTGCGCCTGGCTTTGCCACTGGCACCCAACAGCAGGGAAGTTAATCCCAGAAGGGTTGAGGTTGGAAGGGGCCTCGAGCACAGCCAGCCCCAGCCCTGCTCCAGCAGGGACACCCAGGGCAGGGGCACAGGGTCCATCCAGGCGGGTTGGGAGATCTCCAGAGCAGGAGCCTCCACAGCCTCTCTGGGCAGCCTGTGCCAGGGCTCGGGCACCCTCACAGCAAAGAAGTTCTTCCCCACGTGGAGATGGAGCTGCCTGGGCTTCAGCTTGTGCCCGTTACTCCTTGTCCTGTCACCGGGCACCACCGAGAGGAGCCTGGCCCCGTCCTCCCTGCACCCTCCCCTCAGGCACTTGTCCATGTTGGTCCCATCCCTCTGGGCCTTCTCCTCTCCAGCTGCACAGGCCCCGCTCGCTCAGTCTCTCCCCACCCGCTCGCTGCTCCAGCCCCTCCAGCCCCTTCGTGCCCTGCGCTGGCCCCTCTCCAGCAGCTCCACGTCCCTCTGCTCCTGGGGAGCCCAGAGCTGCCCCCAGCGCTCCAGGTGCCTCCCCAGAGCTGGCCAGAGGGGCAGGATCCCCTCCTGGCCCTGCTGCCAACGCTCCTGCTGCTGCAGCCGGGAGCCCAGCGGCCTTCCTGGCCACGAGGGCCCAGTGCTGCCTCGGGGGCACCTTGGTGTCCCCAGGACTCCCAAATCCCTCTCCGCGGAGCTGCTGTCCAGCAGGTCAAGCCCCGGTCTGTGCTGGTGCCTGGGGTTATTCCTGCCCAGGGGCAGGACCCTGCACTTGTCCTTGTTGACCCTCATGAGGTTCCTCTCTGCCCAGCTCTCCATCTTGTCCAGGTCTCTCTGGATGGCAGTGCAGCCCTCAGCAGTGTCATCCTCTCCTCCCAGGTCGGTATCATCCACAAACCTGCTCAGGGTGCCCTCTGTGCCCTCGTCCAAGTCAGTGATGAACAAGTTGAACAGCACTGGGCCCAGGACTGACCCATACAGGACACCACTGGCCCCAGGTCTCCAACCAGACTCTGCCGCATTTATCACCACCCTTAAAACAAGAACCCGAGTACATGTGAAACCAGAGAGGCGGCGGGAGTTTGACACCTGATGGGAGAGAGGGGGAAGTACAGGTAAATATTTGAGGGGAACTGTCATTTTGTCTCTTCTTTCAGGGGCTCCAGTCCTTCGGCCTTGCTCAAGCTGGGAGTTTGGGGCCGGTGTTTGTCCTCAGGACTGCGTACGTACGGCTCTGTGGATTTTGTACTTTACAGCTGTTCTTTGATAAAGTAAGAGAAGTAATCCTTTATAGTCCCTGATTATCAGGTTACAGTTTATTAGAGATATAAGTACTAGCAATTTAAATGACTCTCTATTAAGTTGTCCTTGAAAAAATATAATTTGTAACTAAAAGGATAGTGCAAGGAACTCCTTATGAAACAATGACAGCACATCAGTTGGGCAGAGTATTGTACAGTTAGAAATTTTAAGCCATCGAGTGATTTTGGGCAAAGTTTACATGCGGTAATTATCTGTCTTTTTTATGGACCAGAATATTTTATTGCTAGCTATTATGAACTCTGCAATCTCTAGGCAGAGATTATAATGGACTAAATGCAGGTCGCTATCAATAATCCTAGTTAATATTTCAGTTCTATTAGCTTACTACACTGATAGCATGTGTTGTGGATTGAGTGGCAGTCAGAAGTATACCAAGTAATGATTGCGTGGGGTACGTATTTATGAAAAATAGTTCGACTGGAACGTATGTCACGCTGATTTCTGGAAATATTAACTGCTCTTCAAGTTACAATTTGCTGCCGCTGCCTCGCTGCGCAAATGACTGTAAAGTGCAAGGTTAAGGGAGGATGCTCGCATGAAGCTCTGCTGAGCGTCGGCTGCGGTGTCTTGTCTGCGCTTGGTTGTCTCCCAGATCTCTGGAGCTGCTGCAGTTTAGAGGGAGAGGCTGTGCTGGGCTGCAGCTGTTTTGTTCTCTTCAGAGAACTGGGGTGAGTTGTAAAACTCCCTCCTTTCTCGAGTGTTCTAGACTAGTGTTCTAGACTAGGCTTCCTCACCGAGGAGCAGGGAAAGCAGGTGGTTCTCCATACCCTTAGGCGCTCTAGTGCCCTTGGAATCTGCTTGTTCTCTCATGGATAGAGCAGACCTTTCTCAGACCAAACCTGGGAGCAAACCATTTCTTCCTTTTTTGCTGAAGCTCTTCAGATAGGTTTCTCATCTGGTGCTTTGAATGTGTGCTTGTTTCCCATCGTTGTACAGGGGGACATATGCAGATGCCTCATGTTCCCTTGAGTGGGGATGTTGTCCACAACCAAGGCTCAGTTCTAGTGTTTACTGCAATTTCTCAATAAAATAAGTAGAATTCAGTTTTGTTTTTCTTCCCTGTAAATTATACCATTTGCCAGATGTAGTCCGTTCAGTATGTAGGAAATCTTTCATGCCTAGTTACTAAGGGAACTTGTGAGTTTTATGGACAAAAAATGAAAAATGTCTCCAACACAGCTTGGAAAATTGGTCATTTCATTTAAAATAGTCTTCATTAAGTGGGTCTGTTTGGTGGCAAGTGTCTGCCGGAAACCTTCCATTCACGAATCCTTTGCAATGGTAAGGTGCAGTTTCTGGCAACGAAAAAATGTTGACTTCATCCATGTTCTGTAAATTACCATTAGGAATATCTCAGTGTTTCAAATCCCTGTAACCCTAGTTTGTATGTCTTAGTTTGGTAAACCGAACTGAAACTGTTGTTTTTGCCCTGGTTTGCTCTACACATGTCTGATGCAAGGGTTGTCAGTCGGTGCTTGCTGGTGTGTGTGTTCCCCTGGCTTAGGGAGCGCCTTGCTGGGTATTTTTGGTAGCAGGTATGTTTATGTAGTATACTGCAGGCAGGCATGAGCCAGAACAGGAGAAAAACCTCAAGCTGTGTTAGATGTTGGCGGTGAACTCCTTCCTGCTCCTGGTGTAACGTCTGCAGGAGCGTGGAAGGTGCTGCCGAGCAAATCACGGCCCCTTGGGGTCTCTTCCCGTCTGCTCCATTAGCATCGCTTTGCTTTGACTTGAGGTGGACCTGTGCTGCAGCAGGGCAAATTCTGTTGTGTTTGCTTTAGTACCCAAAGTGCTGGAGCTGTCCAAACCCGCGTCAAAGGAGACTGAACCCTCTGTTGCTCCACAGCTCTGTCGGAAGGGATATGCGTTTGCTGCTGCATGGAAAGACACTTAACCTGCTTGCTAAGGTAGCAAATTCCTGCTGCACCTCCTGGCTGGGAACAGACACTCCAAATGTAACCTGCACAGGCTGGCCAAAAGGCAGAGCATGTTCAGGTGGAAAACAGCTCCACGGAGAATAAAGCACAGAGAGGTAAGAGAGACAGTAAATGTTCTAGAGTGATTTATTTGGTGGTGATGCCTTAGAATCTGCCGTAAAAGAGAATCCTCTCAAAAGAGAACTCTCTCTTCTCTTCTCTTCTTATCCTATCTAGAACAGGAGCAGACCTTGGAGGGCTTCCACGTGCTTCACAAAGCAGGAAAAGGGGAACTTGTTTTGCTAAAACCTGTCCCAGTGAATTACTGTCAGGCTGCGAACTGGACTTTGCTCAGTTTGTACAGTTAGCCTCAGGCTCCTGTAAATTACTTTGATCTACAAGAATCCCTGAGGATCTCTTAACTCGTGAGTTAGGCTCTTTAGCCTGTTCCATGAAACGGGAAATCGTGTCTCACTGACAGGGATCTCCCTGCAAAGTTCCCTTTCCTCGGCATGCCTTGCAGCGGGGAGGCCATTTGGAGACGCGCAGTCATAGGAGCTGCTCCCTTCCCGAAATGCGGCTTCCCAGCGGGGTGAGCTGTGAATGCCATCAATGAAACCACATCGGCTACTTTAAACTAAAAATGGGGATTATTACTTTATAAATGTCTGTTTTCTTTCTAAAATCACCCTCCTGGTTGATGGCTATGGCATTTCCTGCAGATGATGGTCTGCTGGGGTTAATGGCCATTCTTTGTACCAGAGGTTATCATCTCTCAGCAGCATTTCTTTCTTTTTTTTTTTTTTTTTTTTCCTAGGAAATTTCCTGTCTCTAGGTCTGTATTACTTAAACCTACTGCCTTAATTGTCAACTGGTACTCGGGGACACTGTTTCAGCTGACTCAGGTTTTCTCTGAGTGCAGCCTGGGAATTTTTGTGTCAGTTTTGTTTCTCATGGAAAATGTCCTTTTCACAACACAGATTTGCTTCTGTGTAAGGAATACTGACTTCAGGGATTTGGGGTTTAAGGAAGATTTTTCTTTTTAGTTTAATGCTTAGAGCAGAAGCTATTGACACAGGATACATTTATTTTCTCTGCGGGAACTCCTCCCTCACAGTTTTGCAACAGGAAAATATTATCTTGTAAAATAGGGTGGAAGATGGAGATAAGTAAATCTCGAAGTTTTCTACACAGAAAGGTCAGTTTTTCTGCGCAGTGAGATGACCCCTGTGTTTTCATTCTGGTTTGGCCGCTCTACTCTTCCCAGCGGTCCTGTACCGTTTTGCTTTGGGAGAGCACGGCCTTCCCGGTGCCTCTGGGACTGACCGTGGCCGTGTCGCGTGTGCCGTGTTGCGTGTGCCGTGACCGTGCCGCGTGTGCCATGCCCACGCTGGGACCGTCCTGCCGCCAGCCGCCCCCTCCGCCGGTGACATGTTACGGTGCGTGCCGGGAAGCTCTGGTGAAACGAGTCAGAAAACGAGATCCTCTGGCTCCTGGAGCAGCTCGTGGCTTCAGCTGTTTCACAGNCTGACCGTGACCATGCCGCGTGTGCCGTGCCCACGCTGGGACCGTCCTGCCGCCAGCCACCCCTTCCGTGGCATGTTACGGTGCGTGCCGGGAGCCCCCTCCGCCGGTGACATGTTACGGTGCGTGCCGGGAAGCTCGGGTGAAACGAGTCAGAAAACGAGATCCTCTGGCTCCTGGAGCAGCTCGTGGCTTCAGCTGTTTCACAGTGAAACATTTTCATGTTTTTGGATGGAGCCATCTCCGTGCCGTGTATTCCACAGGTATTTTCTATAGGTCCGCTTGCAAAATAAAGATGGTTTCTATATGCCAGTGTAGCAAAATAAACATGCGATACTGGCATTTTGCACAGGACAGAAATGGTGTTTTTCAGCTATTAAGTGGAGTGCCTGGATTTAGATGATGCAATAGATGTGATTTAGCTTTGCACATACACTATTGTAAATCTAGACCAACTTAATTTAAATCCATGGTAGTGTATCTATATTTATTTTCCTTCATGGAGTTGTCTAGATTTACACTAGTGCAAATGAGAACAGTATTTGGCCCTTTAATATCTATCTCCAGATAATAAAAGTCATATGAGGGTTTCACTAAATATTTGGCAAACCTACTAAAACAAGCCCAACAAACTACACAGGACGTAGATTAATTTCCTCCACCAGCATCTGGGTTCAGCATTATAATTAGCAGCAGATCTTCTTGTGATATGCCAAACAAAGATGTTTATGTCAAAAAGCTATTTCTTTGGGAAAAAAAGGGGGGGAGGCTTAAATTAATCGAATACCATGAAATCGGCCCACATCGCTAACCTTGCTGATAAGCACTTACTGCCAGAGGTGTTTACAGATGGCAGCGAGCAGAACTTTCAGTTCCCTTAGTTCAGCCCATGATCTCCTGAGGCATCTCTGTGCATTCGGCAGGATGGGGAAGAGGGACACGGCTTAAAATCTGTCTCTCTGCTTTCCTACCTCTCCTGATGGTTGCTCTCCCCACGTGAAACTTCTCTTTTGATCCCTGCACGTGCAAATCGCCCTGCTTCGCTGGGGTGCTCTTGGGATTTGGCTTTCAGTCACTCTGCGTGTTGAAGGCACCTCAGGCTCGTGACAAGCAGAGCCTGGAGAAGCTGCCGTGGGAGCTGCCTCCAGAGCCAGGGGATTCGCATCCCAGGGCCCTGGATCGCTGCGGCTCCACAGGGCTGGGCTCCGTGCTAGGAGGACAAAGTTCCTGTAGGTATTTTGGAACATGGAGATTCCCGTTGCTGCCAGGAACCTGGGGAGGGAAAAATATAATGAATTCTTCAGATCTCTGAAAACATTTGAGTTGAGTTCAGCTGCTAGAAAGGGGGACAGATCTGCGTGTGGGCTCCATGAAGAAANAGCAGAGCCCGGAGAAGCTGCCGTGGGAGTTGCCTCCAAGCACAGCCAGGGGATTCGCATCCCAGGGCCCTGGATCGCTGCGGCTCCACAGGGCTGGGCTCCGTGCTAGGAGGACAAAGTTCCTGTAGGTATTTTGGAACATGGAGATTCCCGTTGCTGCCAGGAACCTGGGGAGGGAAAAATATAATGAATTCTTCAGATCTCTGAAAACATTTGAGTTGAGTTCAGCTGCTAGAAAGGGGGACAGATCTGCGTGTGGGCTCCATGAAGAAAACGTGGAGCTTTCCTAGATCGAGACAATTGATCTGTAACAAAAGAGAGACCTGGAAAGAGCTAATTTGATGCAAAGAAAATCTATGGATTTGTGGAAAGGCTGACTGAAATCACCATCCCAAATGATCAAGAGCAGTCCGAAGACAGATTTGTCAGCTGTTCTAGATTGTTTTACCACGAGATGACCTTGGGTCTGTAGCTTTGTGAAATGTCACTGCATCGTTTGAACCTTCAGTCTGTGTGCTAGAGGGCTTTCTCTCTGTCAATAGCAAAGGATGCGTTCACTCATTTATAACCCAGAGATATTAGACATCATAAAAAGTTCAATATACCAGTGTGATGATAATATATCTGTTGTCTGCACTGCAAACTTCCCAGCTAGCATTCCAGGATTATTTGTCAGGCAGTAATTAGAATGATGCATTTTAAATCTTCTGAAATGGTGCCAGGAAGAGAATTGCTTTCCATTTTGAACAGTGTTAGTGGTACAGCTGGAAATGCTGCCTAATGAAAATACTTTTAAGCATCTCTTGGTCTGCATTTGGTCCCAACCTGCCCAAGGAGCACAAGCAATTTCTCGTGTTGCCCTTGCTGGGCTGCAGAAGAATTACTTACCAGGCTGTCAGTGCTCATTACACACATGGAAGAGTTCGGGTTTTCATGCTACAGAACTTGCTGCAAAGAGCTAACAACGCTGCCCGGTGCTCCCGGGAATTCGTCCTCCTGCCTGCTCGTGGGCAGGATGAGCAGGCGTCCGCTGGGACTCCCTGCAAGCTGCTGTTTCTCACCAAGACTTTAGTTCACCCTGCCTAAAAAAGACAGCCGTGGATCTCTGATTTCCAAGTATCAGGGATGGGATATGCCCACACGATTGGTAGACTTGTCTGGATTCCAAGTATGGCAGGATAGGGATGAAAATCTAGTATAAAGTTTGGTCTAAAACTTACAAAGGGAGCCTCCAAAACTTTTAGTGGATTTTGCACGCTCTCTCTGGTAGTCATTTTCAAAATCTGCATGTCTACCATGAAAGAAAACCTGGTATTTCATTTGTTTATGTCTTAAATTCAGAAATGAAAGCTCTAGGTCAGATCATGTGTTTAGTTACAATAAAATCTAACCATAGCTTGGTTATCTGCTGCTCAGAATTCAGAATAGAATTCAGTTAATGCTGGGATTTAGAGAACCTTGGTGGAAAAAGGGTGCCTACACGGCCTCTTTCCTGCCATGAACGAGTAGGAAAAGCTCTGGGTCAAGCAGAATGGAAATAAGTTTGTCCATTTAGACTATTCGGACGTTATCTTTCAATCACAGTGGCGTTTTTCCAGACTGCGAGTCAAATAAGAGTGCAGGAAAAGTGCATTTGTTGCTGGCACACTGGAATGTGTTTCTGGCTGCAGCGCCTTGATAGCCATAGCCCTGCAACCTGGAAGTCAGACTGCCTGGGAAGAGCAGTGCAGGAAAGAGGAGGTGGATGCGAGGGAAATGTTGTGTCCTTGTTGTGTGAGAAGCTGCTGCGTAGCTCGGGGGTTCTGCCTGGAAGGTGGTCAGGGTGGTAGGTGCCCCAAGGAGCTCCCCTTGGGTTTAGCAGCCTGTGTAAGTGTGTTACCCGCAGAGACCTGTCACCACGGCTGCTCGGCATGACCGGGAGCTCGCTGCACTTCCAGGAATTCCATTCTGCACCTTGGCGAGGGAAAGGGAAGAGGTGACTCCTGCGCGTGCTCCTCCTCCGCAGTGCAAGGTGAGCTGTGGTTTGGCAGCTGGCACGCAACTTCATTCCTTCTGCTTTCTCTTCCTCTTGCTCTCTGCGGCGCAAAAATAGTATCGGTAACACATTTAGATCCTGCAGGAAAGGTAACATGTGGACAATGTTGCAAAACTCCAGGTGGGAGCTGTGGCTGTTGTACAGAAATGACATATGTAAAAGTTACCAAATATACACAGAAGCTTTGAAGTAGAAAGGTGTGATTTCAGAGAAAATTCTCTCGTGCTTCCTGAGACAAATGGGAAACCAGTTGCCTCCCCCTCCTAGGGGCCTTTCCTTACGGCTGGCCCTGCAAGCCCTCGTGCAGGTGAAGGCCGCCTTGCTCGTGTGGGGCTGGCCTTGGGAGATCTGGATGTTGCTCTGCGTCTGGGTGCAGGTGGAGATAAACGCTGGCTCCAGAGGTGGCACAGGAGACAGGAGAGACTGTGCAAGGACAGATCTCCTTGGAGGCTTTCCCAGCTCCCATTTCTTGGCATGGCCTCCAGCCACCTCCGGGCTCCAGGGCTGTTTCTGCTGGTCACCGCCCCTGGCTGCACGGTGCGGCCCCGCTCCTGCTCCCCGTGCAGCCCCTGTGGGCTCTCCTCTTCCCTTGCGTGCCCAGGGCGCAGGGACTGGAAGGCGGTCAAGGCTGGGCGACCTGAGACGTCGCTCATGAACCAGCAAGAGCCTGGCTTCCCGGGCACCTTCCTGCAGGGTTCTGCAGCGCCAAGGCTGCAGGTCCTGCCCGCAGCAGGCGGTGCCCAGCCCCAAGCTCCTCAGAGAGGTGAGTGCAGGAACGTGCTTGGAGCATGGAGATGTTTCCATCCGTCCGTTCATGATGGTTTCCATCACCTGCATTTGGCAGAAAAAGCCCCGTAGTGGGAACTGGTGATGCTTCCCTTGAGCAGGAGCTGGGTCCAGAGCGGAGCACGTTCCAGCCTGCTCAGTACTCCCCATGGGTTGTGATCTCGTCAGCACGGAGCTGTGTCTTCTTCCAGCTCATTCTGCACATCGACACTGAGGAACGAGCCAGCTTCTTAAACAGAAACCAAAGCGAAGCAATTGACTTCAGTCAATAGGAGACCCAAAAGAAGGAAAAAAAGACACTTGGGTACTCGTGGAACAGATGCAGTGGGTTGTTATAGCAACTTGAGTTCTAAAAACAGGAGAGAATATCCACATGATGCCCCATCTATTGAAGAATCCACACTCCAGATTTCAAAATCCAGGCACTGAGGAAATACCTATCTCCTATTATTAAAAAAAAAAAAAAAATTCCTAAGGCTTCCTCAGAAAAATCAACGTCAATTATCCTGTGAAAGAGAACAGCTCTTTAAGACACTTTGAAAGGGCTCGTGGAGTCCCTTGTTTATGGTATTTAAAGCAGTGTGTGTGCAGGCGTGTGTGCGGGGTGGGTTTCGGCTTGCAACGGGCACCCGACCGCCTCGCAGCCAAGGCTGGATGTGCTCACAGAGGCCGTGCCGGGATCAGCGGCAGCAGCGGGTGCCGCGGTGACAGTGAGAGCTGTAGCATCACACCCGGAACGCTTATCAGCATCGTGTACATCAGGAGAAACAACGAGCCCGCACGTACCGACTCGGTGCAGGGGAGAAGCAGCAATTATTATTCAATAAAAAATAAAGCTTCTTGCAGTTATAGCAAGCTTTCACAGCAAAATGCTGTGTTGCCTGTGAAAATGCTTAAATCAGACTGCAGGTTCAGGTGAAATACTTGTGGTGCCCTAAGGGTGTTTAAGTTCAGTTATACATTGGATCAGGCCTCAAAATATTTGCACATGAAAGAGTGCTTGGCTTGGGATCTTTATCTGCTCCAATTTTGTCTGAAAAGCTGTGTGGGAGTGTAAGAGCCTGAGACGCTCGCCTGGAAAATGAAACATTTGTCGACTTGAGATTCCATGCAGGGTTATCATTCCCTGATTTTATTTAGTGGGTTTTTTTTGGGTAATCCGTCCCCCTTGTCACACAGCCAGAGAAGTGGCCGCTGGCTCCTGCGGCAGCTCCGCGGTGACTGCCCCGTGTCCTGGGACGTGGCACTCGCCCTCCATTTCCTTGTTTTTAGCAGGGGCTGCCTCAGGCCAAGAGCATTTTCGTAGCTGTCATCCAAAAATAATGCAGCTGGTCAGAATTTTTCTTCTTTCTCCCTTTAATTCAAGTACGGCTGAAAGGCATTGCCTAAACACACCTCCAGTAGTAATAATATTTAATGATACATCTTCAGACAGAAAAGAATATGGAAGCTATTAAGCCTAGAGGCAAATATTTTCTGGGAGTTATGAGAGTGAGAAAATTAAGTTAGAGGTAGAGCACAAGTGGTTTTGCAGTGTTCATCGCAGGTGTTAAAAGCAAGCTGCTAAAATAATTACTTGTTTATATTAAAAGTGTAACCTTGACTTTTTTTAGAGCTGTTCTGGAAGCAGGGTAAAGGAATATGTTTTCAGCTGTGAACAAATTAAGCAGGAGTTTCTGGAGATGGGATGTGAAGGAAAGGTAATAGAGTCTGGTGCTGGAAGGTCTGGCTTTAAAATGATAATTAAAAAAAAAAAAAGGCAGAAAACTCAAATGAAGTCAGTTTTTATGGTTAGCTGGTGAGTGCCCAAGCTCCAGGAGAGGGTGGCGCGCGGGACGGAGGCAGGTGCGGACGTGGCGCTGCGGCGTTGGGAAGGGCGCTCAGCACCAGCTGCGGAGAGCGGAGCCCGAGCAGGCGCTGGGGAGCCCGCCCCACGCCGGGACGAGAGCCCCGCGGGAGAGGCTCTTCCCAGCGATCCTGTCGGCGCACCGGGACGTAACCGCGGCGCTGTCTTTCCTCCCGCAGGATTCGATGCCAGAGATTCAAGCGGCAGGACAGCGACGTGGCGGTTCACGCAGCTCCCACCGCAGCTGCAGGGCGCAGGGCAGCAGCACCAGCGGAGGAGCCGCTGCCCGAGCGGCCAGGCCCCGCAGGGCAGCCCTGGGCCCCGCAGGGCAGCCCCAGGCCCCGCATTGCAGCCCGCAGGGCGCAGCAGGACCCCGCGAGACTCGTGGCACCCCAAGCCCACGCCATGGCAGGTCACGTTTGATGTGGGTGTGCGGGGGAACCATCTTCACTTTGCATTTTTGGGGGAACCAGCTTTACTTTCCTTCCCCGGGTGACTTGGAGGCAGCCTCATGGGGCTGAAGAAGAGCACGGGGAGGAGGTTTGCCTGGTTTGCGACCCGAGAGCTCCAGACTCCGTTTCACTGTCAACGGGAATTTAATTCTTGGGTTTCAATTACAAAATGGGATGCAGTTTTCGTTCGCATGTTGGGTGGTGGAGTGAGAAGGGAATAAAAGACCAGATTTTGTCCTTAGCTTACTATAAACCCTTCTGAGCCTTCTTTGAAAATAATTCCTGGCACAGTCAGCTCTAAACCTAAGTTTGACTTTTTTTTCCTCTCCTAGTACCAAACATGATTAGAACATAGTATGGATTAATTGCTCTGCCAAATGTCATTCCTATAAATCAAATCTGTTTTCTGACATATGAGTGAGTGTCTGAATACTCCAAAGCCATTAAAAATATCTGCATAATTTTAAAACCTGCTAAATGTTGTTGTTTTCTCTCTCTCTCTCTCTTTTCATTCTTGGTACAGTATGGTATTTTACTCTGATGATGAGAAGTTGAATGGCAAGTTTCAGTCAAATGAATTTTTTTTTTTTGCAATCCAATCCTAAAATCTTGACAATGGCACTTACAGTGGAAATGCCACCAACTGTAAATTTACACAAGGACGAAACTTGGCATCCCTAGTCGGTTCTTCTTAAGGCAAAACTCGTGGGCTCCGTGCCCACGAGCTCTCTGCGGAGCGGGTGCTCTCTCTCTCGTGCGCTAGTTGGGTGCTGTCGCTCCAGGTGCATTTCCACGCGGAGCCGGTGACGACGGGAGATGGGACCATCCCCAGCTTGCCCCTGCACAGCCGCCCTCCTCGTGAGGCCGTCGTGCTTGGCTGGGTGCCAGGGGTGACGTTTGCAAGGGGCTCCTGCCCCTGCCCGTGGCCCTGGAGCCTGCCTGGGGACACCGTCGCCCTGCGCTCCCTGACAAGTTACATAACGAACCCAAGGAGATGGTCGGGATCTCTTAAAATCAAACTTTTGTGTGTGTGTGTATGTTTTTCATATTTCGCCTCCCATAGTGGGAAAAAGAACAAATAAACAAACTTCCAGCAGTTCTGATCCTGATTTAGTTGAGTTTTTTTTATAATCTTTTTTTAATAACCTTCTGCCAAACGAAATTCCTATCAGTCTCTTGCTGTCCGGTGCCTGGGCAGGAAGCCAAGCTCAGCAGCGTGCAGGGGAGGCTGCTGCATGGGGCCTCGACGTGGCACGTAAGCTGTGGGCACCCGTGGGTGCTCCCTGGCCAACCCCAATGGCCCACGGTGGACTTCATCGTTCCGTGTCAGCTAGAGCTCCCATAAACCAGCTCACAGCATCTGCCATGCCCCCTGTTCTAGGATTTTGTTGCATTTTGGTTCTTTGATGCTCTTCAGTTAATCTCTTTCAAAATTCAGTCTCTGTCTTTAAGGGACAATGGTGTTTCAAAACCAAAAACTGAAAACTTTTGATGGTCACGATAATTTTCTCTCTTTTTTTTTTTTTTTTGACATCTTGCTCATCTTGACTAAATTCTTTGAAGAACCATTTCCTCTGTTTTGAACCCAAAGCAGGGAACAAAACTCTTTCACAAGGCCATAAGGCCCTCTTAGATTAATGTGAGGGGCCACAAAGAATGATCATCTTCGGATCAATGTGGCCTCATTAAAACTGCCCAGAGTGATGAGAGCTACAATGAAAGTGTGATCCTTTTGAGGTGCTGGAAAGTGGAAAAGTTTCTATTTCATCACTAATTTTGGTCAAGACGCTTCCCCTTCTTTGTCCTGATCACGTATATGATTTGTGTATTTAGACTGTGGACTATGCATAGCTGAAAATACTCTGTATTGCACGAGAAACATGTATACAGTGTCCGATAGTAAGAGCAGGAATATATTCTATGGAATGGAATACATGTATTATGGAATTAGGTATTAAAAAACCCACCTCCCCCAGATGCTCTTCCTCGCCGCTCCTGCGGGAGAGCCCCAGGATGCAGCTCACCTGAGGCCTTCGCTAGTTCAGGGCAAAGTCTCTCGGGGGAGGCTAAAGAGCAAGAGCCTTTTGTACACAACTGCTATTTCTTCACCTGTCCTGTGGAGCCAGAACAGGGCAGTGGGAGAAATTCCCAGAAAAGCCTTATTAACCTCACTTGTCTAAAACACCCGTGTTTGTAACCCAGTGTGCATTTCCCTCATTCTTACGTAAAATGGGATATTCTTCCTTTCACAAAGCATAGCCTTTTTACAGCTCACCACAAATTCCTAGCAGGTGGAAGAGCTTTTGGAGCAAAATTCTTTTTTTTTTTTAATTGACAGTGAAGTTTTGTTTAAACAAGTTTATTAAAACAGAAATTAACATTTTCTTTACCTTTTTGTTTCTAACTGAAAATCTCAATGTTGTTTCAGAACTTGTTTTCAACACCTGGAATCGTAACAGGAGGTAGGTTCCAACCTGAAGCAAGACTGAATGCGGTTTATTTTCCTTGTATTTAAGAGTCGCAGATAACAAAGCAAAGAGAAACACACCTCTTGAGCCGCTGTCCTGAAGGGTTTGTTCAGGTTCAGCTGATGAGAGCATCCCACGTCCTCCAAGAGGTGCTTTGCTACTCGGTGTGCTCAGGTGCTTCCAGAGCACCCGGGAACGCCAGCGCTGACGGACCTGGCAGCCGCCGCGCTCCCATGGGAGCCCTTGAGGCTTACAAGGAGAACACGGGCACGGGGAATTTCTACACGGCGCCCGGTCTGTTTCGGGCCTCCTGTCCCCACCACGCACGGACAAGGACGAGGAAGGGTACTGCTCTCTAATGGCTGAGCTTGGCGAATGGCCAGATCTAATTTAGACTCCTCAGCAAACTACTGTAGAGGAGGCCAGCTCTTGTGAGCCCCATCCTCTCAAAACCAAGAAACAAATTAACAAAAGCTACACATTTTAACCTGAAAATGCCTTTAATCTTTAGACAAGCTCGTGTTTGGTGTCCCGCCGGCTTGCCGGGTGCTGCTTCAGCCGGGCGGGCGGGTTTCTGAGCACGCGCTGGCTCGCTGCCCGCGGGCTGCAGCGCCCCTGGGTACCCCTGCCCGCCCGCTGCCGGCAGCTGGTGGCTGCTGTGGGCTTGTCACAGCTGGCTGAGAACCAGGGCGGCCCGATCTGAGTGTCCCACAGCTCTGTTCGGAGAGGCCTGCGAGGTGCGGAGATGCTGAAGTCCGTAGCAAGATGAGATTAAAACCGAGGCT
>VWPW01015278.1:50675-58765 GCA_013389825.1 Crypturellus undulatus
TGGTTTGTCTGAGCAATTAGCTTTTTGCGTGTTCGTTTTTTTCCTAATTATTGGAACAAGGAGCTGAAGGTTGAGCGGACAGCAGAGAGCTGAGGCAGGAGGGAAGACAGCCCCTCTGCTAGGTGGGTCACGGAGCAGCCTGCTGCGGCGGGTGCCCGCGGCAAGGCCTGCGGGTACACGTGTCCCCTGTCCCACGGGGAAGATGCCACCCAGCTGCCACGGAGCCTGGAGGGCATGGGAGGTTCCTGGCCTCGGCAGGTCCCTCTGGCCTCCTTCCAAAGGAGGGGACCTGCGCTGGGAAGAGAGAGGCAAGAGGGAAGGCTGTTCGCTCCGAGGTGTCTCCCTGTGCGTAACCAGGTAAATGTTTTGTAAACACCGCTGTGTCTAACGCAGATAAGCAGTGGGGCGATAGGAGTGTCTGACCCGCTCGGGAGCCCCGATGGAGAGGAGCTGCCTTCCTCCCCGGCGGTGCCGGCAGGTGCCCTGCAGTGCAATCCCACTAGAAAATATGCAATCCCTGCAATCCCACTAGAAAATATGGAGCAAGCAGGGGGCTTATTATAACTTAGCAAGTGCTGCAGAGCACTTGTGCAAACACTTCAGTAGCGCAGGTGGGTCCCGCGCAGACACGACCACGGCGATGCAGCATCGCGCGGGGAAGATGGGCTTTCTGCTTTGATACAGCAGTAACGACCGCTGGGAGCGATGCGAGGCTCCAGTCTGACAGCCAGGAGAGGAGAAAATCTGTGAAACATCTTGGGCAAAAAGTCCGTCACCCACCAGGATAAATGCAGTGGCTCTGTTCATCTCCAGCAGCTGGCCCACGGTTTGGTCGCATTGCCGAGAGCGGATTCTGGCAAATTTACCTTTCCTCTAGGCGGGGTAATGTCCCTCGGCCTCTCCCACTGGATGATTTTGAGAGCAGCAGGAGTCCTGGAGGCTGGGCCTGGCTGGCCGCTGCGCACAGCAGCTGCCGGAGCGTGCCAGGCCGTGCCGTGCCATGCCGTGCCGTGCCAGGCCATGCCAGGTGTGCGCCACCGCAGGCACAGCTCAGCACAGGCTCGCGGAGCAGCTACGGAGGGTTCAGGAGCCGAATCCCAGCTGATGGATGGAGGTCTTTGGAAGGAAGAGCAGGAGCTGTACGTGTCTCCCCGTCAGGCTGCAAGCACAGCCCAGCAAGGTGGGCTAGAGGATGTGCCAGGCCCTCCCACTCGCCCTTGCCTGGGAGATGGAGGTGCTGCTGTTCCCCCGGTCACAAATAAAAGCTGGCGTCTCGGCCGCTCTCACTGTTTCTTCCTTCGGGTGCTGCAGGAAGGACTTGGTTTTACTCCAGCTACTTGCTTGAAGTTAGTTCTGTGTTCAGAATCTTAAAATCATCATCATGCATTTGCGACATTTTTGGTGCGCTGGCAAATATAAAGCTGGGTGAAAAAAATGTATAGCTAATACCTTGGATTCTATTTGCCAGATAGGTCGAGTTTGAAGCCACGGGGACTGCAGTTTATGCCTGATTTGATGCGCACGAGTAAGCCGATTGAATTCAAAGTTCAGCATCTGTGCAAGGCTTCAAGAACAGGGACTTGGTTTGTAAAGGGGCCGCTTTTTCCTCTTGCACCGCTGCGAGGACCGAGAGAATGCTTTGCTTTTGTTGTCTTGTCTCATTTTAGTCTGAAAGAGAAACAGCTGCCAGGGAAATGTGAGGATGTGACCTGTTTCAAGAACCTCTCAGTCTGTTTGTAAGGGAAGTGAGAATTGAAAGCGACCTTATCTTCTAGCATAAATATTTGGAAGTAACATTAATACATTATAGTAATGGGCTATTATTAAATGCTCTGGTGCTTAATGTCACACTATGGTAGAAATCACTTGATAACAAATTAAAGCAGATTTTTTATCCTAATTACTATAGTTCTAGAGGATACAGTCGGTTAGGCAGCATTAGCTTTAAGGACTTGTGCAATTTTTTAAGACACAGACCTTTGGAGAATAGCCAGTACTCCTGAATGCGCTACATGTGTTCTGAGGGGTCTTTAACTAAATCTTTTGTGCCTCGGTTGGAAGTAATTAACGTTTCTACTAAACTTTCAATAATTCATACTTTTTTTCAATTACAGCTGCAGCTTTGTTTAAAGTACACTCAACTTCTCTGTAGGTGCATGCAGTGCGGGGACCAGATGAAAACGATGTAAGTGCTCCAGGAATCCTGTAACATGAACATTAATAATCTCCGTGAGTAGCCACGTGCAGGTTGGGCTAGGAGATCAACAGGAGCACAAGGGCTCCGAAAGACATGAAAATTTTTCTTGCTAAGTCACTTTCCAAGACGCTGTCCCACCTTCCTGCTCGTTAACAAGATCATTAACAAGTCCCATATGGTCTCCTATCTTCAGCAGGCTAGCACAGGCCCAAGGAGCATTGCTTGGGGAGCAGGGAGAGAGCCAAGAGAGGGAGGAGAAACATCTTCAGCAACCCTTGCCCAGGTCCTGCTGTGGGTTTAAACCAGTGTCCTGCTTCCTCAGCGATGCATCCCGAGGCAGGGACCTAAAATAGACCTGGACTCACTGTGGTGTGGTGGATACATACCACTGTCCTTTCCCAATCCCCTTCAGGAACTTCAGTGCTAAAACAAAGCTAAAATCCTATTATATTCCTCTCTTTCCTCCATTTCAAAACCTGTAATGCAGGAAAACAAAAACAAAAAAAAAACTCTTGCGGTTGCAATCAAACAGCAGCATTAATCTGCCCTGTTAATCTGAGCTGTTGGTTGTGCCAAGTGGTATTTTGTGGTCTGCTTTGAGGAGTCCGTGCAGCCTCGTCTCCAGCTGGTGGAAGTGAATTCTCCTACACCCACCGAACATCTCATATCCCTATTCTCTTGGCCGTTTTTCTTAAACACTCACTAAAATGCTGGAGAAGTTGCTGTTGGCGTTGGTGACATCATGTCCAAATTTTGATTATGAATGTTCTGTCTGGCAGATTATTAGAAAGTAGCTGTTAGTAAAAAAAAAAAAAAAAAAATGGCATCGAGTCCACAACTTCTGTAAATTCTTTGAGTTCCCTGGAAAGATACAGCAGAAAGCCCACAAAAAAAAAGTGTCTGCAGATGTTCTGCTATTGCTTCTGCACTCCTGGTTAGCGTGGGGTAAGTAGAAGAACAGAGCCGTCATCCGTTTCTATCCTGGTGTGTAACTTAGTGGTACAGTCATGTATATAAGCAGTGTTCCGTTTTGTTTCTTAAAGAGCCTTTAATAATGCAAGACACCTTAAGAAAATATATAATAGCGTGCAATTTGCTTAAGAATACGCAGTGTTTCCCATTTGAGCTGCTGCTGCCTCCTGAAAGCTGCGGCGGGGAACATGCCCTCTTTGAACGGGAAAGTGTTTCCCCTCCGTGCACGGTGCCAGGATGCATAAAGCAGGGCTGGGGATGTGCACACGCAAAGTGAGGCTGCAGCAAAGCCTGTTGTAGTGAAGTTATTGAGCTCCTCTGCGTACGGCGGTGAGTCGCTGCTGTGGAAGCAGCTCCTCTGGCTTCCCGGTAGCCTGCAGCTCCTCTCCTCGCTCTCGCTTGGCCTTGCCACGGCGGGGCTGGGCTTGTGCTCTTGCTTGGACTGTCTGCAGGAGGCGTTGGGGGAACCGCCGAGAGGAACCTCCGAGAGCTGCAGAGCCCCCCGGTACCCACGGCGAGGCTGCAGGGCCTGCCCCAGCCTGTGCTGCTTTCCCCTGGACCCTGCTTCCATGTCCGCATCAGGGTATTGCAACGCGTTTGGCAGGGGCTGCACTTTAACCCAGGAAATCAGCCCTGCAGAGGAAGCAGAGCCTCGCTGTGAAGCTGTGGGCTTGTGTTGGGTTCAAGGTACCGATTGAATCGGCAAGATGCCAGATAGCCCAGGCAGCTCTTGGCTCTGCAGGATTCCCCCCGCGTCCCCTATGCTCCCAACCACAGAGCTAAAGGCAGCGTTCCCAGGCCGGGTCTTGTGGAAGACGAGGGACATCGGGAAGGAGCCCGAGCAGAGGCACCGAACCTGGACAGCTGTTTCCACCGGGACAGCTCTGAAACAGCCTGTGTGGAGCGTGGGGAATCCCCATGCTGTACCGCTTGGTTTGGTAACATTCAAACCCACCTGTAAGGCAGGGACTCGGCGGCATGCTGGATTTGAAGATGATCATAGGAAAAAGAAACCATCTCATTCTTTAACTGTTTCCTTTTCCCCTCTTCAAAGTGAGGTTGGTGACATCTACTTAACTCTCACGGCCCTGAGGGCATTCATTTGAATGGAAGGGGCTTGAGGACGATGCTGTCGGTTGCATTTACTTACTTATCCCTGCGCGCGTTGCGTGAGAGGCCGCTGCATTGGCCTCCCGGGCTCCGGGCCCGCAGGGGCTGCCGCTGCGGTACCGACGCGCACAGCTCCCGGCTGCGGGGCACCGCGGCAGCGCTGCAAACCAGAGCCAGCGCCGCCGACGCAGAGAGCTGCCCCGCGCCCCGGCAGCTGCAGCGGCTCTCGCCGCTGTGCCGCCTTCTGTTTTTTTTTTTTCCTTTTTCTCTTCTCTGCTTTCTCCAAGTCTAAATGTTCTTAGCTAATTTACCACATCAAGGTGCAAAATTTCTGCCTTGCAGTTTTTCAGTTTTGAAGGCCGCTAAAAGCACTGGCCAACAAACGCTCAATTTCCAGTAAAAACTCGGTACCCTCCCGAAGTGGCAGCCCATATGGTGAAAAGCCACAGACCAGCCTGGGCTGACCGAACGCTTTCATCTCGCTATTTCAGCTGAGTAATGATTCCTATGGCTCAGCCTCCCTCGTGCCCCTTCCCGCTGCTTTATTTCCTAACACAATGGTAACAGGATCCAAGATGGGGGCATTCAAACCCCACTTGTTTCTCTGTGATTTTTTCCCCTTTTCTGAGGACATGACCCTTTCACATACTGTTTTGTTTTCGTATTTTGCTTTCCCAAATCTTAATCGCATTGTGGAATGTATGGAGGCAGCAAATGAATGATACTTAAAAATGATATAATTACATTGTCAGTAAATACGAGCCGCTCGTATTCGTGTTGTAATGAAAAGGCTATCCGCCCGCTCCCGGGGGGAAAAGGCAAACCAACATTGGGTCAAATATTTACAAAAGACAATAGTAAACAAATAGGGGGCAATCAATGGTTCTGGTGTCTGCTGAGACTACAGTGAAGCCTTGTGCTTCACAGAGAGCTTCTGCGCTCGCCGTGTGCGCCGGCCTCCCTGCACTCCTGCCTTTGCTCGGGGTCTGCTGGAGCGCCCTGGGGCACGTGCTGGGCTTGAGCCCTGTCCATTTACCTGCAGCAGCAACACTCAACCTAGAGAGAGGCAGTTTGCAGTTGTATGCGAGCGCGTAAGGAAATGCTGAGCTCATCTATCCCCTCGAATCGACAAAGGCAACACTAGCTGGTAAAAACTGTTGGGTACTTATGTATAAGGAGAAAATCCGTGTACGGTAACCTCAAAGCAGCAAGAATGCAATTTTAACATAAGCTGTTGCCAGTGTGATATGAAATTAACTTTCTTGTTGGTGTATTAGGTGCCAAGGAATCCAAGGTCTCAGCCAGAGAACAGCCTGTTTGGTTTGTATTTTTTGTATTTTTTCTTTTGCAAAATTTGAAAAGAAAATGCTGTGCTGTTGGCATCAGAACAGCACAGGAAAAATGGAGTAATAAGTGATTTAAGATCCTCTATAGCCTGTTTCGCGGTATTTCTCACCTATGTGGACCCACATGTTTACTCTTTTAAACTTCCAATCGATTGTGGTCATATTAGAGTGACACTCCTCATCTTTCAGAAACACTAGGGAGCTCTCGAGGGAAAGCAGGGCCCTGGGTAAGAACATTTTGCTGGGATGGGGACGGGGAGGCACGGCTTTCCCACGAAGCAGCATCGCTGTCCGCAACTTTAGATTCTCCCATGCGCCTTTTCCCCCAGCTCTAGCTCGAAGGACATTTTCGCTCTCCCGGAGGCGCCGCGGAGCGCTGGCCGCCTGGGATGTGGCGAGCCGGGAGCCTCCCGCACAGCCCTGCGCGGGGCTGGAAGACGGAGCTGATGCTGCAGAGAGAGCCCTCGCGAGCCCGCATGCATTTTGAATGTGGGCCTCGCAGAGAAAGTGCTACGGAGGCGACTTGAACATCTGGTCACTTCATTCGAGTATTTCTTAATTTATAAGGGTATGAAAATTTGAACATGATATTTGAGATAAAGTCACCAATCCGATAAGACTGTCGTTCCCCATGAATGAGCATTGGCCTTGTGAATACGGGATGGAACTGTTATTGTATCAGCTGTGCCTGCAGCTCATTAGCCATGTACATTTTTGAGCTGGAAATCTACTTCATTTACGATACCAAACTTGTGTGCGGGTGTCCCAGGCTCCTCGCTGCCGTCTCAGAAAGCAGAGCTGCAGGACACACAGCGAAGACTGTGCTCCGTCCTGCGGGCGTGCGGTTTGAGGAGCGGAGGACCCCGCGTAGCAAGCAGCGAGAGCAGAACTGCAAGAGGGGCAGCCGGGTTGCAAGCAGCAACCCCTTCCAGCTCGAGAGGAGAAACCTCGCCGGGCCTCGGTGGCCTGCAAAGAGCTGGGTCCTCGAAGAGAGCCCGTGAAGGGCCTCCAAATGTGGCAACGGGGTAAAGTGGCGACGTGGTGCTGGCCCCCTTGCCTGGTATGGGTGCTGTGGAATCAGGAGGAGTTGAATCTGTAGAGAGTTAAAAATATCAATGCTGTTGTTTTATGGGAGCCTAGGAGGGCACCAGCTTCGTGCAGTGGTGGCCCATCTAGTGTGTGGCCAGCTAGCAGGGAGAAACCTTGGGCAGAAACCCTTGGCTCGGTGAACTTGGTGTGAAGAAGCGTTTCCCGAGCACGAAGGCATGTTCCTCCTCTGCCTCTGCCCCGTAACAGAATTACAGCAAACTAGAGAAGAGAATTCTCTTAATCAGAAGAGTCAATTGGGGAATCATTAGCTCCGATTTTAAACACTATTTGTAATTTGCTTTAGGGTCTGTAGCCTAATTCTTTCCTTTGAGTTAATTAAAATATGTTTGAATGTGACAGACATTTCCAAATGTCCCTGCCATCCAGGAGGAAGGGTAGTTTTTTTGTCATCCCCCTTCAAGTACAGAGGCTCTGAGCGCAGAAGAATTTCACTACAATGCTGCAAGGTTGTTTACCTTAGCTCCTTCACAAAAGATAATCCAACAAATTACATTAATTATAAACCAATATGTTCTGTTCAATTCCCACATGAGCCAAACCTGGGTATGAGCATCTGCTCTTATTTTCTGAGCTGGGTTTTGAGGACAAGACTCACAACAATGCTCAATCCATAATTAACAGAAAAATTAAAGATGCAACATCCCTTGCATCCTGCTTTTTGAAGCAGCATGTTTAAAAATATACATGCACTGTCCTGGCAGTTTTTATTCAACATAAGAAAAAAAAAAAGACAATACTCTATTGTTACCCCTAGTGTGTTTTTGTTTGTTTAAAATATTTACATTTATGTTAGGCTTAAAATAAACATGTAAATACTTTCCATAAGAAAAAAAAAATCATAATTCCCTCTTGTGTCACATTTTTTCTTTTCAATTGTTCCTCTCCCTCCCCCCAAAGATGACCTCTTTTTATAAAATGTGGTTTATTCTGCATTAAGCATATTGTTTCCTTTATGAAAAGAGCGCTGGTTGGACTACTTCTTACTTTATTTTTTTAAGTGCCATATTTTTTCAGTTTCATTCCATAACAGGAAACAAAAGAGAACGTGATGGTTTGACCTGGTTACCAGAGAAGCGCTTGGCTAACGAAGCTCCCACTCGCGTGATGCCAAATTCCGCGGGTCGCCGTGGCGAGCGGGCCTGGATGGTCGTGCC
Source organism: Crypturellus undulatus (assembly GCA_013389825.1). NCBI lineage: Eukaryota > Metazoa > Chordata > Aves > Tinamiformes > Tinamidae > Crypturellus > Crypturellus undulatus. The sequence goes on from VWPW01015278.1 coordinate 58,565, forward strand.
CATGCGCGCGGCCCGGGGCGCCGCGGGAAGCGGGCGCTCCGCTCCGGGCACGCACGTGTATGGCGCCGGAGCGACCGGGCGCCACTCCGGAGATTCCCAGCCGCGCCGTCCTGTTCCTGGCGGAGGCCCCGTTGGGAGGCTGCGTGTCCCGCAGGCAGGACCTGCCCCGGGGAACCCGCATCGCGCTGCGGCCAGGACGGG
>VWPW01015278.1:58803-82422 GCA_013389825.1 Crypturellus undulatus
GTCCCGCGCCGGGCACGGAGCCGCGGCCTCCGCGGGCCCGCCGGCTGCCGGCGTTCATGCGAGCCTTGTTTTAATGAATAAATAATTGACAGGAAAACAATAGAAATTCATTAACTGCAGGAAAAAATAACACGCGCGCTTAGCGTGTCGAGAAGCGTTTCTGCCGCAGAGGGAGAGGGGCCGTTTCTCTGCCGGCCGAGGCTCCGTGGGCCTCGCCGCGCGCTCGGAGCCGAGGGCGCTGCTCCGGAGAAGGGCGGCGGGACCTTCCCTGCAGCACGGCCCCGGCCTCGCTGTGATGTCAGGGTCTGCTAAACCCCCGGGTGCTGCAACTTCATTCTGATGCTCTCTGTGTTCCTTCGAAAAGTCCCTCGCTCTCCTGGTCGAAGCGGTGAGCGCTCTTAAAAGGAATAATCCCCCCAGCCCTGTGCTCAGCCCTTGCCCGCTCGCGAGGGCTCCGAAAACGGCTCCCGAACGGCACGGTGTGAACTCCGCGTGCCCGGAGCGCGATATCGAAAACACCCGGAGCTAGATCAGATCAAACCGGCTTTGCACCGCAAATACTCAGAGGCTGCTCTTGTTTGAAGGCTCTTCTTGCCAAATCCCATCTTCCGACACTGAACCACTTTAAAAAAAAAAATATATATATATATAAATGAAAAAGCAGTGCCTCGTGTGTGTATATTTATGCAGCTGAATTATTTTTGATCATATTTTATACAAAAATATTGCCTTTTGGCAGGGAGTCAGCTAGTAGGTGTTGGATGCAGAATGTATTATAACGTTATGAGCGACTGCAAATGACACTTACACCCCATAAATCTGGTAAGAAAGCGTTAAGGTTGAAAAATCAAGGCCTCCGAAGTTGGGAAATGACAGAATTAATAATTGGTGCGTGGGTATTTGTGGTCTCGGGTACGTGACTGCAGGCTTCGTGCTCAGGACGTGGCTCCTCCAGCGTGTAGGTGGTTGGTTCCTCACATCGGGTGGGAGTTTTCGGCGACGAAGCCTGCAGAGCCCCGTGTCCGTGCTGGACTTGGGTCCGTGCTGGACTTGGGTCCATGCCGTGGGGCTGGCGCAGGGAGGCCGGTGTCCGCGGAGGGACACGCTCGAGGGCCGCGCGCTGACAGGTCACACGAAGTGCAGCGAGGGTGGCCCCATTTCCAGACCAAGGAGGGTGCATCCGTGCCGCTTCCAGCCCAGGTCAAGAATCCCTACCCCTGCTTGGAAGATTTCGTATTTCTGTTGTTTAAATGACTTGCGAATGAGGCTCCATAACCTCCCACAGACGATTTGTCTTGGTATTTAGCTACCCTTATTTTTTTTTTCTCCTCTTAATCATAATCAAAGTGATGCTTGCTGTGAATCAAGGCAATTTCTCCGCGTGCGGTTCCTAATATTGCTGGAGAGCAATTACTCAGTGTCTTTTTCATAACCTCCTTTGGAAGAGCCTTATCGTGGAATCTGGTGTTTCTAAACAAAGGTTTACAATAAAAGCTGTCACTTGGAGCTGAGACTCCCAGCGCAGAGGAGCGTCTGTGTGCTCCTTCCTCGGCTTCGCCATGCAGAACCCTTTGGAGCTCGCCACAACTCGAGAGGAAACCCTTGGGAAGCGTTTCTGTATTATTGGATTTGGGAGTTATTTTCAGTTATTGGGATATTAGGTTTCTACATATTATAGTTGGCTTAAGCTTTCTTATTTGCTTGAGGTTTTCTTCTCTTAGGACTTTTTTTTTTTTAAATAGAATTCTATTTTTTTTAGATCTTTCTATTTTAAAGCAGTGTGTTCCTTACACTTGGATTCCTCCTTAGAGTCACTTTACTTACCAGAGGATTAAATGACATGTCTACATGTGTAGAGGGTTTAATAAAATTGAGTGGCATTTATTGAATGATCTTCTTTTTCCTTTATTTACAAAGCGCACCAGGGTATTATTACTCACTAAAGCTCGAGTTCAGTTTTTATCTGAGGTCCTGGCTTAAGCGAGGGACCAAGTTAAACAAGAGCATCATTGTATTAAAGAGTAGGAACCCTTAAAACTTGTGCAGTAAATGAGTAAAAAAACGCCACTGGCAGCTCACCCCATCCTGGCCCAGCGAGCTGCGCCCGGAGCAAGGAGCCACCACTGCCACCCAGGAGCCACCACTGCCACCCAGAGCCGCAGCCGCGTGGGGCGTCCTCCCGGGCTGCTCCACTGCGGTAAAAATACACTGTCCCTTTTATTGCATTTAAAACACGAGTCTGTTATAAAACAGCTGGCGGCTCGGAGGGTGTGCAAATGTGTGTATGACAGCGCGTGCTTTTACTTTTTAATGACCTGTTTCCCCCGGCTTCCTCCTACCTCCGCGGCCTGTTGGCATCGTCACGCTGACGCGGGGCAGCGACGCTCGGAGGAGAGGAGGCCCCGAGCGATGCCCTGCGCGGGGCGATTGCATGGACGCCCCTGCGGAATTCCTGCTCTTGTCGCCACTGTGGCCACGGGTAACGCAGAAATACCTAAACTGAAGCAAGAGGCAAAATGTGAAGCCGTGCAGCTAAGTTACCCGAGAAAAAAATCTTGGGACGTTAATTTTAACTCACGCTCTAGCAGGCAAAGTGACCCCTTATGTGTTCTGTTGGGATCCCTGGCATCTGCTATCCTACCTGCTCTAATGAACAGGGTTTTCTGTCTCCATTTCTTCACTAGAAAAACTGGCCTGGAACTGCAACTTTTTGAAAACATGAAAGAAAATGAAGGGGGGGAAAAAAAGGGGCTTTTAGGAGCTCAGGTTATTCTGTTTAGCCGTGCACAGTAGATCAAGTTTTGGGTCCCCCAGTACTGGTCACCTGATGCTCTTTCCTGGGCGGTTATGGGATAACTCTCTGTTTTCCTTCTCCCCTTGCAGGTCTCCCTTTTCCACCCTATTCTGCACCCCTTTCCCCAAGTTCTGGTATAGGTAAACCTGGTCTAGGAACTGTAGCTCCGCAATGGAGAGTCAGATGGTATTAAACGGGTCAGTTTTCTGAAGCCCTACAGAAATACTCCGGCCTCTCTTCCGACACGCTCCCCGGGACCTCTTGTCCTTGCGAAGCAGCCAGGATGTGCCTTTCGCTTCCGCCGCCTTCCCTTGCTCTGTCTCTCATCTCTGCTGGGTTCTTTCACATCTCTTCAGAAAGACCTGGAAAAAGGCAAGGGGAAAACAGGACAAGCTCAGACCAAACGACACGCTGCCGCCGTCTTGCTCGGCGGCCCAGGTTGCTTCCAGAACAGCCTCCTCTTGGGTGTTCCCACCTCGGCTAAGGTACCGCTGTGCGTGTGCATGGGTCAGCACTTCTGCCTCAGTGGCCATAGCCCCAGCTGGGATAAACCTAGTTTTTCTTGAGTTTTCCCTTTAAAAGTCCTACCTCAGCTAGCTGAGATCTTGAAGGACATGTGCAAAATCCAGCTCTAATTCTTTGGAATAACCTCCTGCGCTGCTCATTGACCTGGGCTGTATCAGTTACCCAGCGAGTAACCAGGCAGGACAAGACCAGGTACTTGGCCTCAATGCATACAACACCATAAACACAGTTCGTCTGTGATAGTCCTCATGAAATAACCTTTATATTAATATATATATATTTATATATATGGGAAACACAGAGGACTGGCTCTTCCATTCTTTCCTTTGAAAAAATAATCACAAAAAATGGTCTTTGAAACTGTAAGTGGATGATTCTGCTTCTTTTTGCTGTTCTTCTAAGCTGACCACTCATTACCTGAACCTAAATTTGTCAGCTTCAAGGGTCTTGTTAACATAAAATTGAGACAAAAACAACTTGTAAAGTGTAAAATTTATGAAAATAAAAATAGATGAATATTTGATGAAGCATCCATAAAGAGACTTAATTGCTCATGTGTTATTTATAAGTGTAGGGAACAATTTATCTTGTTTTTACCTTTTAAAGCTGCCCCTGAGAGCAAGCAGAGCCACCTCGGAGGGAGGGAAGGGCGGGTGTTTCTTCCTGTGTCCTGTTTTTCTCTTCAGTGGAGCTTGGGGAAGGAATTCTCTGCTTTGGACCCGCATCTTCCCTGCAGACCGGCTCTTTGCCTCTCCTCGCGGAGGTCAGAGAGGAGAATTTTGTATTGTAAATTAGGTAAATCGCAAAACCTTCTAGAAAGCTTCTGGTTAAAGTGTTAGTTTTGCAGGAGTGTGCACGTGTTATGTAAAAAACGAATCGCAGTATATTTCTTGCGTTCTTATGGATGCACGAAGGCAGTGTTCTCTTCCTCTCATGAGCGGCCCTGGTCAGCAAGAGAGTTTATTTTATTCTATTTTTTATTGTTTTTAAAAGAAACCTATTCATGTGGAAGAGATTTGGATAGCACCGGCAGATGAAACCTCTCCTTTTCCTCCTCCAGGAAATAGAACTTGGCAGCGACTGTCAATACAATAGAAAATGTTTCCATGTTCCGCCAGGAGAACAGGTACTTAAAGGGGCTTCTCATTAATGAATGTTGTTCCAGACAATAATGCGAGGTGTAAAAGTCACTTTGCCAGAGATCAACTTTTGATAAATGTATTTAAATTTCATTATTGACTTTTAAAGTATGAGAACCATTGTTGAATAGGTGCAACTGAAAACATGTTAAATAGCCTTCAACTGTTCACATTTGTATTGAGCATCATCTCCAGGAGTGACATTTCGTGTTACCATGGAAACAAATTTGACATTTCAAAAATACATTTATTGCTGGGTCACCAAGATGGGAATTCTGAAAGAAAAAAAGGTCAGAATATTTGCCTGTCGCAGAGAGATTATATAGTTTTCGTTTCTTCGCAGGAATACAGCAATAAATGGTATCGTCGTAAAATAGCAGCCTCCAGCTTGATCCAGTTTGAAAATATTTTGACAAGATGGTGGCAGTGTTACAGGTCAATAAAACGTGTCTGAATCGCGGGGATTTTGCAACGTGATTAAAACTGTTTCTTGGATCAAGACCTTTTCTGGATCTATTCATGTTCCTAAGGACTTTCAGTCACGGGTTTCATAATCACAGAATCTGTTCTGTACTTTAACAACTCTCCTTTTGGAAGACGCTTCAGATAGATGTCAGGCTTTTATTTCATATTCAGGAAGAAAAAAATTGCTCTCTTCTATTGGGATTATGCCAATATTTTGTCCCCGATGAGCCCGTGTTCTGACGAGCGTCCGCAGCGCCGCGGAATGAATCTTCGTTTCGTGCCGGTTCCTCGCGCGCGCCCCGTGTCTCTGTGTGAACCCGCCCTGGCAGGAGCAGCAGCTGTGCAGGCGCACGCCGTCGCCCGTGACGTCCGTTCGCCTGTACCGCGTGCGACCTTGGGCAGCGGAGCCCGCGCGCGGCGAGATGCCGAGCGGGGCTCTGCCCTCCCGCCGCAGAACGGCCCGCACGGGCGGCGGGAGCGGCACCCGGCAGCCCCCAAAACCCGTGTTGGACGATCCCGAGATCCCGAGATCCCGAGATCCGTACCCGTGCTCATGGTGCTGAGCAAAGCCACGCTGAGCCGTGAATGCAAAGGCAGGGGTTAACACGTTAAGCAAAAGCCCAGCTCGCTGCAGAGCGAGCAGGGCTGCTTCCCTGCTGTTAGCAGCTTCGAAGGGAGCTCTCATAGTTCAGTGCAGCTCGTTGAAGTTGTGTGTTTCTGGGCTGAGGTTGCCTTATGCAGCTAGGTGTGTGCAAAATTGCAGCCCCGAATTATTACCAGAATTGCGGTCTTCTATAGAGTTACATGCAAAAAAAAAAAAAAAAAAAAGCACATGGTAGAGTGCAGAGTTGGACACGTGCTTATTAATGAAAAACAGCCAAGGATAAGAATAATGTGATTTTTCTTGCTAGGAATTCACCATTTCATGCTAGCATTCAAGGGGTCTTAGAGAGACTGGGATCTCTGTTTGAGTCAGGGCACACCTGTAGGGAGAAAGTCCTCCTTCCAGATGCTTCCAGATGAGAACGTGAGATGCTCTTAAGCGGACCAGTGATGATACCCACTATCTCTTCCTTCTTGCCTTCTTGTTATCATTGCAATTCTCACTTTCTCTTTTTGACTTTTTTTTCTCCATCTCCTTTGGCCTGTGGATTTAACTGCTGATGACTATCCACATCAATCTAGTAGCAAGAGGGTCCTGAGGCAGCTTGCGCTTTCTTAGCTTTACCTGGTGCATTATCCATAGTGAATGATCCTCGCTGCGTCTAAACTTTGGGAGGCAGGAGAGTAGAGCACACAAAGGAGGGATGCTGGCAGCGACAAATCAGGAGAAAACCAGGGTGAGTGTCATTTCTGAATCTCTTCCATGTGCAAGGGGCCTGCTCTTTGCCTTGTGCAGGTAAAGAGCCTTGTGCCGCGCATACACACACCCTTTGCTGTGCCTGTGCCGTAGCTACAGACTAAGCGCACTGGGGTGGCTGAAAACTGAATCCAAAGCTCCCTAAGGCAAGGTCAAAGGTGCCTCGGACTCCCCACTCTTCCTGGTAATCCCTGTGCTTCCAAATCAAGGAGGAGGTTTGTCCTTTTGCCCACATGCTCGCTGCGAGAGTTTATATACGGGTGATTTTCTGCTGTGATTTTGTAAACATGTCTTAGGGTTGAGCTAGCCGTGTCCTCACAACTGGCTGGCTTGGCTGGGATTTGCTCCCGTTTGCAGAGTAGCCAGGTTAGCCTGTCTCTCAACTCTACCCTCTTCATTATTTGCTACTCTTCCAGTCTCATGTCACCAACCTCCTTTATTCCTTATGATTTTTATCTTTTCTTGCAGGTCACCGAGAGTAGAACGTTGACCTGCAACCTGAGGCCCTGCTCAGGAGCCTCCCGGCTGCTCAGCGAGGGACTTCTCCGTGTTTTGGGGTCTGTTAGCTCATTTCTAGAGGATTCGTATGCGGCAGGCTGGCTCTCTCGTGTTGCCCTAGTATCTTGGCCAAAATGTCAGGCAGCTACCAAGTCCAGTGCCTTTGTAGAAATATATGTCTATTACCTCAGTACTATTACATTTATTGGCCACACTAATTTTATTTAGAGAAAAGATGTCAAACTAATTTGACGAGCTCTGGTTTCCATAAACCTTTGCTGCTCAGTATTAGTTATATTACCTTCCTTTAATTTTTAATTGATTGAATTCCATATCTGCTCTTCCATTATTTTACCTGGACTGCTCCTCATTGTGTAGGTCAGTATTTGCTTGGCCCTTTCCATTTACCTTCCTAAAGTATTGCTGCAGCATATTTTTTTTCATTCATCTGTTTCTATCCCAGTATCCAAAGAGTTCTTGAAAAGCAGAGCCATGATCCTTTTCTTTTAAAATTCATAAATGAGAATTTTTGGGATCAGCTAAATTTAAAACATTCAACTTTAGCAGCTGCTTGGTTATTTTTCCCTAGTAGAGAATTTAAATATGTATTAGCCAATAAACCCTTTTCTGCATTAATATTAAGTCCACCCCCTGTTTCTAGATAGCAATGTAACAATAACTTTGTTCTTAATACACTTAGAATTCTTTATTGTCCTTCTTCTGCTCATCACAGTTTCTCTTGTGTATTTATCATTTTCTACAGTTTCTAGTTTTTGATTTATATTTATTACTACCAGCTTTTTTCCTTCCGTTTCTATTTGTGTGTGTGTGTGTTTCATTTATTCTGGTTGCTCTGACTTCCCCTGAGCCAGGTTGAGTTCCTAACCATTGTGGCCTTTTTTTTTCCTGATTGTGGCTTTTGGGCATCTAGTAATACATTCTTAAGTAGCTCCCAGTTATCATTCATGTTTTTCTATTTAAATTCTTTCCCCTAACTGATTGGGTCCATAATTGTTTTCAGCTTTGGGAAACTGCCTTTCTAAACTACCACGCGGATAACGTACTAGCTTGAGCTTTGCTCCGCTCGCGTGTTCATGTAATCAAGTCACGATCACTTGTATATGAGCTGCCACTAATTCTTCGTTCTGTGATCGGTTCCTCTTTATCTGTCAGAATGAGGTCTAGCGGAGCATTCCCCAGCGCTGGATCCAATCTTTGTTGAGTTAGGAAGTTGTCGGTTATAATTGCTGGGAATTCCTCGGATGTTTCCTCACCCCAGCCCTCCCGCGGCGCTCAGGTTGGTGCCGCGGCCGGGCCTCACCTTAGCTGTGGGTCACAGCTCGCGGCTTACGGCCAGGCATTTTTCTCCCCTGGCAGCTGCTGCGGGGCTGCTGGCCCCAGCCGCCTCTCAGGCTTTTGTTTGAAACTTGGCCGCTTCCTCATCTTTGTCCTAGCCCTGGTGCGGCTCCAGGGACAGGCGCAGGAGCGAGAACAGGGGCTCGCTCGGTTTGATCGCTGCGGCCGGAGACGCGGCGCTGGCCGGAGGGCTCGGGAGCTGGGCAGTGAGCAGGGCGGCAGTGAGCAGGGGACCCACGGCGCGAGCAGAGGGCCTGACGGCTCCACACGGAGCTCGGAGAGGATGGAAGGCAGCAGATCCAAGCCCAGAGGGACCGGGTCCCGGGTCCCTGCTCTCTGCTAAACCTCCCTGACCCGGTGGCACTGCTGGCCTCAGGGGCAGCCACCTGCGTGCAGGAAACGTGGCTGCTCCGTGCCGGCCTCGGCTTTCCTAGCTCTTGTTCTCCGCTAAGACTGCTTAAAAGCAAGTGGGACCCCTCACACACGCCCTTTCTCCTGCTGCCTGTCACGCTGTAATTTATGCTTGCAAAAGTCTTCTTCAAACTCTCTTCTCTTGACTGCTTTCTTTTTTAAGGAAAAAAAAAGTAATTTGGAGGCTTCCCAACCCCCATTTATTTAAATCACAAATCTCGGCCACTACTGGAAGCTGCATCTATTTTCTTTGATGAAATGGTAAACTAGGATTGTAGCCAACACCTATAAAAGCGGCATTAGTAGAGCTGTAAGGATCTAATGGCCGTGAGCTTAAACTCTGTGTATAATGTAGTAAATTTTACAGTCCACATTTTCAATGTAAAAATGGAAATGAGATACAATAAGCAGCTCCCCCAGGGTAGCAGTATAAAACCTACAGTAAATTCTCACTGCGTAAAAAAGGAAAAAAATAATCACACCTAGTTGCTAGCTACTGTAATCAGGAGGCGCTTCCTGCTTACCTGGTTGTGGGCAGGACTTGGCAATAGAAATGCCCAGCCCAGAGAGCTGGAGCCACCTCTTCTGGTGGCCCTGTTTCCCCCAGGGCCTTGGGGAGGCGTTTGCAGGAGCCCTGCTCTGGTTGCTCCCACCTTCCCACCCGTGGGGACATGGAGGTCCTGCATGAGCGGGTGCCCTTGCTCTGCGGCCACCGCCGGTGACACGGGACAGCCCGTCCTGCCCGGCGCGACCCGTCCTGGCAGCAGGCGCCGTCCGCGCCGCCTGCCGAGAACCCGCGCCCGCCTGGGCACGGCAGACAGCGCCGCATCCGCTCCCCAGAGCTACATGAATGATTATAAGAAGTGCTATTTTTGAAGACATAGTCGATTATGCATTTGACAGAAGGTTTTAGGAAATAGGCAATGTGGGATGTACTGGGAGGGAAAAAAAAATCAATCTGTGTATTTGTCTTTTAACTAGTTGGAGACACATTGGCACATATTTTTGGCACATTAATGAATTCTGCCTTATTTAATCTCTGCTACTCTCATAATCTGAATTTGTGTTCCATTTGGGTGTTAAAAATCAGAAAGTCAGCGAGTGAAGTTTGGAGAGGAAGTTATAATCAGCGCGGGCTCGTGGGCGCGTGGAGCCGTCGCGGCTCGCGGGGGAGCGCGCGGCCAAGGGGCTGGCGGCGCCGAGCACCTTCCTCGGCACCGCGGGCTGAGTATTTGCACCAGGGGTGAATATTTGGGGAAGGCAAAAGAGGAAGAGCTGGAGAACGCTGCCCAGTTTGGAGCACAAGCAACGGAGCTGCAGGTGGCAGCAAGATGAGTGCAGAAGCTGGAGGACCAGCTCGTTTTTATCGCTGCGAACTTGCTCCAGCTCTAGGTTAGCCGGGATAGCTGGGGTCAAAGCCCACATTCCTGGCCTGGACAGGGAACCAGAGCTTAGCGGTGCGTTGGGGACATGTCACTGCAGGTGGTCCCGGCTTGAGCGCGGAGCAGTTTCAGTGAAACGCAGGCGTTTCACAGGTGCGCGTGAGTTGTTGATGACGATGAGGAGGGGGAAAGATGGTGACATTTAATTTTTTTCTTTTTCTCTCTGGTTGACAAAGCAAATTTGTTTTGACAGTGTCAAAATAACAGGCATCCAGAGAATTGTTTAGAAAACTCAAAAAGGTGGCTTTGTCACAACCATTTTTTTCCATGTGAAATTGTCACTTTTGATTAAACGTTTAATCTGGAATTTCTAGAAAAAATAGAGAAAAGTAGGATGTGTAATTCTATGTAGTTTTGTCTTATTTTCAATATTTCTGTACAATGTCTCATATTGTCCTTTCTTCTCACCACTCCCTTCCTCCGCCTCTTTGTTCTGACTAAGATTGGGTCCAAAAACACAGTTAATTTAAACCCACTGCGTAGGAAATGCTGAAAATTTGGGTTTTATTTTGCTGCTTTTAAGACAAAATATTTTGAAGACATTATCAACAGCCGTATCAGTCACTGAAATTGTTTTCATTTCTGATTTTGTCTCCACCTGACAGCAAAGCCAAGTTCCAGAGCAGAACCAAATTTCTCACAAAATGCAACTGTTGAGGTCTGCTACAGGGCCTGGGGATTTTTGTTTGATATTTGTGAAGGAAACGGGGTTAGCAGCGTAGGCACGACGGGTATCATCAGTGCCAAACTGAGGCGGGAATGCACTTTTCCTAGGGAGATGCAGGGCAGGGTGTGAACTCCACGTTCCGGCTAGCTGCGGAGGCACCTTGGGAAACTCAGCTCACAACGGGCTGCACAGCTGGCCTCGAGCGAGGGGGAAGGAGAGGAGGAGGCCAGGCTGGTGCCGCAGGAGGTGGGGATGGAGGTGAGTGAGCGCCGGGTCGCGGCGGAGTCGCTGCCCGGCCCCGCTCGCGGCCTCACGAACGCGCACTTAGCCGCTCGGTTTATGGGAAGTGCAGCTGTCCCCGTTCTTTGAAGTGCCTTCTCCAGCACTAACAGATGTTCGGCATCCCTTTACCGCTGCGATCAGGATGTCCTTGGGCGTCCTCAGGAGGCAGCGTAGCTGCGCGCGGGGACGTGCGCGGCTCCTCGCTGGCCCTGCGAGGCTGCCGGGGCGCAAGGAGCCGGCTCCCGTGCCGGGCAGCGCGGGTGCGTGAGCAAACCCCGCGGGGAGCCGGGACGCAGCGCTGCGGAGGTCGCTCCCCTTCACCGCCCGAGCTCCCTCGGCAAAAGTTAATTGTGTTTGCAGAGCTCTTTGGAAGAGGCTGCGTGTCTGCATGGCTGCCTTCCATCTGATGCCTGACTCGCTGTGCTTTTGGTTTCTCGCTGCGCTCGCGTTTGAATTCCTCCTTATTTAGTGATTTCTTTTTAAAGAAGGGTGGATGTGCTTCTGGAAATTGGTAAAGCGGCACAGATACTGCTTCCAAGACACAAGTTTTAATCCAGTCTAGGTCACTAGAAATAACCGTGTCATTTAATTCCCTGTATCAAAACTGCTGCCTGGGAGGAAGCTCCTCTCTGCACCGTGTCCCCAGGCCATGGGAGCAGCACGTGTGCTTACTCTCTCCACCAGCTCCTTTTTGACAGCCCAATCCCTCCGATACCCGAAATGCCCCATTCTTCCCCAGCAATAGTTTTCCCATTAAATGTGTGAAGCTCCTTTTGGCTTTTGTTTGCCTTTTCACTGGTGCCAACCCTGCTACTAGTAAATAATGATAGACACCCTGCCACTGGTAATGACAGGGAGGGTAGTGTTTTAATGCAAACCTGGTAATAAGAAAACTATATATTTAATTTACTGCAGTTTATTACCTATTAAATTAATGTCCCATGCATGTGGAATGCGGCGAGGGTTTGTCCGAGCTGCTTGGTAGGCAACTTTTCCCGAGTTCACCCCCGATATCGCATCCATTTCGCAGGGTTGAGGGCTGCTTTCTCTGCGGAGCCGCTGCCGTCCGCCCTTGTCGTCCCCCTTCCCTCTCGTGGTTCCACCTTTCCTGTTCGGTGCCCGACATGGGGACTCCAGGCCCGTCTCCCTTCACACACTCAGCCCTTGCTTTGTATCAAGCCAAGATGAGGAGCACTGGCCTTTTCTGTGGAAAAAATAGGCTTCCACGTGCCATTTTTCCTCTAAAGACATGTGATTGCTCACAAAATTCATCCTAAGTAGTTTTTTAAAGCCATCTATGAAGTCTTCCTTTGCTAAATCCCAGTCTGCCTTTCTGTTCTGGNGCCTTTTCTATGGAAAAAATAGGTTTCCACATGTGCCATTTTTCCTCTAAGGACACGTGATTTCTCACAAAATTCATCCTAAGTGAATACAGTAGTTTTTTAAAGCCATCTATGAAGTCCTCCTTTGCTAAATCCCAGTCTGCCTTTCTGTTCTGGGTGGTGCTGGTGGAACAGGGCAAATGTATTCAACACACAGCAGCGTTCTCCTCGTTTGTGAGGTGTTTTTCTTAAAAACACTGTGTAGTGAGAGCTCACCCACAGCAACAAGCAGGGACCTGGCTGCTCTCTTTGAAGGTCTGGTCAGGCTGGTACTACCCTTTTGACTGATGGGGTCTGGCTGAATCTCTCAACTCCAAGGCAACTGTAAAGGCTGTTCAGTCACCAAGGTCCTCAGATCGATTAACTGTGGGGTGGCAAAGCCTCCAAGCCCAGATAGAGACCCCTTCTTGCACACAGCAACACTAAAATAATTGGACCAGGACAGGCTGTTTCACCCGGGTCAGATGATTGTCTGCTGCTGTTGGACATCTGGTAGAGCAGGACCAAACCTGATGGGAGGTGTCTGTCCTGCTTTTTTTCCTGTGTCTGGCTACAGTTAGGGGTTTTGATGCTTTTGCTGGGTGATTTTAAGCTTACTGCAGGAGTTTTGCCACCCCCAACAAGTGAAGGTGTTCCGGAGACCCCCTTATACTTGTTATATGGAGAGTAGTCGACTCCAAGGTGACTGTAGATGCTGATCTCCATCTTTTCTGGTCTGAGAATTTTGACATTCCTGTAAGGATTTCTTTTCTCCTAAATTACTAATATATACTTTCATTCTACTTTCTCTTTTATAAAATACAAATACGAACACACACACACACATATACATAATATGTATGCATGTCTTGCGGCGTTTAAGGCATTTTGCTTGTGGATCAGGCATCAGTGATTTCCTTGTAGCAAGGAAAGGCATCCAAACTAAAAGTGGCTTTTAAAATCCTTCCTCTGGGGATTATTTATTCAGTTTCCATGCTTGGTTTGCACTGATGTCGGCGGGAATTGCTATTGCAGAATAACGAAAACCAAACCCATGGACCCTGAAGCAGGAAAACGGTTGATGCGACGTGTTGTTAGTCTTGCCTTCTGTCTGCCATTCCAAAGGAAGGACTGAGCCTATGAAATACCTGGCTTATATAAAAGTTACCTGTTCTTTTAAGTCAGAGTCAAGTTAAGTTAGAGTCAACCATCTGCCCCACTGCAGCGGGAGCCTGGGCTAGAATTAAAGATAGATCCGTGTTCAGCCAATTTCCTCCTTTCCAAAGGAAAGGGAGAATCCTTTCACCAGCACATCGCTCCCAAGGTCACGAGCACAACAAATCCGCTGCCAAAAGAAATTCATCTCCATGTTCTCTGGTTTGTCGGTTTGTGTCTAATCGGCCACATTCAGATCTCCGTTAGGCCAGTGAAAATTAAGAATAATCCGGCTGTGCTTGTAATTGCTTGATCTGGTATAAAGGTTGTCCAAATACGGTGTCTACCTCTCTCTGTGTGTTTACCTATCTATGTGTGTGTATATACATATGCAAACATATATATACATATATAAAAATAGGTCCATGTGTGCTTGCATATAAATATATGTATATGTAAGTGATTCTTACCTCAAACTACCCTTTCCAAGGCTGGAAAGATGCCAAGAGGGTCACACTTAGTGGCATCATTAGAGGAGTGCCAGTAGCCCTGCCCGAGCGCGGGGTAGGAGCTGAATGGGCGACGTGCAAGGAATGGGGCTGCAACGTGAGGTGTTTCTCTTTGCATCCCAGGTTTTTTCTCGTGCCTGCAACATTTGCATCACGGTAGAGATAAAAGCAAAGTTGGGTTGCTCAGAGGAAATTCGGCAAAACCGTGAAGGCTCAAACGGGTGGAATGCAAAACCTGCTAGTGGCACTGACCTCCTCGTGCTTTACCTTGACAGTAGAAATGCTTGAATAAAGGTGATGTTCCTGGAAGGTACCTGGTGCTGTGACCTGTACTAGTTAACCTGCCCATCAGATCCTATTAAGCACTTCCAAATCGGGCAAATTGCCACTTTCTTGGGGCACAAATATGAATCTGTACGAAGGCGGTGGATCGCAGCCCTCCAGNCCTGTCACCACCTCCCTGCTCCGAGGCCTCTCTGCTGCGGCAGGAACGTGCATTTAAATGGGTTCAAAGCCCTGGTTTGATCCTTTGGCTCGGACCATAAAATTATTTCCCCTTCTCCTTGGACTTTTGGTGCATCATTAAGCACTTAAGGGCTCGACCGCCTCCGCGGGTGCGACTGAAGTTATTCCAGGTGAGGCGGTGCTCGCTCCGGCGGGCTGCTGAGCGGTGCCGCCTCCGCTGCTTGTGTACACACCATAAAAAAGCACAAAATGGAGATGAAAGTGGGGGCTGCCTCGCTCTTCGGGAGCTATGGCCGTGTCCATAAAAAGGTGCAGTCCTAAAAGTTTATAAATAACTTAAACTATCTTTACCTTAGGTCGCTTTGTTGGAGGCAGTTAATGGGAATGAAGAGCTTTAAAATATATAAGGGAAAGAAGCGGCTGATGAAGCGGTGAGGCCGGGGCAGTAAGGCAAAGGCCCTTTTGGCTCCCCAATACCTTGATTGCAGGGCTGGGGGTGGCCCTGCTGGTGAAGGAGAGGCTCTTCCAAGGCATCTAGGCCACCGTTTTCAAACCCAGCGTGAGATGTGTGAGGGATGGTTTAAAATCGTCCCCGGCTGTCTGCGTGTACCTGCGAAACGGCCGGCTCTTGAGAGGCGCTGGGGATGATTGATGGATGCCTTTGCAGAAACCCTCTGCTCTCTGTAACGGCAGCTGAAGCTCAGTCCTGGCTTGTAGGTGGTGCGAAAGCCTGTTCAGTGGGAAAGCAAAGGTTGTTTTCTCCCTCTCTTACACAATAGCACGGCAAGTGCTTCGGGAAGGGAAGCGCTTTGCAGTTTGGACAGCCGGTGCGGTGCCGGCCTTGCCCTGCCGTCCCCTCGCCCGGATGCCCTGCAGACCCCGGCCCCTTAACTCGTCCACATCTTTGGTCTCCTGTTGCTGTGAGTCGTCCCCAGAGCATCCCTGGCTCCGGCCCTCCTCCCCGCGTGCCTCCCCTTGCAGATAATCCTGTCTGAAACACCCCGAAACAACGTCTTGCCCAAGAGGAAGGTGCTTGTTGACTCACTGGGTCACGGGGAATGCAAGCTGTGAATATATCGTCCGATCTCCTTGTCAAATGTGTGCTATAGAGTGCAAACTCCAGCAAAAAGAAATATTTTAATCCATTAGCCTTGCAGGCATAATTAAAAAAAATACACACCAATCTCAGCCCTACCACATAAAATTGTCACCTTGTGTTTCACAAATGGATTAAGCATCGCAGAGCAATTGTCCTTGGCTGTAGGTCCATGTTCTTATGCGACGGTGCCTCCCGCACAATCATTCCAGCGCAAACGTGTTTACTAACATTATTTTCCTTGCACTAGTTTTTAATAACATTCTTTGGGGAACAGTTCCACTTAAGAATTGTAAATTACTGGATTTTTTTTTTCAGACACATAAACATCAGCACTTGTGCTCATGAATGTATTTTGCCATTTCTTTGTGCGTGCTATGTTGTGGCTTAGTAGATTATGTGAGGCTCAAAAGAGAATAAGTAGAGCTTTTTCATCTGGAGCTGATAGTAAATAAATCTATTTTCATGAGCATCTACACATTTTTGAGGTTTCTGCAGGCAAGTGAAAGAGGAATCAGCTCTCTCTCCGTTAACCCTCTTTTGTTTTGAAAAGCGAGATCAGTATGGCCCTCAGTTTTTGTTGGCAATTTTTCTTTACTGTTCCCCCATTTAACAAGTATGAGTACAGCTATAGTTTAAAGAGCATTTCTGATTTTTTTTTCTGTTTTTTTTTTTCTCCCACAAAGCCCAGAATTGGTGAAGTGCATTTTTTTATATATAAAAGCTCTTCTTTTTTCATTGATTTAATGATGAGAAATGAAACATTCAGTGTGCTAAAGGGAAAAAAAAAAACGACTGCAAATACAAAAAAAAATCCACAGATTTCAAGAAAAACAATGGGGAAGAGCTAATAGGAATTGCAGAGACCTCTTAAACTGTTGCAACCAGATCTGGAGTGTCCTTCAGTGCAAGGAAAGGGGAGGACAGGTGTGCGTGCACCAGGTGAGCTGCAGCCTGCTGCCTGGAATTCCATGGAATTCCATTTGCAAGGGAACACATGATGGGGCATTTCTTTCCTGCTTGGAGTTGCCAGTTGCCATTAAAATGGGAAGTTATTTATTTTTCTCCTCCTTTTGTATCGTCTTCACGAATGCAGATTGTTTTTAACGTTATGGAAAGAATGTCATTAGGAAACAAATACTCAGACCCAGTGCCAGTGATCCCCAAGGTTAAAAAGGTATTTGAAAACAAAGCAAAATATTACAAGGGGATTCAAGCATTATGTGGCAGGCACAAAAAGCCACACTAAAGATCAATCATTAAGTGCAGAAATTTCAACTGATTATTTACCTAGGCTGTTTGCAAAGGGATTGAAAATGGAGAAAAAAAATTGTTAAAGAATTTTTTTCCCCCTCTCCAAATGTTAGTGCTTTCTCTGGTCTGAAACAAAAAACCTTCAGGATCTCACAAGCTAAACTCTGTTCTTGTTTGCACCTGCCAAGCCACACGTAAGCCGGCAAGCTGGCATGGGTGGAAACTGGGAGAAAATGTCAATCTTGGCATTCGGTGCCAGAGAGCCCCCGCGCGCCGTTGGAGAGGTGGGTGATGCATCCCGAGCAGCTCCCATCTGAATCCGGGTTTCCAGGTCTGGACTGTTGGACGGGGGAGACATTTCTCCGGGGTGAGCTCAGGGGGAGTCTCCACATGTGCTGGAATATGGACAAGGATGCGGATGACCAAGCATCAGTTTTGAGCTGCTGGTGCCTTTGGACTTCTGACAACGTTGCTCATGGTTTCCCCGTGCTGAGACGTCCGTCATGGGCCTTGTGGCCCCTGTCACTTGCACTTTGAGATGGGGTTAGTAGCGCAGGTCCTGGCTGCCCTCCAAAACGCAGGGTCAGGTATGTTACATTTGCAGAAAGAGGACAATTCTTTCTAATAAGAGAAACCTCCTTCTGTCCTAAAGCATAAATTCAAGTTAAAGTTGGAGTTCGTGCGTGGGTACAGACCCAGTTCGGCCCCGTACATGAGGGGTCTGTCACCACGAGCATCCCAGGTTCAGCTGCTCGTTTCTGGTGTCCAGGAACCCTGCGCAGTCACTGCAGTTACAGTGACTCCAGGCAGACAAGATGATTTTGGAAATCGTAGGAAAATCATAATCCTAAGAAAAAAAAAAGGTAGACTTCTTTCCTGCAATGCCCCTCTTTACCTGAATAACGTTTGTGAGATTGAGCCTGGTTTCTTGCATCATTTCTGGACAGGTCTTGGGAACAAGTGACACTTGGCACTTCTGTGTAGCAGTTTCTGGACAACTTGGAAAGACAATTGAAAAAAAGAGATTGAAAATATGAGCATTTCCTTCCGTAAAGCCACGGTAAGAAAACACTGGGGCACGATCGGGCTGGCTCGGGGGCGCTAATGCCGGATGGGAAGAGGAGCAGAGGTGGATCTGGCCCCACGGTGGGTTCTCCCCTCCAGAGCGGCCCCGTGGTGGCAGGGCCAGGCCTGGCACGTGTGACTCCCTGCAGTGTGACACGGAGCTCTGGTGCGACCGGGGGCAGCGTCTCTGCATCCCCCAGCAGGCAGAAGACTTGGTGTCTGAGGGATCTGTGCAGTGAGACTAACTCGGGAGAACTTTGGCATTGATTAAGCAGGTCACATCTGATGTATTATGCATAGATGAGCCAAGGAAGTGCTAGTCTTCACAAATAAATATGATGAGGCGCTATACGTTTCTTTGTGAAAGCCAGCAGTCACTTGGACTCCACAAAAAGTCATTAATACAGCCTTAAAACTGTAGCTCCGTGAATACTTAAGGCTAGCATGAAATAATACCCTATATTGGTCTTGAACCACAATGAATAATATGATTATTTTTACTTTGCAAGAGGTCACAACAAATGTTTGAGATTTAAGCTGCTCTAACTACAAATTTAGCAGAAAGTAGGCATTTAATGATAGATTTCATTGCTGTGGTTTAGGTTTTATTTTGAATGTTTGTTTTGTCTTAAAAACACTAATGCTAAAATGTTGTCTCAAATCTTTATTTTCAAATTACTTATTATATTGCCATAAATTACAGGGTGCTGCTAAAGCCAGATTTAAAAGGAGGCATACTTTACTTTCTCATCTTTCTAAAAATAGTGCAACACTTACGAAACAAGAATCATCATTAAGAAAAGTTCTTTTTATACAGCTGAAGTCACCAGTGCTGAGCCAGTGGCTCTCCTCCAAGTGGCACAACGGACCGCTCCAAATTTAGGGCTCTAATGGTAGAGGTTAACTTTAGGAAGTCCACGTATAACTGTAATCTACAATTCCGCCACAATTACAATGTTTTCTCTCAAATGATAGTGAAGTCTCCGGGGCAAATGCTAGCAAATACCTTGTAAAGATGTTCTTATGGCTTTCGTTGTTTTGATGCTGCTGCGTTTTCAGCACATGTCATTAGCGTCGGCAGAGGAGCCGGGCCGTGACCCGGCCGCTGGCAGCGCGTGGGCCGCCGCGGCCGCGAGCGGGACGTGCCACGTCGGCGAGGTGACCGGCCAGCGAAGTTCAAGGGACGCTGGGTGAGCGCACCGGGGCCACAAGCGCCGTCTCCTCGTCACGGTTTTAGAAAGGAAGACCGACACCTGGGTGGCCTGGGGAAGAGCTGCTCGTATCTGGTAGGGAGGATGCGAGGGCTGCCCGCGGCCGCGCTGCATCCGCCGGGCGCACGGGGAGCTCTGCACCCTGGCGGGGACTGCCCGCTGTCCCTGCCTGCGTGGTGCTACCATGCCGTGCCGTGCCGTGCCATGCCGTGCCGTGCCGTGCCGTGCCACGGGCTCCGGGGCTCGCTGTGCACAGGGGTGGCCCGCGCTCCGCCGGGAAGACAAAGGCTCCCGGCGCAGCATCAATCTGCTGCTCTTCACAGGGCTGTCTCTTCCCCCCTTTGTCAGTCAAAGGTGTCAAAGTCTCTCCCCTCTGTCTCCCCCCCCCTCCCCGAGTTGAGTAGTGTCAGTCATTCCTGTTTTTTTTTTTTTTTTTCTTTTTATTAATGATTTTGCAAGGCTATGTCATTACTGTGCTATACATTTTTATACAGATGGCACGACTGTGCATTTTAATGGCAAATCTGTTTCTCACATAACGTCTGAACTGCAAAAAGACTTTGACAGACTGGTTCAAGGAAAACAAACTGGTTTTAAATGTAGCAAAAACTAAAACAATGCCTTTTGGCTCTCCTAATCATCTGAACTCAAAGGAGGATTTTATTTGGAAGTCAGAAATCTGAAGGAGAATGGTGGACCCGACCTGCATGTTGGAGGAGGTAAGGGAAAAGGACAAAAAGACTCGTCCTTCACAGGCCTTTTTTGTTCAGCAAGATACAGCAGTTCCTCCTTTATCCCCAGATTCAGTGTTGGATCGGAGTTGCATTTGGCCTGCTCATCCGTAACTCTGGAGACTTTGGGACTCTGTTGGCCCTTGAACTGCAAAAGGAATTGGGGTGCTAAGTTTGTAAATCTAAAAAGTAGAATGTAGAAAAATCACAGAAAATTAAACATTTTTTTGTATATTTTTACCACCAAAAGGAAAGAGCAGAATATGTATTTGTCCATTTTTGGGGAATCCTATTTCTTCTTGGTCTCCTTTGCATGTTATTTTCTTTTACGCCTGTTCAAGTGCAGACAGTTCCAAGTGGCCCTGGTCCCTAAAGCCACCTGTCCCTGTATGCCTCTGCCACCATGCAATTTCACGTGCAATTTGCTATTTGTACCCCAGATTCAAAGAACTTCACAGCTCATTACTTAGGTGCCTCTATTCACAGGCAGTGAAGTGCAGAGCTTTGCTGACAAAGATGACCAGGAGAAAGGAGAGGGAAAGTGCGTTCTCAGCAGCACTGCAAACCAAAACATTCTCCGTGAGGACCTCAAACCACGTCAAATCCTTGGACACATCCTCGAGCACATCCCTGTCGCCGCTGGCTGCAGTGCAGTGTAAGAATAGCAATGCACTTGCTGGAGCTCCTGCTCCGTCTCCTTCCAGCCCGAACGTGGGGCGAGCGTCAGACGAGCATCACGTGGCCCTTGACCACAGCTGCATTTTATATCCACTTCCGCAGCATGTGTGCAGGACTATAAACATAAATCATTGGAGAGTTGTTTCAAGAACAACAGTGTGTATAATTAAAAAAGCATCTTTTACAGCATTCTTTCATGACAAAGTGTTATGTCATTTTTGTTTCATCATAAATAAAAGGGGCGTTGGATAAATTCTTGGCACGGTGGGAAAGCTGCCAAAAATGAATGTGGCTTGAATTTATGGGAAATGATTATTATTTTTATTCGCTATGTTATAGGGAAGGCATCCTTTTGTGTGGCAAATAACTTCCTCTCTCAGCCCTAAATGTATGGCAGGTGAAAACTATTGGACGGTGACATCACGCTGGCAAACTCTTAAAATTGTTCCAGTATTTTTTCACTGAAGAGCTTTTCCTTCGCGAACACGGTCCTTCAGGTTCAAAGCCAGATTTTCCTAACCTGAGTGCTCCACCTTATTTGCCCACTGTTTTAAGAAGGATGTAGGTGTTGTAAGAATACAGAACAGGTAAAAATGGAGCAGAGCTGTAATATAGTAAAGTACCAAAGATCGGGGTCAATATGCCAAACACTTCACTAAGTGCCACGAACTCAGAATGTTTCAAGGAGAGCTGATGTTGTTATAATTCGGTTGTTCATCTGAGACAAAGTAACTAGGCTCAGTTTCTGTTTTTTTGTGTTTGTTTTAAACAATGAACAGAATTTTGAAAGCATTTAATGAGTAATGACATTTGATAAGCACCATGCAGCAAGATTTTGAGGTGTCAGGGTGCAATTAGTAAATAGCATGTAACAGGTAGATCCTTTTCACTTTGCGACACTGACCTGCAGACTCTCTGGTGGGCCCAGTTCTTGTTCCCTGCATCTCTATCATTAACCTGCATGAAAAAGAATAAAATAGGTGATTTTATGATCGGTATCTACTTGAGATTGACATAAAAACCTAAGAAATGCATCCAGGAGCATTTCAGTGACACTTAAATGAAAAATCACTTCAAGCTTGTGTGCAAACCTTCCCGCTGACCTTTCTGCGGGTTGGATTTTGCCTGCATAAGTGATTGCAGAACGCGGATGTGAAGAATGCGGCCGTGAGACATGTTGCAAATGTATCCGGCGAGAGCAGAACTGATTGTTTTGAGGAAGGCCAGAGATTTCTTATAAGTCGATAGGACAGTTCGTGAAAAGAGGGAATATGCAGTGATTTCATCCAAAGCAGCAGCCTGTAGCTGGTTAACTCCAAGTCAAAATACAGCGGCGTGTAGCCACAGGTAAGCTGTTCAAAGGCCTCGTTAATGACTCCTGGAAATGGCATGTAGGGCTGTGAGAGCTCAGCTAGGAACTCGCTTTCCTTTGGAATATTTTGCTCCTGGTTGTCTCTCATCCCATGGCGGCGGTGAGCTGTATTTTCCAGATGCTGATCCCTGTGGATTCGTACGTGATTCCAAGGACGAGCGCCGGCTGGCACTTAGAACAGTGCTGACGACGGCCTTCTTGGCAACACGGCTCCTCGGTACTAAATATTCCAGTGTAGGAGCTGCAGGATTGTCAATTGTCTTTATGGATCAAGATGGTAAGAGATGTCCCCCCATCCCCAACCTTTGCCCAGAAGTTAGAGGTGCTAAAGTTTATTTACTGCCTAGTCCCTGTTTCCGCAGTGGGAAGGCACTGCTCTTCCTTGCTCAGCAAGGAGCTACAAAGCCACTTCACTGAAAAGTGGTTGTAATTTTTCATCACTTCTTGTTTTTGAGAAAAATGGCTTTGTCTTGATGGAAAATTTGCACTGCGGGCAGCAATGCGCTGCGCTGGGACGCCGAGAGCTCCCAACCACTCGAATCCCAAAGCGGCAGAAACGCCAAGGGTTTTGGAGAGAGATTTGGCCTCCCGTTGGCGTTGGCCTCCTCTTGGAGTTCCCATCAAGCCACGTCTGTCTCCTACTTGCTCTGGTGGTTTGTATCTTTGTGCCTAAATAGGAATATAAAAACTCATAATTTTAGAATAACAACAGGAGAGGCCTGGGAACCCTCCTCCTTCATTCTCTGAAAAAGTACCAACTTGTTTGGTCAGGGGGGGTCCGTGGAGAATAACCCGCATTAACATTTTAGCACTTGTGTGACCCTCGCGCGCGCATGTTGGCTATTATTTGTAGGAGCTCCCCTTGGATGATAAGCAGGATATAAAAAATTTAACCAAACACACACACAATGTTTAAAGGACCGTTATGGGTTTAAAGGACCCAGAAAGCGAGGAGGTTCAGCAGTGAGCAGCCTCCGTGCGCAGGGCTGGGGGTGCTGGTTTCATTAGGAGAATCAGGGTGGTGGGTGATGCAGTTCAGCATCACCCCTCTGTTACCCAGGGTCAGACCCGTTCTGCCCACGGCTTCTAAAACCCAATAATGTGGGAGAGGAGGGTGAGTGCCGCTGCCCTGCACATCCCTGCTGGGTTGGTATCAGATTTGGCTCCCACAAAGTAAAGGACGTATTTCCTCCACCTTCCAAAATACGAAAATGTGACACATTTTACCTTCTCAGCTCAGAAAACAAGGCGGTTCCTGGGGAGTTAAGCAAATACTTCAGCATTGACACTATGTCCAGCTGACCACGACATTCATCTGAGCAAAACCAAGGGCTGCACTGGCCAAAGCAGTGCTCATACCCCTTCTGAATGTGCTTCCCACAGCAATTCTAGTGGACCAGGAATTATCCATAGACATTTCCAAGAATAATGACTAAATCTGACCTGTAAACTGCTCGCAGGCATAGTCAGGAGGGGGGGTTAATTTTCCAGATTACTCAATGTGAATTAATAATCCTGCTTGACTGATGTAGGCGATCTCATGGAGTTTAGGGGGGCAGGCAGTCTGCTTCATGAGGTGAATCCGTGTGTCCGTGCACGTCCAGCAGGAGTGTGCCAAGGACAAAAAGGACAAAAATGGCATTAACAACCCTTATTCATTTGTGTATGCCTCCTTCGTTCCTTCGTTCCTTCGTTCCTTCCTTCCTTCTTTCCTTCCTTCCTTCCTCCCTTCCTCCCTTCCTTCCTCCCTTCCTTCCTTCCTTCCTCCCTCCCTCCCTCCCTC